>PIJE02000767.1:42702-164868 GCA_002895965.2 Coryphaenoides rupestris
CATTGCACTGCTCGGAGCAACCAGATCTCCTGACTAGGATTTGGGGCCTATGACCTTGATAAATGCTGCTTTCAAAATATAGCAGTTGTAGAACAATATATATCAAATGAAAAATCAAAATATGCCTTCCCTAGTTTTCACTGTGTGTTTCTGATTACCATTACTGAGAAGCTGAAGTTGACAAAAAGTATAAAGTACACAAGCGCTCTGTACTGGGCTCGGGCTATGGAATCAGATTCGTCTCACTTAATAGTCACAATATTTTTCCAACTGTTGTATTGGCTTCGATGTTGAATAGAAAATATATTTTCTGCAGTTTACTTTTCCCAACGGGGAAAACTCTGCTTTGCTGACCGTACTAAAGAGTAATGCATCTCTGGTGTGTCCCCAGAAAGATTTAATGTTCCTGAATAAATCCACACCGCCTTACTCGCGCCTCGCCTCGTGTCCCGCCGCAGTTGGAGCACAATGGGGTTTGTAAGGAACGTTTTAATAGTCACATAAAGTGATTCATGTATTCGCGTGGCTGTGTTCCTGGATAGTCACGATGGAGGAATGTGTAAAGATGCGGCGGCCATGATTAAACAACAGCATACACGACCATGACTCGACCCGCGGCTCTCCGTCGGGAGGAACGTGCACGTAAGAATGACCCAGTACCTGTTGCTGGTTTCCGCCACACACCTGCACACTTTAACGAGGCCGAGTCGCACAACTCCAATACCTCCACACTGTCATCAGACCGCCAGTCTGTCCCCCCCCCCCCTGCCATTGTTAGCCCAGGACCACACACACACACACACACACACATACTCTGTCTTAGTCACTCTCTCTCTCACTCACACACACACACACACACACACACACACTTTTTAAGTAACATGCACACACACACACATATTTTAAGTAACATGCACACACACACACACACACACACACATATACACACACACACACACATTTTAAGTAACATGCACACACACACACACACACACACACACACACACACACACACACACACACACACACACACACACATACACTTTTAGTCACAAAGACACACACACACATTCAAATAAAATGCATACACACACACACACACACACACACTTTTAGTCACACAGACACACAGACACACACACACACACACACACTTTTAGTCACAGACACACACACACTTTCAAGTAACATGCACACATGCACACGTACACACACACACACACACACACACACACACACACATACTCTAAGTAACATGCACACACACACACTTTTAGTCACAAAGACACACACACACACACACACATATTATGTAACATCCACACACACACACACACATTGAGTCCCACTAACACACACTCCGGGTGGTTTTCCTGCTCTAGCATGGTGCAGCATGGTGCAGCGTGTTTCTAATAATAAACATGAGCCAGGACTTAAGCACTCTCAGCAGGGCACCGCAGCCACGCCACAGATTTATGGTGGCCAGACCCCAAAGCCACCAGTTAAACAGAGCTGCTGGTTCAACTCTTCACGGTAGTAAATCAGAGGAGTATCGCTGGTAGCCCACCGCAGCACGTTGTCCGCATAACCGCCGCCTAGGTTAGGTTAGGTTCTGTCAGGTGCACTTGACACTGACACACACACTCACACACACTGCGGTCGACATGACTTTGTCAAACCACTATGCATGTTGATCTGTCCATCACAATATCAGTCAAAGCTGCTGCCAACCGCAGACCAATCGATGTCCTTGATACACAAATTGAAAACATAAAGCTGGTTAGCACAGAGCAAACGTTTAGGAATAAAGGTAAAAGGTTACATATATAAATAAATGAATGAATGATTCCAACTCTTTGTAGTAGGCCTTAAATTTCAGCAATACCTGGAGATTTAGAATGATATTGCATGGTGTAAATATTGGCACTGAGACACACAACATGTTTTCAAAGACTGTATTGTAATGTTGTCCACAAATAAACTCTATCTTCCGCATCTGGAATCTAAACAAAGACAAAATTGAAGTCTACATTTTGACTGTTAGAGCTTAGAGGCGTTTCATTAACAACAACAATGGGAAATGCTTTGCAGACAGGAAGGTTTCCCTTTTGTCTAATAAAGACACTAAACAGGGTGCCAAAAACAATCTGGAGCTTGGCAAACAATGACACAGAAAGGACCCAGCTATACCTGCTGCACGATGATGACCAATATGCGGTTACTGCTGCCGCCGGGCCACAGAGAGACAATCGATCGCGACGGCGTCACCTCAACCCTGGGGAGCAGTACGCATGGTTTAGCCCTTATAGGGGAGAAACGGCGCTGCACAACACGCTGGCATCCAGGGTCGGGCCGTGACAACACGCCGTCCGACATACTTTACTTGGAAGTATTACACACACCTCGCGAATAGAATCGTTCAGCGTTTCCGACGTATTGTTAATGGCCAGTGATTCAGAGAAGAATGGAGCGAAAGGCTCATAAACACAGGAAATTACATTGAAGGTTGAGAGAGAAAGAGAGAGAGAGAGAAAAAAAACAGTTACAAAAAATAGGAGATTGGAGTGGAGGTCAATGCAATATTGTTGATTATGGGACGCTCGTCCCGGCGATTAACAATGACAAAAACAAACAGAGGTGGGCCCCATGGAGTGGGGAGCAGCAGCCACAAGTATAAGTGGGGTTTTCCTAAGGTGTAGCCTACAGCTGCGAGGCCCTCCTAGACCCTGTTGTAAAACATTAAAGAGGGCTCATGGAGCTGCCAGATTCACTTGTCCTTTCTTTGGTTTTTTTTTTTTCCAGAGAGGAAATAAAATGCATATCAATGACCTTTGTTCTTTTGTTTGTGTACTCAAGTGGTAGGCTATATGTGTAGGCCTGCTCAAGGGCTGTCGCCACAGGCTCAATGAGGGGATTTTTCTAGAAGATGACAGTGAAGTCATAACACTAACCTTAGAAAACAGGCCTGCTATCACCTGCACGTACTGCATTTCTCCTAGTGGGTCAAATTGAAATTGCCCAAATTAAGATTAATGGAAAGCAGTCAAAGGACTGTACAAATAAAACTAATAAAACATATACACTGTTTAACATGGACAAGGGTTACAGTTAAGAGACAAAGTAGCCTTATACAGTTGGCAGAACTCCTTAGCTATTTAATGATGTGCAATGAATATCTGAAAGTGTTCAATGACTCATGCATAACCTATTGAGCACATTCTAAGATAACCTAAGGATATCAAAGTAAAAAAATGTTTCCGGATTTTGTCAGAATTTGTTTTCATATAAATCCATAAGTAAGCACTTCATATATATGATATGGAACTAAGCCATGTCATGTAAGCCTAAGGCTCTACACGAAAACAGACATCTTTTATACTCCAAAAATAAAGGACATAAAATTGGCAGGGTGGGCCTAATTATTGTGCCTTCGGTGCCAATTTAGTTTTTAGCCAAATTATTATTTATTTGCCCTAAATCAATATTCAGGAAGTTGTTACCCTCTATTAGGCTTTCCAACTTTCCATTCGGGTCATAAGTCTCGTATCACTCTCGTCCCTCAACTTCCCTCGTGTGTGCTGACATCTAGTGGTTAACGTGACAAACTGCAGCTATACGCTTGTAAAACTAATGCAGAGGGCATGACCTCTATGTGTGATGTGGGCCTCTGGCCAATTATGAGCCTTCAATAGGTGAGTTATAAGGTAATTTAATCAAGTGGTCTTTCTGTTAAAATACTAATGGTTTGCTTGCTTTTCAGGAAAACATTTAAATATTATATTGGTATGCTACATAAACAAGATACAGTATTTAACAAACTTGTGAAATCGGCATTAGGCGCAATTCTGTATATTTGCCAGTCATGGTGGCTATTGTGGTGTGGGCAGTGGTAGATTTATTTGCTGTGCAAATACTGTACGCTGTACCGCTTCTGCCTATACATCTATTCTATAAATTATTTCACATAACTAAAAATGGTGAATGGATTGCATTTTATATAGCGCTTTTATACAAAGCGCTTTACAGATGCCTGACATTCACCAATTCATACACCGACGGCGGTGTCAACCATGCAAGGTAACAACCAACACGTCAGGAGCAGTTAGGGTTAGGTGGTGTCTTGCTCAGGGACACCTCGACACTTAGCTAGGGGGAGCCCGGGGATTGAACCAGCAACCTTTCGATTGGCAGACAACCACTCTTACTTCCTGAGCTACTGCTGGCCCCAAGGTACATAAGATTTATGCCTAAACTTTCAGTGACACAATAATTGGTGTTTAATCGACATCAATTGACTTGCAATTAAATAATAGTTTTACTAACAATTCATTTTTTCAACGAACCAAAGACTTTCTCAAAAGCCTGCTTGTCTATTATGCGACCGTAACTTAAAGAGAAATACATGGTGTCTGCATTACTATGTCTTTTGAGCTTCAATATGGTTTCAGTCAGAGAGTCTCCGGTGTCTCCCAGTGTCATGACGTCAGACACGGGGAGGAAGACGTTGTGACGCCTGCCCCAGAATGTCAGGTGGGAGACTTTGAGTGTGGTCTGTGCAGAGTCCAGGTACATCATGCCCACCACTTTCCTGAGGAAGTGACTGGCCGTGTACAACATGGCGCCAGCCAACACGGCTATGCCCGTCGTGTAGCCCACCAAGGACAAGGGCAGATCTCCATAGAAATTAAAGTAGTAGACAGGGGGCAGGATGGCTACGGTGATCCCCGTCTGGATCAGCTTCAGCCTGGATACGACCGCCAGGATCTTGATGTGCGGCAGGCGGTAGATCAGGCTGTACTCCTCTGTTGACACGTCCGAGTAGTTTGCCAGGCGAGGGACTTGGTGCAGATGGGGCCCTCGAAGGCCATGTTGAACGGAGGTCAGCCCTGGCTGCCTGCTCGAGCATAGCGGTTGTGGGCCAGCAAGTAGGCCTACGGGACGCCTGGGATTTGACGGTAAGCATGTTCTCCTGCTGCAGCAGCGCAGTTGGGAGGACAACCTTGAGGTGAGTATTGTCCTTAGCTGTAAAGGAGAGGGAGAGAGAGAGAGAGAGAGAGAGAGAGAGAGATTAGAAGCTGTTAATGTTTTTGGGATACAGTGTCATTCTCGGCAGTTGGACTGAAACAAAAACAGGAGGGGGGCGGGGCCAGTGGGGATGCAGGTGTGCTCAACTACAGGTGAGTTTGAGCTTGTTGTCTGGTGTTTGGCTTGTGTTAAGTGAGCGTGTGCCAAGCCGTTGCTATTGCACTTAATGTTGATAATATATTAATAATATATGACTTCGAATCGAAGAGGATCTTACCATATCGAGAGGCGGGATGCGGGACACGCGTGTTAGAAAGAGGACGACGACATCGGTGTCACTCACTCACTCACTCACTCACTCGCAGGAAACAGTTCCGGGGAGGCGCACACGTGACGGCACACGTGGTGGTATGCGCATGCGCAGTGGGGGTAGGAAGTCAATGTCACGGCACGGCTCCTTCGCAACATGACAGCTCGCCGGCCTGCTCCTCTTCTTCCTCCTCCTCCTCCTCCTCGTCGTCCTACAGCAGGGGCGGTGATTTGGGATTTCTTGCTATTTTGAAGGTATCGGTCGAAGCGTTACGATGACGCGATGCTCTGCCTAAGCGGGCCTGTTGTTATATTAATATTAATGTTAATATTGGGATGACGCAGTAGAGTGGTGTGGGGACACGAAACCAGCCTTGTAGCTGAGTTAGCGAGCTGACACAGGGAGGGACACAAAGGGGGGACACCGGTGTTTTCTATAACTCTGCATTTGTTGCTGTGGACAGTGCAACAATGCTGCAGCTGGGAGATGAAGTGGCCCTCTATACGGTCGTGTTCGTCCTGGTCCTGCTGGGCACAAGGAGTCCCGTCTGGTCGTGCCTGCTGGCCGTCTCCGTGTACCTGTTCTTGGCGATGTTCAGGTTCCACCAGGTGCCGGAGAGCCGCGCCCGCCAGGTGCTGAGTCCCGGGGGGGGCGTGGCGGGGTTGGGCGGGGTGTCAGCCGTCGCGCACAGGGGGGGCGGCCACGACGCGCCGGAGAACACCATCGCGGCCATCAGAGAGGTGAGACCGGGTTGGCGCTTTAAGACAAACTGTGACAGTCAGTTTATACTCCTATTTACAAGGTCCAGGTCCTGTGTGTCTGTCTGTCTGTCTGTCTGTCTGTCTGTCTGTGTCTCTGTCCCTCCGTCTGTCTCTCTCTGTCTTTGTCTGTCTCTCTCTGTCCGTCCATCTGTCTGTCTCTGTCCGTCCATCTGTCTCTCTCTGTGTCCGTCCATCCCTCTGTCTGTGTCTGTCTGTCCGTCCATCCCTCTGTCTCTGTCTGTCTGTCTGTCCGTCCGTCTGTCGCTGTCCGTCCG
Source organism: Coryphaenoides rupestris (assembly GCA_002895965.2). Lineage (NCBI taxonomy): Eukaryota > Metazoa > Chordata > Actinopteri > Gadiformes > Macrouridae > Coryphaenoides > Coryphaenoides rupestris. Next base: position 49,074 of record PIJE02000767.1, read on the forward strand.
TCCGTCCATCCATCCAATTCACTTGCATTCTTTCCCCAGGCTAGTAAGAATGGTGCCGAGGGCGTGGAGCTGGACCTTGAGTTTACATCTGACGGGGTCCCGATACTGATGCACGACGAGACTGTGGACCGCACCACCAACGGATCCGGACCACTCAGCCAAATGAGCTTTTCGGACTTGTCCAAATTGGACGCAGCGGCGAAACATCGTCTCAGGTCAGAGGACAAATTTGACGACATCACGCTTCTCTCTTTTTACAAGTCTCAATGTTGCCTACAGCAGCTTTAACCTAAAAAAAAAAAACTACAGTTCTGGCTATTTTAATAAAAGTATGAAGCTGAGTGGCTGGGCTCAGCCTTAGAGATAGGGTGAGGAGCTCAGACATCCGGAGGAAGCTCGGAGTAGAGCCGCTGCTCCTCCGCATCGAAAGGAGTCAGCTGAGGTGGTTCGGGCATCTGATTAGGATGCCCCCCGGGCACCTCCCTTTGGCGGTTTTCCGGGCACGTCCAACTGGGAGGAGACCCCGGGGCAGACCCAGAACTCGCTGGAGGGATTACATATCTCGTCTGGCCTGGGAACGCCTCGGGATCCCCCAGGAGGAACTAGAGAGTGTGGCTGGGGAGAAGGAAGCCTGGGGGGCCCTGCTTAGCCGGCTGCCACCGTGACCCGACCCCGGATAAGCGGACGATAATGGATGGATGGATGGGATGGATGGATGGATGAAGCTGAAAAATTGCCGCTTGCCAGACATGCAAAAAAATGTGCATGTGGTTTTCATATAAAAACCGGGTTTGAAGGATGGCACAGTGAGTGACTCAGGTACTGTCCTTAACATTCAGGGAGAGTTTGCAGGGAGAGAGGATCCCAAACTCTTTGAAGAGGCAGTCAAAGAGTGCATCAAAACTCCAGCTCTCCATCTACTTTGATGTTAAAGGTCATCCAGATCAGGTACACACACTCACACACACTCTCTCTCTGTCTGTGTGTGTGTGTGTGTCCGTGTAAGTGAATGCAGTCTGCTATTATTGGACTTTTCACAGAACATGAACAATCTGTACACTTGTATTCGGTTTCAGAGCCTTTTCACAGAGGTGTCAACGTAGGAGAAACACAGGCGTTGCTTACTACACTGGGCACGGGTTGCTGTTGGATTTGGCAGATATCTACTGGAATGTTATGTCTCATTTGATCATTTTTAATTCATTATTTTACAGAAGTATTGTCTTGTGCTGCTCTTTTAAGGGGGTTGTTTCAGCCCAAGATGAGTCTTAAAAGTGTTTTTATTTGTATTTTCCTTTGGACACAGCTGTTGGCCCACCAACTGGCCCTTAAAGGAACACACACATAGTGACACACTCCAAACTACTGTGACCTGACCTACAATTGGCTCATGTTGTCTTTATTTTGCCCACACAGGCAGCGGCGGCTCTCCGGAGACCTGTACAGAAAGCACCCAGTTCTCTACAACACCAGCATCGTCTGCTCCTTCCAACCTAAAGTCATCTACAGGGTAAGAAGGGATTAAGTCCACGGTGCACACAGGGGGGTCAGACTTGCACGATCGTCACTTGCAATTGGACTGTCCTGTTTTTTTTACAGTCGGCAACACTAACACTGTGCTGCACAATCAGAACACATTTCCCTAGAGAGGAATGGTTCAGAAATAAAACCAACTAGAGACTTTTTTGAGGAAAACTAGTGTTGGTAAGACGTGTGCTAGAGCAGATGGTTGGAATGAGTAGATAGTGTATGTGTAGATTTTATATATTAAAATAAAGAGTATTTTTCTTCTACTTTCGAGCCTATATGCAACTATATAGCCAAAAGTGTCTGCTATATACACTTCCATCAACCCGTCCCTGCTCCAGATGAGACAGACTGACCCGGAAGTGGTCACAGCGCTGACCCACAGGCCGTGGAGCCTGAGTCGCTATGGAGACGGTGCGCCGCGATTCGCGTCGCACTGGAAACAGCAGTGGATGACGCTGGTGGACGTGCTGCTGGACTGGGCGCACCACCACTTCCTGTGGAAGCTGTGCGGTGTCTCTGCGTTCCTGGTGCAGAAGAACTTTGTCTCGCCGTGAGTGCCGTGTCTGTGACCCAAAACGTTTTGATTTCAATAAGGATAAGCACGATGTAGGGCTGAACGATATGGTTAAAAAACATCATACTTTTTTTTTTTCATCAAAACTCCATAAAAAAAAAAATATGTTAAATCATGATTTTACATTTTTTGGGGTCTCTACCAACTAACATGTTTTCTTACATCTTACAATAAGAAAATATGTGGAGGCCAGGGCCTCGCTGCAGCACTTCATTTATACGTTATAAATGTACATTTTGCCCTTACCAAAAGCTCCTGGGATTTTGGATTGCACATTTGGCCATTTTGCAATATCAATAAATTGTTCAGCCCTAGGACTAGGTTTTAATTCACTTTCTGCAGCTCTCTGCTCCCACTCAGACATTGGTTGTTGTGGTCCTCCCTCCCCTCCCCTCCACCTCTACAGAGACTATGTGCAGTACTGGGCCCAGAGGGGCGTGCAGGTGGTGGCCTGGACGGTCAACACGGCGGTGGAGAAGCAGTACTACCAGGAGCTGCTGCAGGTCAACTACATCACCGACAGCCTGGTGGAAGACTGTGATCCTCATTACTGAAGGCCATGTTACGCTCCTGGGTCCCAACGGTTCTCCGTCGGTACGCCGTGGGTCTCTATGTCGGTGCTGGTGTGTCTGCTTCTGCGTCCGTGATCCTGCGCCCTCACGCGGGAAAACATTGCAGGAAAGGCGAAGAGGGCCACACGTCACACCTGTGTTAAGAATTTAATAATAATAATAATAATAATAATAATAAAATTAATAAATAAATGATACATAAGTGATGCAGAGACCCACAGCGTATCTACAATGGCTTTCCAACAGCCTTGGCCGTCAATGTCATTAACACACAAGCACGCATTTGATTTTACACGTTTATTACATTTTTGACATGGTGTAAGGGTTTTTAATGAAGGCCATTCCCTCTTGAAAGATGCTAGCTAGTTAGCCATTGCAGACAGAACAAATGTATCTACTCAAATGTGTCTCTATGGTGACATCTTGTATATATTTTATTATTTATTAGTTGTAAACCAGGCATCAGTGTTGCAACACCTGTATCAGATGTACTGTATTCACTAACTCAGGACTGCAGTGATTGCTCTTCTGTAAATCTTTTTTATTATTCATCCTAAATGTTTTTTGTTTGTTTGTTACACAGCAATAATAGACTACTTATTCTAGCTGAATCAAGGCCTGTTGCAGAATGTTTAGAAAGCCTTTGTAAAATAGGACTGGGTTGAAATGTGAAACAAACAAAAAAAAATAAATGAAACGGAAACACTGAAATATTTAGATTTTTCAAGATCCCAATGGAACAGAAAATCCAACTGACACATTTTTGAAACTCCTATAAACAGCATGTACTGTAACTATTGTACACAATACATGTACAATGAACATTTAATAAAATCTGACCATTTTGCAGTGAACTCACTAGCATCCATCCTCCAGTCAAGAGATGGGAAATAGTGATTCCACAGTGGCCCCGCATTCAATTGCAAGAATCGTTTATAGTAGAGGCCATTTGAAAAAGTACTGTAGTCCGGAACAGCACCGGGCAAATGAACTGTACATGGCACTGGATCGACAGTCCAACTCTCAACACTGGCAGAGTTCAATGCTCTGTGTCCACACACACGACAGGGAGTAGACGACACGCTGCAGGTGAGCTCAATTGCTTGCAAAACGTTTGTCTGAGAGCGCGTCTCGTCCCGACTGATCTTACGAAACAGCTCGCAGACGATCACGTGATCCCAAGGCATAGGATTGGCGTGCTGCAATAAGATCAGATATTGGATCATAAACATTTTAGTTGAGTTCTAGTCGCCTACTTGGGTCATCCCAACGCCACAATCACCACTAATGACGTACAGCATTTGAGTATTAACTCTGCCAATATTTTATTTCGTATGTAGCCTATGTTGTATTTAATATATCCTTATGTTCTGGGTGAAAGGTGATAGTGTTCTGAGCACCTCTGAAGGGCGCTCCTCCTACTCCCCGCCACCCTCCTGGGGGCGTGTCGTGACGTCACCTAGAGGTGCCCGGCATGTATCCGTCTCAGTTTTGTATTTTAATCCTATCTTACGTTTCCTACGCGCACACACAGCGATCTGTAGCCGTCAGTCAACACTGATGCAGTGCTGACACGCGGAGAGGAGAAAGAGAAGAGGAGACCGGGGTATTGACTTGTTGTTGTTGTTTTTTTTCCAAGGCGAGGAGCATGTGGAGCGGGTTTCTCCTTGGATGACCTATAGGCAGTCCCTGCAGGAGCACACGGCGCTTCACAGAGCAAACATCTGCCCGGGAGCGACACAGCGGATACGACACAGGGGGGGCACGTTGCAGGCTTCATTCAAACACCCAAGACACCACGGGACCACACGCCGTTACTGCGTGACGAGAGAGGGGACACTTCTGGAGACATCACCGGTCGCTGCAGTGCGTCGACATCCGAGCACCAACACCAACACCTTAACCACCGTCCGTCCGTGACCTCCTAGATCGGCGGCAGCTCATGATGTACACGGTTACCAGAGGTCCCAGTAAACTCGCTACACAACGGAGGACGGGTGAGCACCGGAACCCAATAAGAGGCCGGACTTTACTCAATTTGCTGGATATTTGGGCTGATATCGTGTATTGTGTGTGAAGACGCTGACTTCAATTCCCAAATGTTTCTTTTAGGTCCTACTCAACAAATTGACAGTAAACTCAGCGACTTGAAGGTTAAATCGACGTCGTGGTTAACGTCAAAGTAAGTAAGATGACAATCAGTCTGGTGTCAAGTGTCAAGACTTTTATTCCATAAGCACGCGCACACTGTAGGTCTGTAGTCACATAACACTGTCGCTCCGTCACGAGACACCGCAGAGTCTCGCGCCGTTACAGTGCGTAGTGCAGTGCGTAACTACAGTGGAAATGCGTTGCGATTTCTACAAACAAAACAGGCGAGCGCCCCAGCAAAAAACCAACTACGCGTACTCGTACCCGTACCCGTACGCGTACCCGGCCATAGCTGTGACCTTGCGAGGGTTTGTTTACAATCCACGTGGTGGTGGTGGTCGGGCGGAACTGTGTCATAGAGGGGCGGTCTCCACATCCCCAGAGTACTGCGGGCTGTCGCTCAGGAGGACGCAGACAACTTACTTAATCATGACTAGACTGTAACTGGCGCCAATGTTGACATTTTACGTGTGTTTGTCAGAACGCACGGCTTTTAAACTAAACGGGAGCATAATTAACTAAACTGACTTCTGACCTCAGTTTAATACACACGTAACTCAATGTTTACTGTGTAATTCAATGTGTTTAATATTTAGTTAAATGCTGGCAGAGCAACGTGTATGGCGGGAGGAGGGTACTGGGAGGTCATCGTTCGGCAGCTGCAGCACGCCCACTACGCTGTGTAGCCAATCAATACTCACGATTGTCTTCCGTGTCCTCCAGCGCCCCGCCTCCCAAGATCGTGTTCAACAGGTTGAATGGGAAGCGGTACCACACCACGCCCACACCGAAGACAGACACGCCCCCTGACGGCTTCACACCCGCACACGAAGAAAATGTTAAATTTGTCTCCGAAGGTAATATATATATATTTGTATTTTTTTCGTGCTTTCCTTTATGCCTTCATGCACGGGAGTGATTTTTTGTTTGTGTGTGTGTGTGTGTGTGTGTGTGTGTGTGTGTGTGTGTGGTTGTGTTGTGTGGTGTGTGTGTGTGTGTGTGTGTGTGTGTGTGTGTGTGTGTGTGTGTGTGTGTGTGTGTGTGTGTGTGTGTGTGGTGTGGTGTGTGTGCGCGCGCGCAGCATGGCAGGAGGTGGAGCAGAAGATGGGAGACGGTGAGCAGGAGGGCAGGGAACCCATCAGCGCTCCTGTCCAGTACTCTGAGAAGACCATGGGTCCTGTGATGAAGAGTAAGTAGTCCTTCATACGGCTCCAACTCTACAGATCAATCAGTCACATCCATTTCACTAGTGTTGTGGTGACACTTGTCTCACCGGTCTCCATCTTTATTGTGACAAGCCATGGATGCATTTTATAAAATATTTTACTCACTAATTTCAAACGAAAGTTATCGTTTACAAGTAAAACAATTTGAACCAAACAGTGTGCTTTAAATCAGCTTTAATGTTTAACTTGCTCTCCGCCAGCCAGATAAGGCTGGCGGTTGCTGATTAATGTGCTCCTTTACATGACTTGCTCAGACCAGCCTGCTCCTGGTTGCTCTGGTATTTCACATGGATTCCCCCCATTTGACCTCCTTGCAGGGGTTCACGTGTGTTTGTTAGCATGCTGGCCTTTAGTTAGTATATTATTGGAGAGCTTTGTTAGCCCCCTACAGGACGTCTGGGGCAGCAGTAGCTCAGGAGGTAAGATTGGTTTTCTGGCAACCGGGATGTTGATGGTTCGATTCCTGGGCTCCGCCTAGCTAAGTGTCGAGGTGTCCCTGAGCAAGACTCCTAACCCTAACTGCTCCTGACGTGTTGGTTGTTACCTTGCATGGTTGACACCGCCCTCGGTGTATGAATGGGTGACTGTGAGGCAATACCGTAAAGCGCTTTCTTACCGCCTTTTTTCGGTTGCAGACTTTGTGCCCATCGATCTGGAGGAGTGGTGGGCCCAGCGCTTTTTGGCCAACATCGCCAACCTGTCATGACCGCCGGCGGGCTGAGAATCTCTGACAGAGCACCAGGAAGCGGGGCTTTGGGGAGGGAGAAGGATTGGAACCGCGTTGAGGACCAGGAACCCCGCCTCCCCTCGGTTCCAGGCGAGACACTAAGAACGCAGGAGTACCTGAGGAGAAGTCTGGGCTTCAATGTACAAAGTGGGGACTGGAGTGTGAGGGCACTGCTCAGGACACTAGAATTTTGCACCCCTTTTTTGCTACTGTAGAAGATTGTGGATTTGCAAAACAATGAAACGTGATCTTCTTGCCTTTGTAGCTACGTCATGGGCAAATTACGTGCTGTAGCGACGTTGAACTGCTGAGGAGGACCTCTCTGCCTCCCTACTACTTGAATTGAATGTCCTGTCAGATGGTCTGACAATCCCTCCCCTTCTTCTGTGTCTCTGGTTGAGAACCTCCCCTCGTGCTCCAAGTGTGCTCTGCTAGTGTGGGCTATAGCCATTTGTTGGCTGATCTTTAGATATGAAAATCTATTGAAGAGAAAACAAGTAAAAACATAATTTTTCAAGAATGTGTCCTGATATTATTTTACATGTTGCACAAAAATGAGCGACTTTCATTACCATCATACTAAAAGCTGATCGTATGATACAGTATGCATCTACGTGGAAAGCCTGAAGGAATGACACGACTAGGGCTGAAGAATTAATTGAAATTGCAATCTGTAAATGTCATTTCTATCACTATTATAAATTAGGTCCTTCTGTGCTGAAGATGCCCTGGCCTACATATTTTTTACCAGATGTAAAAACATGTTTGTTTGGTTCAGACCCCAAATATCCCATCAGGAGTTTTTTCAGTGAAAATGACATGAAATTGTGATGCAAATATGATCCTTCCCACTAACAGTGAATCAATCGAAATAATAGTAATGCAATTAGACTGGTACATTTGCCTCTTTGTTTATTTTCCACAATGGGCATTCATTACACAACAAAATATATAAAATTACACCGGTAAGAAAACGACTTTGTATATTTCCAAGTGATAGAACTAAAAGACTAAAATAACAAAGGACATAACAGTTTTAAACTATTTCCATTTGCTCAGCTTATATAGACCATAAAATCAAGTGAAATGCATTTTTACCCATAGCTTTGCCTGCTTGCTTCTGTAAAACCACATCAGCCATGTTGTGTTTGTTGTGCTCATCCCGGATTATTTTCCTCTTCTTTCACTCCGAGGCCAGAGCAGTCTTCTTCTTCCTCCCCCTGGCTGCCCCCCTCTCCCCTGCTGCCCTGGCTGCTCTGGCCCCCTTGGCCTTGCCTCTCCGTTGGCCTGCGGCAGACTGGCCCGGCTTGGCCGTGGTCACGGTGATGCACTGGGAGTCCAGGTAGTCCAGCAGCTTGGCGGCGGCGAGGCGGATGCCGGCGGCCTTGAGCCGGGCCTGGAGCTGGCAGAGGACCAGGGGCTGGTAGCGGAGCACCTGGTTGTACAGCTCCGGGTCGGACAGGATGAAGGCCCGCACGGCCTGGACGCGGTCGCGGTGGCGGCAGGCGACCTGCGAGGCCGTGACACCGCCCTCTCCGTCAGACTCACTGTCAGAGGAGTGCAGCAGCTCTGGGTTGGACCTGAGCACAGAGCAGAACATTGGAGAGTCTACATTATTTAAATACAACTTCTGCAACAATTACAAAGAGCCAAAGAGTATTGAAAACATTCTGAAATGGACGCCTTAAAACCAGTTCTACGATCTGTGAGTTAATTATCCCGCTTACCGTTGTCATGGCGAGGAACAATTATATTCCCTTTTACAACCATGCAGTATAATCACAAAGAGGTGAGGTTAGCAAAGGTTGTGGCTCCATTGTTGTAGCTCGTTACAAAGTACACTATATGGCCAAAAGTCGGTGGACACCTGGCCATCACACCTATATGAGCTTGTTGGACATCCCATTCTAAAACCATGGGCATTAATATAGAGTTGGAACCCCTTTGCGGCTATGACAGCTGCCACTCTTCTGGGAAGGCTTTCCACAAGATTTGAGTGTGTGGGAATTTGTACCCATTCAGCCAAAAGAGCATTTGTGAGGTCAGGCACTGATGTTGGACGAGAAGTCCAAATGGCGTTCTAATTCCTACCAAAGGTGTTCAATGGGGTTGAGGTCAGGGCTCTGTGCAGGCCAATCGAGCTCCTCCACACCAAACTCATCTAACCATGTCTTTATGGACCTTGCTTTGTGCACAGTCATGCTGCAACAGCAAAGGGCCTTCCCCAAACTGTTGCCACAAAGTTGGATGCGCCCAATTGGCTAAGATGTCTTCATATCCTGTAGCATTAATCATACCCTTCACTGGAACTAAGGGGCCGAGCCCAAACCCTGAGAAATAGCCCCAGACCACTATCCCTCCTCCACCACCAAACTTTACAGTAGGCACTATTGATTCCGGAAGGTAACGTTCTCCTGGCATCCGCCAAACCCAGATTCATCCATCAGAATGCCAGATAGTGAAGTGTGATTCATCACTCCAAAGAACACGTTTCCACTGCTCCAGAGTCCAGTTGCGTGCTTTACACAACTCCAACCAACGCTTGGCATTGTGCATGGTGATGTGAGGCTTGTGTGCAGCTGATCGGCCAAGGAAACCCATTCCATGAAGCTCCCGACACACAGTTCCTGTGCTGATGGTGCTTCCAGAGGTAGTTTGGTACTCTGTAGTGAGTGATACAGCAGATGATAGGCGATTTTTACACGATACGCGCTTCAGCACTCATCGGCCCCGCTCTGTGAGTTTGGGTGGTTTACCACTTCATGGCCGAGCTGTTAGCTCCTAGGCGCTTCCACTTCACAATAATAGCACAATAATGTAAATGTTTGCCTGTAGAGATTTCATGGCTATGTGCTTGATTTTATGCACCTGTTAGCAATGGGTGTGGCTGAAACACCTGAACTCAATAATTAGTAGGGGTGTCCACTGCCATATAGTGTATTTAATAAATGTTTCATCTGTTGAGGTCGTTAGTTTATCAAGTTGATAATTAGCCTGGTTCGCTGCAGTTGATAACAAGTGCACTTTGACAGCTATGCCCTTTTCTTGCTTTGGTTACAAGTTGGCTAGCGGATGAATTTAGGAGTTATTAAACTTAAGCCGGACTACGTGTGCAATACACGGTGTAAACGCACACCTGCCGGCCAATCACAAAAGAGTATTCACCCAGACCATGAAATAAAATCCTAATAGGATGCACGTCCAGCCACACAGGCGGCCAGTTGTCTTACCGCTCCGACTCCTCACTGGCAGCGGTGGAGGACGTGTTGGAGCCCTGGGAGGAGGACAGCGGTGCTGCGTCCTCCTCCTCACGGCCCCGCTTGCCGGGGGAGCTGCCGGTGGGTGCTCTGGGCTGTTTGAAATTAGGCCCCTGCTGGGCGTAGGAGAGGGGCCTGGCACTGGAGGTGGTGGCCGGAGGCTTGGTCTGTTGTCCAGGGCCACTCAGTGGGGCCTCCTCCTCCTCTTCGTCCGAGTGGACCAGCTGGTGCGTGTACTGGTGGATCTCCCTCAACTTGAGGATCATCTGCCGCTTGGGTAACGGACGCACACCGAACCTGGGAACAGGTTTTGAGGGTTTTTCAGATGATTTGATTCATTGTTTAGTCTAATGTGTGACAACAACAAATCACAAGTCTAAAAGGGTTAGGTCTGACGTAGATCTGCTTGTCTATCTGACAAGCAGCCAAGAAAGATAATTATAGATATCTTATAATTATAGATTAGTATTCATTACTATATGTTTGGAATTTGTACTTGATACATGACACAGGATTAATCAATCAAAATTGGAATAACGTTCTGATGTTCAATCAACAAAATCGGTGCAACCCTTAAATGCATAGAACATACTAAGAGGGAAAAGTAAAGATAGATCGATAATATACAATAAATATATAATAAAGATAAAGTGAATGTAAATAAACCACTGATAGCAAACACACAGACTAACCAACAGATCTAAGGCCCTTCAGTCACACTGACTGGACTACACTGGACACCCAGAGGAAATACATTCTGCAATTAGTTTAGTCGTGGTACCAAATGGGGCATTACCAAGTGGTTGTGAAAGGTGATGATCGGATGCCCTTTTTACAGCGCTTCCCTATGCCACCATGTTGCTGGCGGAGACACACACAACTCACTGACCTGTTGAGTTTGTTCTTCAGATCCGGTGTGTCCATGTCAGAGTAGCTGGGCATGGGGGTGATGGGCACCAAGTTCGCCCGCTTTCTGCTCTTGGAAGACACTAGAGAGGACAAGACGAGGGGGGAGAGGTGAATGGAAGTAGGTTTGCTCGCTTCATGGTCCTATGAGACTTTAAGCCGATGTAACGGTCTCTCCCTGGCTTGACCAACACATCCGTAAACAAGATATATTTGTCAAAATCGCCTTGTTGTGTCGATTCTGCCCCGAGAGCATTTCGCATGGACGTGCCTGTCACGAATGTAAACAATAGAAAACATTTTGGTCTTTGTGATTCGACATTTTGTAAAGTTTTTTGGATGAGTGGTTCTCGAGAATGAGACTCCGTGTCAGAGCAGCAGCAGCAAGACACCCCCCCCACCACACACACACCTAGTTTGTGTGTGTGTGTGTGTGTGTGTGTGTGTGTGTGTGTGTGTGTGTGTGTGTGTGTACTTCATCTTCAGCTGATGTACCTGCAAGTTTCCATTTTAGTTGTAAAACACAACAGGCTTTTTGTAACAATGTATGCATCTGGCAGAAAATAAAATAAAAAATAAAAAATGTGACAAACACATGAACTAACCAACACCAAATATAGGAAACATTCCATCTGATCCTGTACGCTGAGGGTGAATTATAATCATTCCAGTTTTGGTTAGGCTATGACTAATAGAGCCTATCTATCCTAGTCAAAGCATGAATAAGCCTGTAACACCTAGTGCAGTACGTCACACTGCCTGCAGGTGTCTTCATTCTCAATATTATACTACAATATTATCCACCTTGTGCATGCGCATTGGCTTACCTGGGGTTTGGAATCGGGCCGCAGGGTTCACCCTCTGCATGAGAGGGAGGGCCAGGTCCCGTGACTCCTCCTCCTCCTCCTCCCAGCTGTCCCACAGCTGGGGGTCCTGGAGGCTGCTGTTGACTTCCGGGGGGGAGCCTCTGGTTGGGGTGCCGGCCTCAGCCAAAGGGTGCGGGGCGGGGAGAATGCCTGGGCTTTTGCCGGCGGAGGGGTTCTGCCCTCCATCTGGGTCGTGAATTGGCATGCACGGGGGGTGTGGGGAGCGAGAGGAGACGGGGCTGTCCCGGTACGGGTCACTGTTCTCCAGCCTCAGGCTGAAGCAGGGTGCCTGGCACCATGAGTCGCTGAAGGCCATGGGAGGCTCGTCAGTGAAGCTCTGGCAGAGGCTGGCTTCAGTGACGTGTCCATGGTCTCCCGCCGGCCCTGCCCCGCTTTCTTCTCCTTCCACCACCACCTCGCTCCCGTGTGCATCTCTGATCTTCTCAGGGTCTGCCGTGGGCAGGTCTACAGTATCGCCGTGGCAATGATCTGATCCGAGCGCACGTCTGCAGCTGGCGTCGGTGTCTCCGGTCGAACCCGAGCGATCGTTGCTTTTCTGTGATGCGGGGGAGACGCCGTCTGACGGGTCGGACTGCGAGAGGCGAGTGCGGCCGAGCTCCTGCCGCTCGGGGTCGCCAGGCAACAGGGAGGTTTCCAGGGGAACGGGGGGCTCGGGGGGGTCCGTGTGCAGGGGAGTGCTGCTGCTGTACGGCCGGGGACGGGCGTGGGCTGGCGTGCTCCTCTCCGACGAGGAGCGAGGCAGGTGGGTGAAACCAGGAGGCCGAGGTTGTGTGTGTTGTTGGGCCGGCAGGGATATCGTCACCGGCATCGTGCGCCGAGCGTCGAAGCTGAACTCTGGTCCGATGCTGCTCGTGGTCACGCTGCCCTCGTGGCCTCCAGACGCCTGGGCCATGCCTTTGGACCGGCAGGGGGAGGAAGAGGGAGCAGCGGGTGGGGGTGAGGAGGCGCTGGCTCTGCTGGGGAAGAGTTGCGTCCGGCACATGCTGCTCTGGGTGCTGATGCTGCTGGTTCTGGTACTGCGGGGGGAGGCCTGGAGCGGCGTGCCCGGGACCAGCCACGACACCTCCGGGGAAAAGCCCATCTGGTCGGGACTCTGGCCCACGGCATCACAAACGGAGCCCGGCCCACCGTCGCAACCTCCCTCCCCTGACCTCCTGGCAGTGGGAGATGTGCTGGGCACTGGGTGTGGTTTGATCCCCGTGTACTGCTGGTGGCTCTGCGTCCAGACCGGGGAGAGAGGAGGGGAGGGACCAGGAGGGGAGGGACCAGGAGAGGCAGCGGGGACCGCCTCCTCCTCGCTAGAGTCTGACAGAACGATTAGCTCGGGCTCCTGGCGTCCCCGGGGAGGCTCAGGGGAAGTGGGCTGACAGATGCCACGAGGGCCGTGGCTCTCTCTCTTTGGCGACACCCTGGTGTCAGTGGCGAGAGGGTTGCCAGGGCGACCGTGCCTAGACGTGTCCCTGTCCACCGTTCCCTCGTCCTTGCCCGGGGACAGCCCTGGGAGAGGCCGGCTGGGCGCGGTGGTGGGACAGGGGCTGGAGGCGGAGAGGTCGATGATCTCGCTCGGGGGAGACTGGAGACACGTTCTGTCCGAGCGGGAGGCTCTGTTGGGGGAGCGTCGGCATGGGGGAGTCGTCGTCTGAGAAGCTTTAGGGCCACAGGAGGTGGAGGGCCGGGGGGAGGCAGGGAACTCCTCACAGACGCCCCAGGAGCCAGAGAAGAGGCGGCTGTAGTCCGGGCTGCACGGGGCCGGGCACCCAGAGCTCCGCTCAGGAGGACTGTCTGCTTTGACACCCACCAAGGTTTCTTCATGCTCTGCCCCACCTGCCTTGATGACTACGTCCTCTGCTGATGTGGCCTCTTCATCCTCCTCCTGCTGCTGCTCCTCCTCCTGTTCCGTGCTGTCTCTCTCCTCCACCAGCTTCCTCTGCGTGGCGGCAAACTCGTAGATCTCCTCCAGCTCCTCGTCGTTCACGTGCTCCTCGGCTGGCTCCCCGTCTCCGTAGGTCAGACGGTGGTTCTGCCGGCCGTTGTCGCCTTCTTCTTCTTCTTCTTCTTCTTCTCGCCGATCCATTGTAACTCCCGATGTGCCGGGCACGGCATGTTCACCCTCTTCACCCTCCTCCTCCTCCTCACTCCACATGGAGCGTAGCAGCTGCATGAAGTCCTGGTCCCCATGTGCTGGCTCCTCCTGGCCTGCAGGGCTGAGGCTGCTGCTGTTGTTGTTGTTGTTCCAGGGCTGCCCCGCGTCAGCTGCGTCATCCTGTAGCCCCGCCTCCGTCTCCTCCTGTGGCCCCGCCTCCGTCTCCTCCTGTGGCCCCGCCTCCGTCTCCTCCTGGCAGAGATGCTGAAGCGCCGCCATGTCGAACCTAAACAAGCAGAGGTCACAGATGAAGAGCAACTGATGTCCATGGATCCTAGCCAGGGTCTGGACACCTGAGCCAGATGACGTGTTATGAGGAAAGACGCACGTTCCGGTTATGCTGGCAAATGATGCTGATAATACCACAATAGTAACATGAAGAAGATACCATCACAGCTACTAGAGATCTTTGATAATACAACTACTCACACAAACACATACTTACTGTATGTAACTCTTCACTGACAAAAAGAAATGTTTCAGTGGATTCAACAAGCAACCAGGAAGGTACAATCATTTTACTCTTAAAGGGGCCCTATTACAGCACCAGGTGTGAGCATGATTAGCCATTACAAGCAGTTTATGTCACATGATTTAAATGTGAAGTGACATCAAGTGGGAGTATCCACCCAGATGTATGCTGACTAGATCAGTTTACCAGTTGGTACAGTCCACTGGGTAGGCTGATTTCAGGAAGCAACCGACTCACCCAAAACCAGTCAGCATCAGGGGGACCGAGGTGGACATTGTCGAGGAATATAAGTACCTGGGTGTTCACATAGACAATAAAATGGACTGGACTAAAAACACAGAGGCCCTGTATAAGAAAGGTCAGAGTCGCCTGTATTTCCTACGGAGACTCAGATCTTTCAACGTCTGCAGGACCATGCTGCAGATGTTCTATCACTCTGTGGTGGCCAGCGTCATCTTCTACGCTGTTGTGTGCTGGGGCAGCAGGGTGAAGGCAGCCGACACCAACAGACTCAATAAGCTCATCAGGAAAGCAGGTTCTGTCCTGGGAGTGGAGTCTTTGGTGGAGGTCTCTGAGAGGAGGATGCTGAGTAAACTACTCAGTATTATGGACAACGCCTCCCATCCCCTGCACACCAAACTGGTGTCATACCAGAGCACCTTCAGCCATAGACTGAGATTACCGAGGTGCACCACAGAACGCCACAGGAGGTCCTTTCTGCCTGTGGCCATCAATCTCTATAACTCCTCCCTATAACTCCCCCCTACAAGACAATGAACACAGCAATATAATGTGCAATATTACTGCCTAACATCATGTGCAATACTCTATCATGTGCTATATTACCGTAAATCCTCTAATAGTGGCCTGTATTCCATTAAAGGCCTCTTATAATGGCCGGGGGCGTGGTCAACACGGGACAAATAAAGGCCGGCCTCCAATACAGGCCGGGTCAAAAAACGAAGAAAAAAAACCATGGTTAATACGGTAAACTCCTGTGGTAGTTTGCGCAAGCCTGAATGTCCCATAACACAACGTGTCTACATAACACAGAGCTACCAGAGAAGAGAAAACAAACATGGCGCCGACCAGACGAAAGTTTGACGTGCATTTTAAAGAAACAGTTTTGCAGTATGTGGCGGAAAATTCGGGAGAGCAAGCTGCAAGGCACTTTGACATAGACCCTAAGAGAATCCGATAGTGGAGAAAAGCAGAAGAATGAACTGAGTTCAGCTGACAAGGGAAGAGCACGTCCACTGTCCTTCAAAGTTTGCGGACAGTCGGTGAAAACTGACGGGAGTGAAGACAACCTCATCCACTGCTTGAAGGAGGGACAGCCCTGCGCCGCTGGACGGGAGGCTCTCACCCAGCTGCGTCAGCGGTACCAGGAGAACAGACAGGCAGCCGAGGATGAGGAAAATGAGGAGCAGCTGCTCAACAATGAACTTATTGTTCTGGATGATGTTGATGACAAGGACGCTGGGATACTGACATTCTGATAGAATGAAGGAGGAGGAGTGAGTGACCACCTATTGCACTGTTCATTTTCACCTATTGCACTGTTCATTATCACTGTTCATTATCACTGTTCATCTGTTCATTATGGGGATTATGTCATGAGAGTTTCATTTTAAGAAATAAAGGCCTGCCTCCTAATATAAGCCTGCCTCCAATAAAGGCCTGGTGCTCTTTGCGGCTCAGTAAAGGCTGATCCATACTCCGTGAGAAGCGAGAACTTTGTTCTCGCAGCCCTAGGTCAGGAGTTCTCGCAGCTTGTTCATACTTGTATGTTCCCTGCTTACTGTGCTCCATCTAACCTTCATGTTGTCTCCATTATCTAGGGTGCTGCTGTGATCGTGACTGGATACCTGGCCACCTCACCTGACGGCTACCAGCTTGCTCTCCAGCCAGCACCCCATCATAATATTACTATTTCATTTACTATTTGCACTTTATTTGTACTTTGTCATTTGCATTTTGTCATGCTTTGTTACCCCTGTTTTTTAATGCCCGTATGACACCCATTGCACTCTGAACCATTAATTAAGGGAGTCGTTTCTTGCCCTTAGGGGGGCGGGGCTAGGGGGGTGTCATAAATCACGTTTGGCCCATAATAATCTGGCCTGTAAAGCCCTTTGAGACTGTCTTGTGATTCAGGGCTATACAAATAAAATTGAATTGAAAAATTGAATTGAATTAATATTCATCAGCAAATATTCATCCCTGAGGATGTTGGTTCTTCTCAAACAACGTATTGCCATTATAGTATCAGCCTCCCAGTTTAGCGGGCGGTACTGACCTGGTGGCCAGCTCCAGTAGGGGTGGCAGCAGGGAGGCGGGGGGCGCGGGACAGCGGCCCGTGTAGAGGTACCGCAGCAGCGCCAACACCGCCTCTCCGGGACAGTCTGCCAGCAGCACACGCTGGCCGCTGGGCAGACCCTCCTCCTGTACCCCGAAGCCGCTGTCATGCACCTGGGAGGAGAGGGACAGAGGGACCACCGTAGAACATGGTGGTGGGGGAAATTAAGGCAAGGTTGGTTCTTTGTATTGTGTGACCATGTCAATAATACGGGTTCTTCCATGTTGTATAGTTAGGTTAAACATGAGAATAACTGCACAGAACTTTATCTTTTCAGGTTGCTGATTCCATAAAAGCAAGATTCCAATAAGTTATCTTTATTTTCCAAATAATTTCTCATGGTAAGTGGTTTGATTTTGAAGGTACAATTAAAGGTACTATAGGTAAGAATCAGTGCATTCTGAGGTCTGTGGGTTGAGACAATAACAATCAGAAACTAATGTTAATTTTAATCATAATTAAACACATTTAAAAAAGCTATGAAATAGATAGATATTTTTTTTTATCTTTTTCCCCCAAAATCCGACCCGACTCAAATATAAGAGAAATCAGCCCAATCAGCAACAGAGAGTCGGGGAAGCTCTCATGTTTTAACTTCAACCAGAACCTGCTCACAAACTGGCAATTTAAAGCGATTTGTGCTGTAAAATCCTACATGTAGTCCCTGAACGGATTCATGATTCTTACATACAGGACCTTTAATTGCAATACTTCAATAATAAATGTTGAAACATGTATATCATCAATATAATATATTCACTTTATCTTTATATATATATATAAATAATATATATCATCAATATATTTATACATATTGTCAATATAGGAAGTAATACACATATCAATACTATAACTTCTCTACACTGCTATAGCATTTACGTAATGTACCATTTGCGCCAGCAGGGGGCAGCGGGCGTACAGCATGAATGAATGGACAAAGTAGACCTCCCCGCTGTCCACCTGAACCTGCACGTCGCTCAGCTGGGGGTTGTTCACCATACTGCTCAGGTCCGACGACAGCCTGGACAGCGCCACCTATGGACAGCCACACAAATAATTGTCACTAATGTAATTCGGGTTAAATACAAACAGGATTGTAATGTTTTCTAAAACATCAGGCAGGAGTGTACTGGTTACTTCGTTACCGTTAATGGAATTAAAGCATTATACCCCCCCATCGCTGCCTCCTATTTTCCTTTATTGGTTTATTACAGGGACAGTACACGTTAAAAACTCTGCAAATGTGTCAGAATTAGCCAGGAAGTCTAGTTTACATCGTAGTTTGCAGTCCTTGTCCGTCTTTTTCACCGGCGGCATGATTGTTACAGAAAAGTGCTGCATATAAAAGCATTATACAAATGGAACGCACAAAATGCAAACATTCTTTCCCTTTTTCTTGCTTTAAAGTTATGTGATGTTTATTCATTGTTTGCATGATGTTAAACAACCTTTAAAGTAAGCAAACAGATTTTACGAGCTATTGACTGATCTATGACTGACACGGGATTGTGTGGGAAATGTTCAGGGCTTGAAGCCCCACCTTCACCTTCAAAGTTCCTGAAGTTTTGGAAAGTACCTACCCCTTAGCAGGGACTTTCTGGGGGTAAAATAAGTCCCCGGAACTTAATTTAGACCCAGTTCTTACCCAGGTTCCTAGTCCCTGCAGTGGAACGCGGCTTGAATGGTACCTGACCATCTCTCTAAGCATGGCTCTGGGGTGGATCAAGTTGAATGTGAGAGCTGGGTGACGAATTTGCGTGCAAATATCGTCTTCTTACCGCCTCGCACCCGCCGCTCTCTGGGCGGCCTCTCGGTCTGCCGGAGCCCCTGATTGGCTGGCTGGTGGTGGTGGTGGTGTTGGGGTCGGCGTCCGGGGGCAGAAAGCCACTGAGGCAGAGGGTGGCGCGATCCTCGCTCTCCTCCGGGACAAATCCACTGAGCCGGACATCCGAGGTGATGCCGGCGTCGTCTGGGGACGGATTAGTACCACTTAACTCATTGAGCAGATGCTTCTCATAGAGTAAGCATGCAAAGTAAGTATGTATGTATGTCAGCTAATGGCCATTTTCCACTTCAGTCCGTGCACATCTGAAGTCAAGTCAATTATATTTGTATAGCCCTTAATCACAGCTACAGTTACATTACAGTCTCAAAGGGCTTTACAGGCCATCTCATTATGGGCCATATGATTATGACACCCCCTAATCGTAGCCCTCCAAAGAGGAAGAAACCACTCCCTAAATTAACAAGGAAGAAAGGGGATCCCTCCTTCCAGGGACAATTCAATCTGAATATGGGCCTGTGAGCAGCACAGCACCTTCTTTGAAATGAGCTTGTTCTCTGCCGTTGCAGATGCATACCCCGAAGCCACTGGGACAGCGTCCTGCCCTCCTGGGCCAGCTCCATCACATCTCTCAAGGCCTGGGTGCCTACAGACAGCCTCCCTGTACCAGCACAGCAGGGGGAAGGAGAGGGGGCCGTCTGGGACGAGGACGGAGGGTTAGGTCGCGTTGCGCTCCCGTCGGAAGTCATCTCGGGGTCTGCTTTAATGGGTGAGTGACCGGAGGAGCCCGGGTTTTCCTTGGAGGTGGAGGTCACGGTCGTCTAGAAGAGGAGGGGGAATCCAGAGAACTCGTTTCAAGTGGAGTTCTTGGTGTTGCCAAACAACACGTTGAAGATCCAACACCAATGTCCTGAATTGAACAGTCTATATATAAAATAGTTCCACATATCATACCAATGGCAAAGGGAAAGACAGACACAACTCTCTTTGTGTGAAGTTAGTGAGTGAGCGGTTCTCCAGTAAGCTGCAAGCCGCAATACCGGAGGCCACATAATTGGTGAAGTCTCTTTTCTTTCATATGTATAATTTTTTTTGCCAACAACAGTATCAAACAAAACACCAGTGGCTCCCATGTAAAAATGATAAAATGAATTAATCAGATCAATAACGCCAAAGGAAAGTACAATAAAAGCGTTCAAGTAGGATCACCTTTGCCACCTACTTTACAAAGAAGGTGAAGGACATTACCTCCTCTTTCACCCCTGATTCTTCCCTCCCTCCCCCTTCACCCACCCCTACCAGAATTATCTGCTTTAACCCTTTAACTTCTCTGAAGAAGTCAACAGGCTTGTGACATCCAACCACGCCACCACCTGCCCCCTTGACCCAATCCCATCCTCTCTTCTCCAAGACATCTCAGGCGACATCCTCACCACCTTAACTAACACCTCCCTCATTTCAGGCCTGTTTCCGACTGCCTTCAAGACCGCCAGAATCAAGCCACTCCTTAAGAAACCCACCCTGGACACCACTGACATCGGACACTACAGAGCTGTGTCTCTCCTATCATTCCTCTCCAAAACCATAGAACGTGCTGTCTCCACCCAACTATCATCCTATCTCTCAGAGAACAACCTGCTCGACCCTCATCAGTCAGGCTTCAAAGTGGCGCACTCCACGGAGATGGCCATGCTCGCAGGGCCCTCCACTGGCTCCCGGTAATCGCTCGCATTCGATTCAAGACTCTGGTACATGACTGTCAACGGAACCGCCCCTACCTACCTCCAAACATTAGTCACACCCTACGCCCCAGCCCAAGCACTCCGCTCGGAAACTTCTGCCAAACGAAAACAGCCAAACATCGCTCTTCCAAGTCCCAACTTTTCACGGTTCTGGCTCCGCAGTGGTGGAATGAGCTCCTGGCTCATGTCAGGACGGCCGAGTCGCTCGCCAGCTTCCGCAAGAGACTCAAGACACCTGTTCAGAGTTCACCTGGGACACCGCGGACATAACCCCCCCCCCCCCCCCCAGCACTAACCTGCGTGTTTATACGTCTTAACATTTATTAATGGCACTTAGCATTGTTGTTCGTTCTCAGATGTTGTAGCATGCTTAGAATTGCACGCCTGCCCAGCTACTTATGCAGGCAACTTGGCAATTATGAAACTCGTTCTATTCGTCTCGTAAATATGAATGCTCGAAAACAGCTCTATTCTTATCTTCAGGTACCACAGTGATATATTGCTGCCTCTCCTTCAACAAATGTACTCTTTGGAAGTCGCTTTGGATAAAAGCGTCCTAATGAGGCCATAAAGCCAAATGCCCTAAATGTAAATGTAAATGTAAATCACCTCGGGGGGCTGCGTGGGCATCAGGATGTCTCGGAGCTCCGGGCTGTAGAACTGGGCCGGGTCGCAGGGGTCTACGTCCTCCAGGGTGCTCTTCCTCCACAGGGAGAAACAAGTGGCACCCACAGCAGGGCGCAGACCGCTGGGGGAGCGGCGGGGCGTAGGTGGTGAGGGGGCATGCTGGCGCAGCAGGACGGCAGCGACCCGCTCCTGGAGCCTGGCCAGCGCCGTCTCCGCGTCCTGGACCAGGAGGAGGGGCGGTGGGCGGAGGAGCCCCACGCCCTTTCTCCTCTTGCCTCCCGGCCGTCTGCAGCCCTTACCTGCAATAGACAGTGCACATGGCAACACTGTTCAACATCGCCTCGCCTGCAAATTCAAATCGGTTGCATTACGAGTCACGCTAGCGTGCATTGATATGACTACTTTTTATTATTTTTACATTTATTATTATATTCCAAAAAAACCTGCTGCTTTTGCTGTAAAGACTGTAAATAGTGTAGATATTTGATTCTCTGGTTATTTGTATTTGTTCTGTTGCACATTCCGCTGGGCATCACCACTTTTTAATTTCACTGCATATCCTGTATGTGCATGTGACCAATAAAGTTCTTGAATCTTGAATCATCACTCCGATAAGAAGAAGAAACGTGCAGAAAGCAGAAACCCAGAGATGCTGCACCTGCTTCTGCTCCTGGCCTCCCCTGGAGCCCAGGAGCCACGGAGGCCAGAGTCGCGGCCGCTTGCCTATCCAGCTCCTTCTCCCCGCTCCAGCAGCGAGGAGGACAGAGCCAGGGCCACCATGGTGTCCTCGTCCAGCGGCGGGGCCTTCTTCCTGGGCCTCTTCCTCACCAGCAAGCTGGGCTCTGCTGGCTCCTTCCTTTTGGAGCTGCCTCGGGCTGCAGCACTGCGGAGGGATGAGGAAATCAGTGGATACAGGGACCAACTGCTTTAGAGACACAGATGCATGCCTCTCCGTGGTGTTAGACAGCGGCAGAAATACACGTAGTATAAGTATTTACAACTACACAGACTGGAACTTGTTCCTCACCGCGGGGGGCTGCCTGCGCCAGCGTGGCCCTGCTGCCCCTCGGCCCCCTGCCTCTGCAGACACTGCAGCAGCATGGCCGGAGCCACGCCCAGCTCTGTGGAGCAGCGCTTCAGGTGCACCGTGCGGCTCTTCTGGGACTTGAACCTCTTGCCACAGATGGGGCAGTCAGCCACGCGGGGGGAGGAGGAGGAGGGGGCGTGGGGGGGGCGGGGGGCACGTGCTCGGTCTCATCCAGACATCTGCCAGGGTGTGTGGAGCAACAAGAACACAGAGAGAAACACATTTAATTTCACTGGAACATCCTGCATGTGTATGTGGCAATTAAACTTATTGAATCTTAAACACAGACGGAGAGACAATGTATATCTTGTGGGGTCTACCATATATAATACTAATACAACAATTGCTGAAGTGTAACAGTTTGTTTAATTCAAATGCATTGATTCATTTTGAATTCAATGCAATTGGCATACAATATCAGACTTATCCTTTTTCAGATACACGTATACAACACATTAATTGCGACCTTTTATGATTAACTAATTGCAGACCACAAATGCAATTGCGATTAGTATGCAATTCATTATGCAGTCCTAACCAAGTATATACAGTATAACGTTCCAAACGTTACTTTAATCCCATTGAGAGACTAAGTTGTTTGAAAAACTATAGGATTTGGAGTCAAGTATGCCCTAACTAAACTACTACATGGTAAATAACTATAACATTATAGCATGCTAGCCATATTATGTTGCACTAGAGCCCTGGAATCAGTGACTGATCACACCAAGACCTCTGTGTGCCTGCTCACATCAGCCACACACACACACACACACACACACACACACCACACACACACACACACACACACACACACACACACACACACACAACACACACACACACACACACACACACACACACACACACACACACACACACACACACACGTCTGCCGACCTGTTGAGGTGCTGCTCGCGGCCCTCGGGGGTCATGTGGGACAGGTCCCGCTGGCAGAGCTGACAGAAGAACAGGCCCTGGTCCTCGAGGGCCTCCGCGTCCCGGGCCGCGGCCGCCTGCCTGTCCAGCTCCTGCTGCAGCCGGAGGGCCAGCGTAGCGTCACTGTCGCTGGGCCCAGGCTCATCTGGCAAAACAAGAGAGGAAGAGTGGTGAGATGAGGGAGAGGAGGGAGATCTACTGGAGGGGGGGGGGAGGGGCCTGGGGCTGTGGGCGTGTCGGTGTTCCACAAGGCTAAATGATAAAGGATGACTATGGCTGCACTGTGACAAGATATTCAAACAGTTACATGGGGATAGAGGATATAGGAACATTATGTTGCTCATGATCATACGTATGACTTGTGTTCCCTGAGCAGAAATCCAACAGGGATGAGGCAACAAGGTGAGAGAGATCAGTACAGAGCTTCTTGGTTGTGCGACAGATAAGATGAAGGGTTTGAGTCGTTGACTTCAGTCAAGTCAAGTAAAGTCAAGTCAATTGTATTTGTATAGCCCTTGATCACAATACAGTCTCAAAGGGCTTTTTCAGTGTTGGTTGCTGGTGGTTGCTTCGTGTCCTCTGACCTGTTCCTTTTGGCGGCTTGGGTGCAGCGTCGCTCCCGTCCCTATGGACCAGCATGTGTGGGCCGACCCTCCTAAACTGCTGCATCCGCAACAGCACTCTGTCTTTCGCGCGTCCTCCTCCTCCTCCTCCTCCATCCACCGGTCCACCTGATGCCACGGGCCCGCCGTCTCTCTCGCTCTCATGATCCAACAGAGCGTTTTCACGGACAACAGTTTCAACGTCGCCCCGCTCGGCCCCGGCCTCGGCTTGGCTCGGCTCGGACTCCCGACCCACATCATCATCCTCCTCATTCCTCCTCTTCTTCTTCTTCTTCTTCTTCTTCTCACCGGGGTCAGCAGCAGCAGCATCGCTCGTCTGGCTGGAGGACCTCCCCGACAACACGGGGTCCGCGGCTTTCCTGCGCACTCGTTTCAACAGCTTGGAACAGATGTCTGCGAAGTCCTGACCCGAGTCGTCCATGAAGACGCAGGCATATAAACGTCCCCGCCGGGTGTGTTTACTTATGTTTATTTAAGAGCTCCTATCTGCCCATGCGCACACTAGCACCGCCACTAACACCTCGCTGTTGCGCAACATGATGTCGACTACAGCGCCACAACTCGGCAGGATCTTGACGGCGCCGGTTAATGTCAGCGTATTCCAGTCTGCTGAAAACGCAAACCAGCTGGAGAGCTTTCAAAGTACTCCCGTTGACCGCTTCGTTTCGCATTTCCGGTCACGTGAGTGCATTTTGACGTCACGTGATCGAAATGGGACACCTCGGCTCTTCATACCATACATACGATGAACCAGAATAGCTTCATTTTACATTGTTTAATATACAAACCTTAAATAATGTCTTTAAAGTCCTAGCATCTTTTGGGCCACACGTTGGCTTATCGCGGCTCTACATGCTCAGAGTAATAATGAAATGAATAATAAGAAGAAACTTCAGCTGCTGAGGTCACGTGCTTTACTGTCAACTGCGGAGGTGCCACTCGTGGAGGTCCGCCATAGTGTCTGCAGCCTATAGCGTAGGTAGGCGCATCCACAAGAGTTGCATTAACGCAATCTGCTGGACTGGCCCGTCTGTTGCGTCCCTTCTGGTATTGCCATGCCATGTGTGAAAGGCCGCAAGACGGAAATGTTCCGGAACGCAGCTGCATGTGAATTGTGAAAGTCACTCGCAGTGTCGGAAATGTCATCGCAGTAACTTTCCAGGAACGATGTGTGAAAGAGGCTTAAATTAATGTATGAAGTAACACAAACTATTCCTTGACTGTATGCCGTGTGCAGGGATAGCTTTAGGATTTGAACTGCAAACTCAATGTCTATGGACATCCAAACATTGTATAAAGCTGCAACATAAATTAACAATTGTAAAATACAATTATTTTGCAGAAGCTACAACGTTTAAGTGTATGGCTACAACACATTTAAGTTATTGCTACCTGGTTACATATAAACAATAAGAATGAATCTATTATAGTTGGTTAACTTGTCTGATAATCAGTTTGCTCTCCAGTCTCCACTCTTACTGTATAATTAAGTTGGGGAGATGGACTGTCAGCTGGGGTTGCCCACTTTGCAGTCCTCACAGGAGCAGTAGGCTTATTCAGAATCTGTGGTCGACAGCTTTCCACAACAAACCATAAAGCTTCTTGTGCCTTTATTCCCCACTGAAACGATATCTGATCATGCTAAAATGTCAACATTACACCGTCTAAGCATCAGACCCCATCTGAACATTAACTAGACATCTGTCCAGTATAATTTACATTTGGCTGAAACACCAATGGCTTCGGAATAGTTTTGTTTAGTCAATCAAGTGTTTGG
The DNA here is from genome assembly GCA_002895965.2 of Coryphaenoides rupestris. Classification (NCBI taxonomy): domain Eukaryota; kingdom Metazoa; phylum Chordata; class Actinopteri; order Gadiformes; family Macrouridae; genus Coryphaenoides; species Coryphaenoides rupestris. Next base: position 74,456 of record PIJE02000767.1, read on the forward strand.
TTAAAGCAGCTTTTCTGTTGCACACAGTTTATTTAACAATATGGTATACAAGTAAGAAATGAGTCTTTAACCAGTCTATACAGTGATTTCATTCTCTCTTCCTTATATTTATAGTATTTTGCTTAATAACTTGTATGATTTACAATAGGAGAAAAGTGAATCCCCCCAATTCAAGTTTTTTTGCGGGAGAGAAATGAGGATTGATCTTTCAGGTTGTCCGCGTTCATCTCAAATCCTGCACACGATGTGCTGTGCTCACCAGCCGGGCCACTGTCACAGCCATTTCATCTCAGCTTAGAGGGCTGGTCTTCTTCCTAGCACTTTACAATTTACATTTTAGTGACAAGAACATATGCTGTCTCTTCCCCCTCCCCCCCCCCCCCCCCCCACACACACACCCCCAATCCACCCCCCCACCCCCCTCCGACATTAAAGCAATCATTTCCACCCACACAATGAGCTTGATCATCCTTCCAAGCTTCCGACATTGCGGATGACTGTTTTCAGCTTGCGAAACGGGCTCAACGTGTCGACGTTTGAGGGGCTGTGTTTGTCAGTGTTGTCATGTGCGCCTGCATACATGTCCTTGTGTACAAAAACTGACAGTCCATTTCCGATTTCAATATAACCGAGTGCTCCTCATACACAAAGAGAAAAGGATGGGGAGGGAAGTCGTTCTCCCTGTACGCAGCATCTTGCAGAACGATAGAACACAAGATCGCAATGACCAGAAATGAGTTAGAGAACCTGGCCCATAACAAAACAAATAATTTTACAGTTTTAAAACACAAAAACGGTAGACTTTTGTTTTCCCAAAGGTACAAAATAAAATTTCATGAATAACATTAATTGCAGTTTTAGCATTTTTTTTCTTAAAAAAAAAAAAAGAAATGACAAAGGCATGAACTCATAACAGAACAAACCAAAACAGAACAAATATCGAGCACATTTGGTCTCAACCAAAAAAAATATATTCTTTGTGATTCAATGGATTTTAAGAACCCATTTGCAAATCCCTCAATATTTTAACAAACGTTGACGTTTCCGATCAACCCTCCCCCCAAATGTAGTCTGTTTACAACCGTTGAAGCTTTTTTACACGTCAGTACAAAAAGTGTTGTCATCTTTAGAAATGGAACAAAGCCCTCTGACAAACAAGAGTCCAGAGAGGGAGGAAGGGTCCCCACCCCCTGGGCGCAGAACAGCGGAACACAAATTGCACACCCCTCGGTGCTGCTACAATCCCTCCACAAACTTCTCTAAAGTGTCCCCTGTAGCGTCTCCCACCATCCCCAAGTCGCTGTTGAGTCCCCCTCTGCTGGGCGTGTTCAGCTGCGGCAGCATGGCGCTCTGCTCTGGCGTCCCCATGTGTCCCTGCTCCATGGACCCCGAGAGGGGGCCTCCTAGGCCCGGGTGGGGTGACCCAGCGTGTTGGGGAGAGGGCTGCGGCTGACTCTGGACCTGCGGCAAGGGGCTGGAATGTGGCGGTGGCTGTTGTGAGGGCGGACACGGGGACTGGGCGGGCACAGGGGAGCGAACCTGGTTACTAAGGGCGTTGGCCAGGGCGGGGGGACCAGGCAGGTGGGCTCCACCCTGGGGCTGCAGGTGGGTCTGGTGGCTCATGGGGCTCGGCTGGACCGACGCGCCCATTTGCTGCTTGAGGACGGCTTGTTGCTGTTGGGGGAGCTGCTGCTGCTGCTGCTGGAGCATGCGCTGCTGCAGAGGGTTCTGGGTGTCCATCCCCAAGCTGGGCTGGCCCATCTGAGCCATGGGAGGGAGCTGGCCCATGGCTCCTGCTGCTGCCCCAGAACCTCCCTGCATGGCTAGCTGCTGCTGCTGGATGCGGAGCTGGGAGTAGGTGGCTGCCGTGCCTTGGGCTTGCGGGGGGAACTGGCCAGGGTGCACTTGAGACATCACTCCCTGTTGTTGTTGTTGTTGCTGCTGCTGCTGTTGCTGCTGCTGCTGCCTTAAAAGCTGCCGACGGTAGAGCTCCTGGATCTGAGGGTTGGAGTTGTGAGCAGGGTTTATCAGCTGTCCCTGGGGGCCCAATGCAGTCAAGCCCGGGGTGGCAGGCTGCTGAGTTTGTTGTGGGGGCATCCCAGGCCTTTGCACAGCCACACCCTGCATGGCCAAGGCCTGCATGGCAGGCAAGCCTGGTTGCTGCTGCTGCTGCTGCTGCTGCTGCTGCTGCTGCTGCTGCTGCTGCTGCCCCACCTGTTGTGGCTGCTGAGGCTGGTTGGCGTGGTACTTGGCTGTTCTCTGCTTGATGAAAGCTGCCATGAGCTGGGGGTTGGACTTGAGGATGTTGAGCACCTGCTGCTGCTGCTGAGGTGAGCTAGGAGATTTGAGTGTGCGGAGAAGATCCTGGAGGGCATTGGGTGCGATGGTGCCGGGTCTTTGGGGAGTCTGTGGCCGGACACCCGGCTGCTGAGGCACCAGCAACCTCTGTGCCTGTTGGGGGAGTATCATGGCTCTCTGCATGGTCAGGGCTTGTTGTGGAGACTGGCCTGGAGCAAGGCCTGGTTGCTGAGGCTGTGCAGCCTGCATCTGCCCCCCGGCAACAGGCCACTGTACTGGTGCCATGTTAGGCTGCATCACCTGTGGGGCCCGGGGCACCATCTGCATAGGTGGTTGCATTGGCCCAGCCATTCGCTGTGGCTGCTGTGGGTTAATTGGCAGGCCGTTCACGTTTACTCTGTAGTTCTGCTGGTTCTGCTGGGCCTGAGCCATCATCTCAATGTGCCGGGCCATTTTAATGGCGGCCAGCGGAGGCTGCTGCTGAGGGGGCTGGGGCTGGGGCTGGGGCTGGGGTTGAGGTTGAGGCGGCTGGGGGAGAGGAGACTGCTGCTGGTGTAGAGGGGAGGCCTGGGGGCCAGGCTTCCCTTGAGACACCGGAGCTTGAGGCTGGCCATTGCGAGGAGGGGTGGGGAAAGAAGAGGACATGAGGGCAGCTGCGGCGGGGGTCTGGGGCTGGTTGGAGAGCGGTTGCTGAGGCGTCTGAGGGGTGTTAGGCTGCGGGAGTGGGGTGGGGGTGCTGGGGGTACTGGAGGCCGGCGGGGATGGTAGAGGCATGACCCTGCCCTGCATGGAGGCCATCCTCCTTCTCATCATCTGGGCCTGCTGCAGGCGGTGCTGCAGCTGCTGCTGCCGCAGCTTGTGCTTGATATTGAGGCAGAAGGGAACAGGACACTTGTTCTCCTGGCAGTGCTTGGCATGGTAGCAGCACAGCGCGATCAGCTGCTTGCACACGGGGCAGCCACCGTTGGTCTTCCTCTTGCAGACTTTGGTGTGCTGCACCACCCTCTTCATCTTCTGGCAGGACGGCAGGGAGCAGTTGGCGTTGCGGCACTGGCAGGCGTGGACCAGGGACTGGATGCAGCGCTGGATGCTCAGCCGCCGGCTCTCCTGAGGGCTCTTGGAGGCCTCGCCACCCTGGCTGTTGCTGTCGTCATCCAGGCCCAGGCCCCACTTGACCATCTTATGCTCGTGGCCTTTGGAGTTGTAGCAGTTAATGCATAGGTCAAAGTCCTGATATGAGAGAGAGAGACAGATACAAACTATTAGGGTGTGAGTGGAACAAATTAACAATGAACATATCCTTGTGCGATGGTAGGAGTGGAATTGGGTTTCACAGTCAAAAAAACCTACAGGACACATGAAAGAAATGTTGAATGTGTATGTAGCTGAAAACATTGTAGTGTGTGGCTTATTCCCGCACTATTTTCACTGGTAGTGCCCTACCAAAGCACCACATTTCAGTGTGACTAGCTGTGGCAGGATTCTTCAAACATGCATTTGGACTGAATGTATGAAAAGACGCCATCCTCATAGGAACTTCCACCATGTAGCCCCACGCTAACACGACCTGCTGCGTAGAACCCCTGCAGGGACTGGAGAGTCTCACCTCGCACACGGTGCAGTGCCAGCGCGTCTCCACGTGGTGCTTGCACTCGTTGCAGGTGTAGACGAAGCGGTCCTGGCCCTGGTTGTGCAGCTCCACCAGCATGCACATGGAGCTCCACTTGCAGCGGCGCAGCGAGCTGAACTCCCAGTGCTTGTCCCGGGCCAACGTCAGGAAGGCGTCGCGGCCGTCCATCAGGTCGCAGGTGAGCAGGGGGTCGGGGTCCGAGATGGGCGGCAGGGTGTTGGCCATGGAAAGCGAGTGCATGTGGATCACAAAGAACACCTGGACGGGAGAGGGTACGGAAGTCAACAACTCGACTAGTCCTGCTCTATCCAGCGGTCCTAGCATGTTCGGGAAACCAGAAGCTGCAAAGGGGCGGGGCTATGCCTCGATTTTAAACCCTGACAAGACACTATGGATTTGTGGATTTTTGTACACCAATTACGCGCATACAGATTGCAACCTCCAGTAACATGATCGGTCAAAACCAATATAAAGCGAAAGAAAGTGAAACGCCCAAAACATCAAGTGACTTAAAGTTCTGAGATTACACTACTGTCTGTCACTCTAATGTCCAAGTTAGCCGTTCTCTCAAACCAAAAAAATAAAAATAAAATAAATTATATATATATATATATATATATATATATATATTTCAGCACACCACACACAAATAAAATATAAATATTGAAGCACAGCATCTGCAAATAACAAATATGCCTAACTACAGCACAACACTCAAAGAAAATAAATAAAAAGAATACATTGGCACTAGGGCTGTTCAAAATGTACCATAAAGGGACATTTTTTACGTTTAATACTCTAATCGACATGGGAGTGGCAAAACATACTTGCTGTAAATGTATGTTTAGAAAGCCTTTCTCTATTACAATAATTATAATAATAATTATACACATAAACACTCATTCGGCATATTCGTCAGGGTATGAAAATGCATTAATATTCATGAAAACGAAGCCTCTGATGTAGGACTTTTTGGAGTTAGATTTTTTTTAATCTACTTTTTACTGTTGGCGGGGGGTGGGCTCACCTCTTTGTGCTTCTCCAGGGAGGCATAGAGTTTCTGGGACAGGTCATTGGCTACATTCGGCATCCCAGGCTTCTTCTTATTGGCGCGGCTCAAGCTACTCTTATTCTTATTGGTCTTCTTGCTGTTCTTCTTCTTGCCATTTTTGCTGTCGCCCGGTATGCCCTGAGGATCAAAATAGGCAAGAGAAAAGTTCTGTCCCATTCCAAGTGAACACAGCTAAATGCTTCTGCCCCAAGATCCCCCCCCATCGTGTTTAATACAAGAGAGTTGGGACGAAAGAGGCCAACGCTGTTTGCATTCCGGCCCGCGCCGTGTTCTTACCTCAGGTGTCTCACAGGCCGCGGTGTTTTCCTCCTTCTTGCGCTCCTCCTCCTCCTGCTCCAGCTCCTTGATGCTCTCCTCCAGCACGTTGGGCCAGAAGTCTCCTTCAAAGTAGGGCAGCTCGTTGGCACTGGTCACATGGTCCTCCGATGCCTGCTTGAAGATGTCCTGGGAGGAACACACAAAAAAAACCAGAACAAGCTTGAGACTTCCATGTTCAGAACAGTCCATGCTAAATTATTTGTAGGCCAAGAGTAGATTTATGTGCTCCAGGAGGCAGTCATTGTTCCCTCTTGTTGAGTGTCTACTGGTGACGTAAAATGTTCAAAGTTAAAATCCAAGTCAGGGTAACAATTTAATACACTCAATTCTAAATGGATTGCATTTATATAGCGCTTTATCCAAAGTGCTTTACATTGCCTCACATTCAGCGATCCATACACCGATGGTGGTGTCAACCATGCAAGGCAACAGCCAGCTCTTTGGGAGCAGATCAGGTAAGGTGTCTTGCTCTGGGACACCTCGACACTTAGCTAGAGGGAGTCGGGGATCGAACCTGCCGGTTGCCAAGACAACCGCTTTACCTCCTGACCCACTACCCGGATGTAGGGCAAATATAATTTCAAATTTTCAACTTCTGAAGCCCAATAGTAAAGCATTTCCCCTCCATATCTCATGATATGGTGGCTCCTCAAAGATCTCCCAGCATCTAGTGTAGGATGGGTGCCGGGACTGGCCAAAAGCAGTCATACGTTTCCCTTGCTGCCGGTGTTTACCTTGTAGTCGTGGAGGATCCTCTCGGCGAAGGCTTTGTCCAGCATCTTCCTGTACCACTCCTGCAGCCTCTTGGGCTTGGGAATTTTCTGGTCCGCCGGGTGGCAGTGAAAGATGTAGTCGTCCCCCTCGCTGGGCGGGCAGGCCCAGATGTGCCCCTGGGAATAGCTGCAGACAAAAATGTTTGGGCGATCAAGAAACAGCCCAGACTCCTCTGCCACAGCACGCTCTACGCTCTGGCGGGTCTGGAGCAGGAAATAAAGTGACAACAGGAGAGGGAGACATACCCAAGTTTCTTGACATATTCCAGGTAGCCAATGAGAATTTCATGGTAGACAGCCGTTCGTAGCAGCCGAGGTCTGAAGAAGTGAATACTGTCGAGGTACGATATGTAGACTCGTCTGTGAGGGGAGAGGAGGGGCACAATGTGTAGTCTGGTTAGACGGTGCAACTTAAACACTTAAGGTCTGAAATGCAGATCATACAGCGTGTATTTTTACACGCTGTATACAGCCGCTAGTGTGGCCAGCGCTGACCTGGTGTTGGGGAAGGCGCATTCGGAGCCATACTCCTGCACGTGCATGCCGAAGAAGCACACATCCACTCCGTCAATCTCTTCGAAGGCAAAAAGTGCTTTGGTTCTGTAGGGAAATGTCTCGGGCATTTCACCTGTGTCCACGAACCTGTCATATGGAAAATACACAACGGGTTCTTTACCGAGTCTGAATCATTCCATCAGAAAAATTTGAAAATTATTTCCAGCGTTGATGTAATCGCTTATGTTGACCAATCACAGCAGCCCTAGAACAGAAAAGTAAAAGCCCAATTTTAATGACCTGGGTTAATTCAGGAATATAAGGGCTGGGGCTGAATTTGTTTTAGAAATGTGGTAGTATCACATACTGCTGCCTTGCTCCACCTTACATTACCGCAGGGGAGATTGTTTATGGCGACAGCAGGCCCTCTAGTCAAACAGACATGATACATAACTGACTTGACAGAGGACTTTAATAGAAGACCATTTACTTTGAAGGATAACAAAAAGTCAGGCGTATGTTGTAGTGAGAACCACTGAACCTTTTCTCTCCCTGTATTTACCAATGGTGGGTTTAACAGAAGCTTGGCCTCTTTAAAATACCCAGTATCCTCAGTTTAGTCTTTTTTTTTTTTTTTATGTGTGTGTGTATCTATATATTTGGCTATTTTTGCTTTATTAGACAAGACCGTGTATTTGGAAAGGAAAGCCAGGAGAGAGAGAGGGGATGACCTGCCGCAAAGGACCCAGGGTGGACTTCAATACAGGCCGCTGAGGTAAGGACTTAGCCTTCATGGTAGGCCTGCTATCAGGTAAGAACTTAGCCTTCATGGTAGGCCTGCTACCAGGTAAGGACTTAGCCTTCTTGGTAGGCCTGCTACCAGGTAAAGACTTAGCCTTTATGGTATGCCTGCAACCAGGAACTTCAATATTGAGGAAGAAAATCCAATAGCATAACATGGAACGACTAGTTCCACAATCATGCAATTCTAATTAGTTTCAGTTTAATAGGTTCACTAATCTTAGATAATGCAGCCATTCCAACTAAACATTACTCCTTAACTAAAATCCCAGACGATAGCTAGTCTGCGTATCCTCACCTCGTTTTCATGCCGGGCTTCACCTCCACCGTTTTGTCTGAGCTGGCCACCACTCGCACAAACACCTCTCCGGCCTCCGGGTGGTTCTGTCTCTTCAAGTACTTATTGACACGATCCTCTATATACATTCCCAACCGTGTCGTCTGCAGCCCTGTTGGGCACATGGCAACAAACACCCACGTTAGGAATATACAACGCACGTTTAACTTCTCTAAGCATGAAAATGCTCAAAATTATACAACAGACAATCATTTTGTACACAAAAAAATTACTCAGATGGGTTTCCATAGGCCACACTGTCACTTATCTTGTGCACCCAAGTACTGGTTCAACCACTGCATTAAAGTGTTCTTATCTGTTGGACACTTTATATCGGCAACAGGGTTGATACCATTAGCAAAGAATACCAAGGGAACTACAAAGCCTTGAACCTCGAGCCCCTTGAGGAACCTCAAAGGAACATATGTAGCCCATATGGGGAAGAAAGGTACATTACACAGAACAGCCCTAGCCTGCAGTCCTGAATCACTGGACAGTGATTGATGTTGGACTCGCATTGTAAGAAAGCACTAAAAACACTGTGTGAGAGGATGGGTGGGGGGAGTGACTCACGTTTTGCAGAAAACTTGTTGTCCTTCCGTGTTTTACCGCTCTTCTTTAAACAATTGTCACAGATGAAGCTGGAAACGGGGAGAAAAAGAGTAGTCTCGGTCATGATTACCATGGCAACGACAGGGCCGTCTAATGTCTGGAGAGACGCGTGGATGGCACGTACCCGGAGGGCCAGATGACGTCGTAGTGCAGCACGCAAATCTGGTGCATCTTGCGGCCGCAATCTTTACATTCAACAAACCTGAGAACAGATTGAATCACATGGGCCAGATGAATGTCTGACCTCGGCTCAAGTAACTGCTTCATCAACCCTGTTTCTTATGTGGTATATATTTTGAGAAAGTCAATACTTTTGCAGAAATGCTTTGAGTAGTTTAAGTATTGTGCAACAAATTTTGCATGCAACAGAGATAAACATAGCTAGAATGAGTATCCACCCCCAGTTGTTTTATTCTAACTTTTCCCCCCAGGAATACGTTCTTGCTGATATTTATCCATTCTAATATAAACTAATGTTCATATATGTACTTACGGTTCCTGGTCTAGTGTGTCGTTCTTCTTCCGTTCAAACTGATCTTTAGAGATCATTCTGGAGTGGCAACAAGAGAGAGGGAGAGATAGAGATGAACATAGAACAATAACACACAGAAGACCGGCTCCATTGGACAGAATTGATGCTTTAAGTCACATATTTGCTAAAAGAAACGCTGTATGTATAGTAAAGCATAACACCAGGGGGACAATACGTGCTGCTGGGTCGTCTTACGTCTGTGGCTGCGCTGGATCGTCTCCCAATGTCACACTCTCTCCTTGGATCTCATTGAAGCACTTTTCACAGAAGTGATACCTGCAGAGATACAGGGCAACAGTTCAGTTCTATCCATGCACGTGTCACCAGGGTCGTCCTCATACCCACGTTGGGACAGCCTATGAGATAACACATCCATACCGGCACAGATCACCGATAGCCCGCAACAAACGCGCGTTAAAAGTTTCTTATTTAGTAGTAGTTTGATGTTTGTTTTTTAAATATAAAACATGATTTTGAGTGGAAATGTGAAAATGTGAAATTTGAATGAAAAAAAATAAAAAATAACCCTTGTATGCCCTTTTAGTATCTAATCGGCATTTTTTTTTTATGTTGGCATTTCATTACTGCAAAACCACACACTTCATAGAAGTGAAATGTTGCCAAATTATTTCCCCACCAAGTAGATATATCAAATATAAAAAAAATTGTGACAGAGGGAAGCTCTCAGAAGTCCACCTTGGTGTGTTTATTATTTCTAGTTCTCACTGAGATCGGGATGCAATGGCACCGTGCAGACAGCAGGGGGTGTAAGGAAACACAGCAAGGAGCCATTAGATGCAATATGAACACAAACAATACAGATGCCATTTGTGTACTTAACATGCGTCGTTTCTGCCTTACTAAAGATGGGGGCAGCATTGCATGAATCCCCAGACTCTCTCAATGGTTGCCAGACAAAATGTGCAGACAGTCAAGAGCGGCAAAAGCTTTATGAGTTTAAGTGACAGTCTGGTTGATGGTCAGATGTTTTAGTGAGTAGACCCACAACAAAGCAGTGGCTTGGTCTGCCAGTTCGTCGATGACATCTTTGTTCAAATACTTCTATTCACTGAATAGTCCCACCAATCAGGCTTTAGATTAAAACAAGCTAAAACATCCCGACAAACAAGCTCAAATCTGGGTTAAGAGGAGTTTCACCTTTCGCATAAAATATTTGTTTCAACAAATCATGTTGTTGGATTCAGGGATCTGCAAGCATGTAAATGGCTAACCGCGATCACAAACACACTTTTCACGGTGGGAAGACAATCATCCTGTCCAGACACTGACATTCTTAGAAAAATTGTGTAAAGTTTTCAAAAAATCAACACTGTGTAGACTGGCCATTGTAGAAATACACTGATTAAAATCCCCTGATTCCCGGCCCAGGCTCCATGCAGTTCTGCCATGTTATAGTAGGATTGCTGGATTCCAGATTATTTATTTCCCGACACCAGACTGGGAAGCCAAATAAATCATATTTTATGGACTTTATTTCACCAAGATCAAAGTCATGTGGATATAGAGTTCTTTAGACATCAACATGGATTACCGTCATGCTTGTACTTGCATGTGAACTTACAACCAACAGTAAAAACAGACACTACAGTCAGACGTACCTGTTCTGGTAGCTGTAGTACGTGCCTCCGGTGGGTATGGTGCACAGCTGCTTGCCGTAGCAGCAGAGGGTTTGAGGGGAGAACTCATACTGTACGAACAGAGACATACAGTCATTCATTCATGCCCGAGCACCTATTATCCTATATTTTAAACTTGCATTCTGAAACCTTTTCACTGCAACCATCACTTCTGTTCAAAGTTATTTGAAATTGGCTTTTGTTCAGTCGAGAAAATGTCTGTCGATGGACACAGTGAAAATGCTACATACAACATAAAGAGCAAGTTAGCGATGCAGCTAATGTTCCAGCTGATCCTCTACATCATTACATCCCTGCTGCCAAGCTTCAGTATTCAATTTAAATTCCAGTTTCTAACTTGTATAAAACATAAAAAAAAAAACATATCCGTCATTTGTGTGGGCCAAAAGACTAAAGTCTGCATTTGGTGCGTGGTTACTTAGCATTGTGTGCAGTGACTTGTTACTTTGATCTCCAGTCTGTCAAACCCTCCCCAGGCGGTCTCTGGCTCACCTTGCGGCCGCAGCAGTAGCCCAGGCCCTGCATGACGGGGTCGATGTCGGCCTCGAACACCTCGGCCAGCTTGGAGCAGTACTTGTAGACCCGCGACGTCTTGCGGTTGTACAGCCAGGCGTTGTTGAACATGAGCCACACGTCGTCCACGTACTGCCAGGGCTCCTGGTACTGGCCCGTGTCCAGCTTGCGCTTGATGGTCGACAGGTCGATGGGGTTCTTCACGATGTCAAAGTAGTCCTGCGGGGGCGGGGGGGAGGAAATGGTTCCACTGGGGTTTCTGGACAAGCTGAAGCTCTCATCATCGGGGCAGAAACCTTCTGCATTTAACTTGAAGAGGATCCCTTATACACACGTAAAAAAGTTGGATACTGATGGTACAAACTTCTATCTCTGTGTCAACAGCAAGTGGATACTATTGCAAGTCAAGAAGAAAATAACATTTGTTAACTTCATCTGATCACATACACCCCATTTCCTCCCATGTTACAGATAAAATAGGTGTTGGGTGTGTAGAGTGTAGTGGGGCAATAGAATCGACTCCCATGTAAGATGTACATTTAGACATTCCTATGGATCCTGCCAGAAATGGAACAAATAATTGAGAGAAAACAGTCATGTATTTCTGATGAAGCTACAGCTGATATTCAAAATTATGAGCTTGAACTAGAGTTGTTGCAGAAAGAGAAAAGTTTAATTTCTCTGTAGGAATGAAACTTTCTATAGTGTTGTCAAACTCATATAATTATAATCCGAGCCAGTCCGTGGCAAAGCAATCACTTTTCGAGGAAGCATATTGACGGGGCACTATTGCCCCAAAGGGTTATATTGCAGACGTTCCGCAGCTGAAGGCTGAAGCAATCTTGCTCAATACTGGAGCAATTTAAAAAATTGTTATCCGCATTAATCACTCAGACCCCTAATTATGTCAAAATGGGGTCCAGGTTGAAAAACCCAAGTTACCCTTTCAGTAAATGAAATCTTATGAAAGCCTACATTTAAAGTCCATGAGGGAATCTCCCCTCCTTCTACAGTCCTGACTTTTTCAACATTGCTTACCTGTTCAGAGTTCCCCTGGACCTCTGAACTCTGCAAAGCGCCCCTCCTTAACCCCCCTCCTCCCTATACCCACTCCGCCGACCAGGGTTTGAATCCCATCCGCTCTCCGAATCGTAGCATTTACTTGCATGTTTGTACGTCTTGGCACAACAACAACTAATTGTACTTAGCATGCTCTTGGATGGTTCTCTGCCGGAAAACGGTGGAGTGTTCCCTCCGGGTTGGGAATGAGTTGCTGCCTCAAGCGAAGGAGTTCAAGTATCTCGGGGTCTCGTTCACGAGTGAGGGCAAAATGGAGTGGGAGATGGACAGACGGATTGGCGCAGCGTCTGCAGTAATGCGGGCGCTATATCAGTCCGTTGAGGAAGGCGAAGCTCTCGATTTACAGGTCCATCTACGTTCCAACCCTCACCTATGGTCACAAGCTTTGGGTAGTAATGAGTTTCCTCTGCAGGGTGGCTGGGCTCAGCCTTAGAGATAGGGTGAGGAGCTCAGACATCCGGAGGGAGCTCGGAATAGAGCTGCTGCTCCTCCGCGTCGAAAGGAGTCAGCTGAGATGGTTCGGGCATCTAATTAGGATGCCCACTGGGCACCTCCCCTTAGAGGTTTTCTGGGCAGGTCCAACTGGGAGGAGACCCCGGGGAAGACCCAGAACCCGCTGGAGGGATTATATATCTCGTCTGGCCTGGGAACGCCTCGGGATCCCCCAGGAGGAACTGGAGAGTGTGGCTGGGGAGAAGGAAGCCTGGGGGGCCCTGCTTAGCCGGCTGCCACTGCGACCCGGCTCCGGATAAGCGGACGAAAATGGATGGATGGATGGATGTTCTTGGATGTTCGTATGGCACTTCAAATAGTACTTAGCATTGTGTAGAATCTTTGCTGTCAACCTAGCTATTATGAACACTTAGCCTAGCCTAATTAACCTAGCAATTAGGAAGGCTTGAAACTTGTTCTATTCAAATATTTATGGACCATCAGCGATATATCGTTGTCTCACTCTTTCGACAAATGTTCTTATTGTATGTGGCTTTTGATAAAAACGTCTGCCAAATGCCCAAAATTTCATGTCTCATTACTCCCGGGTTGGTATGAGGGGGGCGGGAGGTTGTGCTACCCACCGGGATGCCCAGCTGCATGGGGTCTACAGGCTGGCGGAAGGGAAGAGACTCCGGGTCCTGCCTGTAAAGAGACTCCAGGGTGGGCATCAGAGCCTGCCGCAACTCCTCTGGCTTAAAGACTGCCGGAGGAGCAGAGGGAGAGAGGAGTGGAGACAGACGGAGAAAGACAGGGGTTAAGGAAAGGGATATAAAAGCTCAATAAAGCATCACCTGGACCATAAAGACCAGCGGGAATTAAATGTATATGAACGATTCGATTTTACAGTTTGTGTAAAATGTGCGGACTGCGGACTCACTTTTCCTGCGGGACTGGGAGGGGGACGAGGAGGTCGTGCTGTTGGCGGCTCCCCTCTCCTCCTCATCTTTGGGCTCCACCTTCATATCCGGCTTCTTCTCGTCCACTTCCATCGGCTCCTGCTTCTCCACCGCCTTCTCCTCCTTGATCAACAGCGTGCCAGAGTCCTCCTCCATCTAACACGGGCAAAGGGGATCAGGACAGTTAGTACCGGCAGCCATCTTTACAAAAACTTTTGCTGGTGTAAACTCAACTCTGTACAGCGTGCAAGTAAACCGGTCCTCCCATTCCCACTATGTGTTTAAGTAGCCCATCTCTCCATCAGGTTATCGTGTGAAAGCCATTTAGGCAAACAAGACATATTTTTTACACGGCGATATGTACACACCCAAATTCCTTCGCCCACGGGTAAGCTTGTGTCTCAGTAACCTTGCTTAGCAGGGAGTACTGTTTTAGGTTTTCGAGTGGGAAAAATACCACGAGGAGTCCAAGGTGACTCAGTTCTTCAATGTTTTTCCTGCTGGAAATGGACTTTTAATGGCTTTTCACATGGATTCATACAGCCGACATTTCATTAGACTAAGGATGAAAGAGTTGGTAGAATGTATGCCGTGAAAACGTTATTACATGTTGGACATAGGGATGCTAATTATGACCGATAACCGACTCCCAAACTGTCAATAACCATTAGCCTATAAGAATAAACTTTTTTTTTTTCATTGGAGAGGAGGGCTAGCCCGAATGCATACTTTCAATTTCAAGCCTACGTTGCATTTCCAAAAGTGTATTTCAACACCTAAACCTGTTAAAGTCCAGCATTGTCTGCGTTTTGTCATGTGCTGACTGCCTATGTGAAGCACAGCATTATCGAATAAAACAAAAAATTTGCAAGGCTTTCAAATAACTAATGATATCAGCAATGAAAACACTTTGAAAACACAATTACGGTTACGATTAACACATAGCAGGCTCTCGCTTAGTTTAAACGGTTCCCAGTGACAACTAATCTTTACGGCTCTGTTGATCTTGCCGTTTCTGGTGGTACAAAGTACTAGCGAGTGTGGGGAAACGTACTCAGCGCTACTTGCTAAAAGCATGGATGTATAAAGCTAAAAGACGTGAGAGAACGCCTTAGTGTGTCATCACTGACAACCTATCCAATCGTAAAGGCAAAATAACATGAACAAATTATGAGGTACAACTACGATGGAAGGTTTTAGAGTAATTTTATAATGTTTGAATACTAAACTAATGAAAGATACTTCAATTATTCAATATTTGGGGCCAGCGCTTTTATTTTTACATAAAATATAAACAACAGAACGTGATCATTGTTTTTTACCGTTTCACTGATAGTGTTAATCTTTATAAAAGGAAACGGTGGTGAACGGTTAATGGTCAACATCCCCAGTTGAATAAGAACATTTCGGAACAGGAAACCAAGTTGGAGAAGTTCACCTGGCTTTTGGCCTCCATCTTGATGGGGATGGGCTCAAACTCCTGCTTGACGTGGCGAATCTCCGCCTTGTTCTCCTGGACGGGCAGGTCGGCCACGGCGGCGTGCTGAGGGTGCAGGTCAGCACTGGCCGCTGAGGCCGGCGTGGGAACCCGGTTCTCAAGGCTGGCCGCACTTTGAGACAGCTTTGACCGGGGGGAAGAAGAGAAGAGACAGAAATGCCAGGAGGAGAAGAGATGGGAGAATAGAGAACATAATGTTAAGGACCTGGGCAACCGCTCATAGGATCATGTACATGGACATGCAGGGGTGTGGCTGCTAGACACGGCCCTCAATTTCGCAATCAATTTCTCTCCCAAAGTTGAGGAAAGCCACATAGCCATGTCCCCAGTGAGATGCTACGAACAAGAGTGGAAAGCAAGGCAGGTTATAGGACATTAACACTCAATGTGGCTGGGACATGGAAGTCAGACGAATGGGGGGGAGTGGGAGTGGAGTGGGGCGTGGTTCAGAGAGGAGGGCATGCGGAGGGTCTCAGTCTCACCGGCGTGGTAGGGGGCAGAGGCAGGGGCTGCGTCTGGGCCGCTGCGGGGGGCTCCGCCTGGGTTTGGGGCTGGGTGGGGCGGGGCGGGGTGGCTCCCTGAGCCGGGACTGGGCCAGGGAGGGCGGGGGTGGGGGTGGGGGTGGGGGTGGAGCTGCGGCTGGAAGATTGGGAAGGGTGTGGCAAGTTAGTGGCCACCCCGGCCAGGGAGGCGGAGGAGGTGGCAGCGGGTGGAGGTGTGGAGTGCGAGGGGGTTTGGGAGGAGACTAGCTGTGTGCCCAGCGAGGGGCCAAGTGCATTCATGGGGAGATTAGTGCCCTGCTGCTGCTGCTGCTGTTGTTGCTGCTGCTGCAGGAGAGAAGGACAAACACGCACGCAGATCAGGCGAAAGACACACACACACACACACACACACACACACACACACACACACACACACACACACACACACACACACACACACACACACACACACACACACACACACACACACACACACACACACACGAAGCAGACATACAGAGGTCAAAAGGTCAGACCCCAGGCAGACAAACATGGACAACACAACACAAAAAGATTTGTGTTTAGAGGCAACACTGTGATTGGCATGAGATTAATTTCAGCAGGGGGTTGATTTGGTTAAAGTATGGTGTTGTTTAGTAGTAGCTGTTCTAGCTAAAGCAAATGCACCGTATTGGCATTTCTGCGACACACCCCACGGATCCCGCCTCGCGCTGCATCGTTTACCTGCGTGACAGCTGCCTGCGCCTGCGGTTGACCCATTCCCGGCCCCACCGTGACATTCAGGGCTCCCGTGGTGGTGGAGCCCGGGGGGAACTGGTTCTGGGCCAGGAACTGTCCCTGGCCGGCAGTCTGCCCAACCATGCTACCTCCCACATGGGCCGCCATCATGCCCTGGGCCTGGGGCATCCGGGACGGGGACATGCCCATCTAAAACCACACCACAGGAGGACACGGGTTAAAGAACTACGGAAAGGAATACATCTGCTACACTAAGAGCAGATGTGGCCCCCAATACTACACTAGTGATCTGGATTACTGGAGCTGCTACTGCCCAGTGAATGACAAATCACTGAAATAAATACTCTTGTAATTACCAGCACTTTGAGTTAGTACACTCAATTGTCACATTTAAGTGAGGCTGCATTTATAGGGGTCTGTATGATAAAAAGCATACAGACCTCCCCTCCCGCCTACACTGACCTAATTGGCTGTGTTAACGAGTGAGGCATGTGATGACTGCGTTGCGACTGACCGCTGGGACAGAGCTCATGTTGATCTGTTGTGGGTGGTTCATGGGGGATGCAGCACGCTGTCCCATGGGTGCCTGGGACATCTGCACATTGGGAAGAGCCATGGGGTTGAACTGGTTGATTCCTGCAAGGGACAGGCAGTCACCATGTGTTCAGCAATCATTACATTATGGCACACATAATACCTTGGCAGCAGCAGAAACTAGCCGGGGTTGTACATTCACAAAGTGCAGTTACACAATGAGATGAGTGGAGTACCTTGGGGGACCTGCATGCGATTCAGGATCTGATTTGGCACATTGGGAATAGGCACCGGACCGTCTGGAGTTAACAAAGGACCACAGGAGACATCATCAGAGGACTAGTTAAGATGCCGAAGCAACACCTCGGGCAACAAAGACATTGTTTAACAGCACTTAGACTCCACCCTTTCAGACAGCCAAAGCAGGCTGCTAGGTGTTCAACGGTTAGATCTGTATTTACAGACACGAGTGGTTAAACATCAAGCTCAAATCCCCACCACAAACGCTACATCTTCATCACCATTGCTCACAGAAACGGCATAAAAATAGGAGGTCCACATAACTAAATAACTAAGTTGTGAAGCTCAACAGCCTTGTATGCATGGTGGGCCATGCATGAGGTCGGGGCCGGTGTACTCACTCTGTGGCCTGGGTCCCAGGGCACCGGGCTGGGAGAGGCCGGGCGGCTGTGCCCCTGGTGTGTTCAAGGAGGCCTGATTAATGATCTGCTTCTGTAGCCGTGAGCGCCTCTTCTCCTCCAGTTCCTTCTGGATTTTATAGATCTTCTCTGCCAATAAGTGGTAATATTCATCCTACAGGGAGAGGGAGGGATAATTGAAATATATAAAAACCGATAAAGCATTTTCAAAATATGTTTTTTATAGTTATTATCCAAGAGTGAGATGTCCTCTCAAAGGTTTAGCTGCCATTGGCTGCTCTTGAGGAAGCTGGCTGCAGAGACCCACCCTGCTGTTAGCGGACTCGTACATGTCCCCCTCCACCTTCCTGGCGTAGGCCACCAGGTTCTCCATCCGCCTGTCCTTCAGAGCTGCTGGGTCTGGAGTGGGGAATATGGCTTGTACTCTGCACCGGGGGGACACGAGACCACAGAGAAAGAGACAGACAGGAGGGAGAGATGTAAAACACAGCACAAGGCTATTCAGGACAATGCAAGCGCAACGTATACCAGGCAGACCTTTTCAACCACTTCCAACATCGTCCCCACAAGAAACTTTCTTATAGACAAGCATTTGGACCATGTTTGGTGTTTAAACGGACACAAATGGTATTTATCTATTTGGGCAAGCTAAACTGGAGTAATTTATGTCACACAGTGGTGGCTGTTCAGCTGGCTGTTCCGCGTACAGTAAATGCATTGACCCCGTTACAACCGTCTCACTCTGCAGAGGGACGTGCTTACAGCTTATGGACCAGATGATTGCGTAGGTCCTGTGTGACGTGTTCATGCCATGTTTTCCTGGTGCCCGTCGCGGAGAGGGGGGCTGCCGTGGGTAGGTTGCCCTTAGAGGCCACAGACGAGCCGTCCGATAGCAGCTGACTGGAGGGGCGATGGCGTGTTGGTGGGAGAAGACCAGGCAAAACAGACACACATGCGTGTCAATTCCAGTGCATTTTATGTCTCTAGCCCATAATCAGTTCTATTCTCAAAGGGCTTCACAGGCCCACATTATACAAAACACGACAACTCTATACATCTGTATATCTATATAGATCTAGATAACTCTATACATCAACAGTATATAACTATAACAGGGCCCCTCCAATCCAAGGGAACAAACCTTAAAGAGGGACCCTTCCTTCCAGCTATAGTACAGAGTGCAGTTAGTACCATATGTTTTTAAACTAATTTGATTGTCAATATGAAGAAGATCTATGAATATATGCATCCTTTCAGACGATTGCTAAATATGATGCAGTGCAACGTTTTTGATCATTGCAATGAACTGGTGATGAGGGACTGACTTGTTAGTGTTGAATGTGTTGGGGAGGGAGGGGTCTGCGTGTAGGCTGGCGGGTTCAGACGTGGGGCCGCCGATCCCTGTACCTCCGAGGGCCATCTGGTTCCCTTTAATGACATAACATTGCATGGTCAAACGGCCATCATTTGAAATTCCTTGGGATAAATGATGGCGTCAAATATCTTGCATTGTAGAGGTTGCTAAATATACAATTCAACGAATGAAAACAGTTTGCTGAATTAATAAATAGGGCTATCATGCTATCATGGTGATTATCATTTTTGTACAGAAGTAAGTATTCTTTACCAATTGCATTGACAGGTCTCATCTGCTGCGGTAGTGTTTGCTGGGCCTGTGCGTTTGTGGCTCCTGCCGTCTGCCCGGGAGCCGCAGGCTGGGCCTGGCCTGCCGCCTGGCTGCTGTAGGGCAGCCCCAGAGCCGCGTAGGCCCTCTGCATGGAGCTGGGGTCTATGGGGGTCGAGGTGTTGATGGTGGGCGTGCTGGGCTGGCCGGCACCCACGGACGACATGGGATTGGGAAGGCCCGCGTTGGGAGAGCTCAGAATCGCTGCGTGGTGGGGAAAAAGGAGTGGTTCAATAAATTACAGTATATTTGTCCTCTCCAAGCAATACAAGGTTAACCACTGAATCAAACTTGATGAAAGCATTTTGCATTGGTTAAGTATTATCATGGTACACGTTAGGGATGCAAGAAACACCAAAAAAAGATATATAATCGAATTAAAGTCATTGTTTTTCAGACTTTTTTTTGTGGGCAAAATGTCCACAATAGTTTCCACCAAATATCGCAAGTTGAACCTTATTTTAGACAGTCAATGTGCGTTGCACCCACACCAGAGGTGGGCTGGTCACAGTTTTTGACAAACTTTTTACTGTTTTAACAAAACAATGGTTCTACAAAGAGAGTGCTGCTGCCGTCTCCTGGGCAAAACACGTCTACATAATAACTTTGTAAAATGTCGGAAAAATGATTACGGAACAATTTTCAATGACGTGTAATATTGCGGTAATGGTTTATGATGTGCTTGCCGAGTAATCGCTGACTTGAGTCCACGTTTGCACCACTATTACGCATAGCTGTACATTGTTGCAGATTGTAAAGAGAAACGTACACACAGATATAAAGCATACTGCCATCGGTTGGCCTCAGGAAAGAGACGCCAGAGCATGAATCCGTGGCAAAGTATTTAGAACGCCAGAGAACTGAATAAATGCATAAATCCCTTCGGGGGACAGATAATTTACATATTTTCCCTGGGTTCAGGTCTCGGCCAGAGAATTGGAGGAGACGGAGCAAAGAAATCTTGGAGTTGTTATTTGTGTTGGGAAAAGTACAAACCGTAGCAGTGTGCTCTCCACCGTGCAGTCAAAATAAAGACAAGAGGCCGGAACGCAGCACCGAGTGCCGAAAGACACAGAGCAGAACATCGAGATGCAGGAAAACATGAAGAGCAACTCGAGTTGTAAGAAAAACGAGTTGATGGAATAAACTACAAGTGGGCTTTAGGAGGGCAGCAGTCAAGAGAACACACAGCGGTTTGGGGAGTTGGGACAGAGCTAATGAACCCATGATATAAGAAAGCGTGGGCTGGGCAACAGGCAGAAATATAGACCGTGCTCAAGCATTTCAGGCCAGTATAGAGGAGGGCAGCCGTTCCTGTGGAGCTTGAATTGGTAATAGAGTTGGGAGGACAGAGAAGGTTTGTGTTAAACATATGAGCGACATTACTTTACGATCATATAAAGTATTTGTTTGATACATATTTTTTAATTGCTCGGGTGGCTGTACTCACGCTGCTGGGTGCGTTTGTCACTGGCGTTCTTCAGAGGCAGACACACAGGACAGTCGTGCCGCGTGCAGTTCTTCCAGTGGGAGATGATCTGTCTGGACGACGCACAGTGAGCCACTAGAGGAGACCGGGCAGGAGACAAACCAAGAGAGAGCGTGAGCGAGAAAGAGGGCAGGAACAGTTCAGATTCGCACGTTGCGAGCATTCATCTACTTCTCTCACTCACTTTTTCACTCACATTTGATTTGATGCGTGCCTGGCCTGAGCAGCACTGGCGTATGCACAAACTACAGCATCTACACAAAAAACTACTCTTGCATCCTCTTTATTAGTGCCAGAGGCAAAATACTAAGAACTAGATTTGCACCAAAAATAATCCACTGGCGGCTATGGTCCGTTGAACATTTCCCACACGAGAAGAGGAATGCGGGGATGTTTGATACAATCGCTTGTTCTGCCTTGGAGCTGTGGCGCGCTCAACAGTCTAGCAGCTAATCTGATGAGCGCCATCAGCCTGGACAGACGAACGCCAGGGGGGCCTGAGGCACACAGCCTCACAAGCCCAGCATCACTACCATGCTGCTGCCACCGGCACCTCAGCAGAAGGATGGCCATTATGAAGGCTTCCAGCTTTAGGGACAATGTGCACTGCAAATACATACGATTATACTGTTTACGCTTTCACAATATGGCAACAGTTTTGGCGGCTTCTCAAAATTAGACGCCGCTGCAAGCCTTTTGCCGGGTTTAGCGTCGCCGAACAAATCAGCTCAGATGTTGACCCTTAAGCCAAGCGAAACAATAACAACAATGTAGAAAGGTTTCCTCAGGTGAATTGTTGCCCGACTACCAATTTCCTAGAGCATTAACAATTTAGCCATGAGCTGCGTCTCTCTTTGGTTATTTGGGTAAAACTGTCGTGATGAGGGCCAGGTTAACAGGAAATGAGCTGGCCCGTTTGTTAGCATGTACACGGCCTCATTAATTCAAACCTTGGTTTCCAATAGTTTTGGCTTGAAAGCGTGTGGCGGGTGCCAGAGCAGAGCAGCAGATGAAGCCAAATGTAAATGAGACTAGCTTCAGGGGGAGTTTGTTTAGCGCAATGCTGGTAGTGACACAGAAGGGTTAGATTTAGGGACCAGATGGGTTATGAATGAGACGTAAAAACTCAACTTTTCTGGCTTAAAGCCTTGTGCGTGCAGGATGGGAAAATAAAATGGATGGAAATTAGGTGGAATTAAAAAAATATATAAAAATGAGTCTGGACTTCCTCAATATCCAGACTGTGCAATTTCACACATTATTCACACGGATTGTGTAAGAATAAAAAAAAAGTGGGGAACTGGAATACAACAACTGGTCATTACATTTAAAGAAAATGAGTGAGCAGGGGGGGTGAGGACGGAAGGTGGGTGAGGACGCGGGGTGCGGTGGGTGAGGACGCGGGGTGCGGTGGGTGAGGACGCGGGGTGCGGTGGGTGAGGACGCGGGGTGCGGTGGGTGAGGACGCGGGTTGCGGTGGGTGAGGACGCGGTTCGCGGTGTCCAGGACGTGGTGTGACGGTGCAGGTGTGGGCAACGCGGTGCAGCTCATAACGCAACCTCGGGTCAGGACGCGGGTTGTGGCGCTTGACCAGCTTCGTGGTGGTGTCCAGGCGGGGGTGGCCAACCAGTCAGGACGCGGCAATTTTTTTTTGTGGTGTCAGGACGCGTGCGGTCTCATCTCTTCCTCTGCAAATATTTGTAGCCACGCGGGCAATAACATTTTCAGAGTCTTATCTAGTTAATTCGGGGGTGCTCCGAATTAACGGAGCACCCCCCCCTCCATCAGAACCGCAAATTAACGGACCCCCCCATCAGAACCGTGAATTAACGGACCCCCCCATCAGAACCGGCGAATTAACGGACCCGCCCCCCCAATCAGAACCGCTTATTAACGGACCCGCCCCCCCCCCCCTCACCCCCCACCCAGAGCCCGTCGCGCACCTCACGGTAGCGTCATTGCGCATCCTTGGCGCAACATCTTGTGATAACGCGTTAACTTTGACAGCCACTAAAAAAACACAAAATTCAATATGAACGTAAGAGCCATGAAACCAGACAAAGAGCCGCGGGTTGGCCAGGCCTGCACTAGCGTTATCCCGTCTATTTTGATTAATAAATTAAATTTGAAACCAATGAGAGCGGATGCCTGCGGTCCTGACTTGACCATTGGCAGCAGCTCTCCAACATGAGTGGTGGCCTTCCAAAAGAATTTGGTGTGTGTGAGTAAAACTGGGTTGTCCAATAGACGGCCTGTAGTAAGGTTCATCCTCCGCCTGTTGTTGACAATGTTGATATCGTATGTCCCAAGCCCCCATCCTCAAATTTGATATGGCTGACAAGAGAGACCGTGGACATTTGATGAGCGCGACGCTTCTCCAAAAGTTGAACTATTTTCAACTCAGAGCACTGGGAGCAGAGCGACCAAAAGCGCTGAACTTCATAGGGTTTGCATTGAAAATAGCCGCTGCCAGCGCTTTTTTTTTTTTTTTTTACATCAACGTTAGTAGGCTATAATTGATTATGTTCTGTCACTGCATCGATGCAGAATCGTACATGTCCGCATCGCGATGCATCTTAGAATCGAGAAATTTCCACACACCCCTAATGAAGGGTGAGGACGCGGGGTGTGGTGGGTGAGGACGCGGGGTGAGGACGCGGGGTGCGGTGGGTGAGGACGCGGGGTGCGGTGGGTGAGGACGCGGGGTGCGGTGGGTGAGGACGCGGGGTGTGGTGGGTGAGGACGCGGGGTGCGGTGGGTGAGGACGCGGGGTGCGGTGGGTCAGGACGCGGGGTGCGGTGGGTGAGGACGCGGGGTGCGGTGGGTGAGGACGCGGGGTGCGGTGGGTGAGGACGCGGGGTGCGGTGGGTGAGGACGCGGGGTGCGGTGGGTGAGGACGCGGGGTGGCGGGTGAGGACGCGGGGTGTGGCGGGTGAGGACGCGGGGTGTGGTGGGTGAGGACGCGGGGTGCGGTGGGTGAGGACGCGGGGTGCGGCGGGTGAGGACGCGGGGTGCGGTGGGTGAGGACGCGGGGTGCGGTGGGTGAGGACGCGGGGTGCGGTGGGTGAGGACGCGGGGTGCGGTGGGTGAGGACGCGGGGTGCGGTGGGTGAGGACGCGGGGTGCGGTGGGTGAGGACGCGGGGTGGTGGGTGAGGACGCGGGGTGCGGTGGGTGAGGACGCGGGGTGCGGTGGGTGAGGACGCGGGGTGCGGTGGGTGAGGACGCGGGGTGCGGTGGGTGAGGACGCGGGGTGCGGTGGGTGAGGACGCGGGGTGTGGTGGGTGAGGACGCGGGGTGCGGCGGGTGAGGACGCGGGGTGCGGCGGGTGAGGACGCGGGGTGCGGTGGGTGAGGACGCGGGGTGCGGTGGGTGAGGACGCGGGGTGTGGTGGGTGAGGACGCGGGGTGCGGGGTGTGGTGGGTGAGGACGCGGGGTGTGGTGGGTGAGGACGCGGGGTGTGGTGGGTGAGGACGCGGGGTGCGGTGGGTGAGGACGCGGGGTGCGGTGGGTGAGGACGCGGGGTGCGGTGGGTGAGGACGCGGGGTGCGGTGGGTGAGGACGCGGGGTGCGGTGGGTGAGGACGCGGGGTGTGGTGGGTGAGGACGCGGGGTGCGGTGGGTGAGGACGCGGGGTGTGGTGGGTGAGGACGCGGGGTGTGGTGGGTGAGGACGCGGGGTGCGGTGGGTCAGGACGCGGGGTGTGGTGGGTGAGGACGCGGGGTGTGGTGGGTGAGGACGCGGGGTGTGGTGGGTGAGGACGCGGGGTGTGGTGGGTGAGGACGCGGGGTGTGGTGGGTCAGGACGCGGGGTGTGGTGGGTCGGAACGCGGGGTGTGGTGGGTCGGGACGCGGGGTGTGGTGGGTCGGGACGCGGGGTGTGGTGGGTGAGAACATAGGGTGGGTGAGGACGTAGGGCAGGTGAGGACGGGAACGGCTGAGGCTGAAGGACTCACCCTGGCAGGACTTGCCGGCCTGGCAGTGGGTCATGTGGTTGAGGACGTTCTTCATGGTGCGGCAGTGAGGAAGGGCGCAGACCCTCACCTCCCCGTTGGCCTGCTCTCGACGCTGGCACTTGTGTGCGTGGAGCAGCAGGACCAGCTGCTGCTGGATCAGCTTGCGCTTCTCCGGGTCGGCAGTGGGGACAGCCGTGGGCACGGCCACACCGCTGGCAGCCCCCAGGGGCAACATGGCTGCCTGCTGCTGGGGTTGCTGAAAGGGGGGGGGGGGTGGTACATGATCAGCCACCACCAAAACATGTCTTCAGTGCCTTTTATAAAACATAAAGCTGTTTTTGCATTTGCCAACATCCCCTGATCCCAGTTTTACCAGATAAAACAGTGCCATTTGGGCAGACTGAGATGTTCTGTACACTTCTGACCATCCATTATCCGTGCAATTAATTCAAAGTGGTAGCTAACCGTTAGGCCTGGAGTAGTGCTCCCAATAACCCCCCCAAAAAGCAGAAAACTGCCATAAAACGCTCCAAGAGCAAGATGAGAAAACCAGAACATGCGGCACTGCTCGCGAGGCTTAATGTGTTTTTACTTTACATGGTACAGATAAAAATGTGTGCAGTATTTTGATTTTTTTTCCTCATTCAAATATACATGCAACTATACACCATCATGCTTGCTTGTGTGGTGAGAATCATGTTAGTTTCAGTAGGGCTGCACGATTATGATAAACATGTTAATTGTGAATGTTTTGCCCGATATTGTGAAAGCAATTATTAATTTTGATTAATAGATTATCGATTCAATTCATATTCTGTGGCGCATCTGCATACAGAACAAAACAATAATAAAGCCACCGCTGAGTTTATAATTTGATTTCAATGTAACAGGTGTACAACATCAGATGAGTTTGTCCTTTATAATTTGTTTCTTCCTTCTTTTTTTTTTATAAATTCATTGTGACCATTCACCATTAATTAATTTCTGAGGACAGAATTGTGATTTCGATTAAGATGCAAATAATTGTGCAGCCCCAAGTTTCAGTCTATTCCTCCCTGAAGTTCAGTCTAGTTTGGTAGTCAACTGGAGCCTGCTCCAAGTAGTTAGCTGTTGGATCAATTTCCCTGGAGTCCCTGATCAACACTAGGACACAAAGAGCACAGGAGGAGGGAAAATGTATTTGGCAGCACTCCACTCCTGTTGCTTCTGTCTATTAAGGCTTTTCATTAAAATGGGCTGGGAACCAAGGAAGAAGGCAAACCATCTTGGCCCCGTTCACTAATTCAATGTGGATATGTTCTACTCCAAAACAGCTCCATGTTGACCACAGAGGACAAATTACAAGAGGTCACACCAAATACCCCAGCTTGCTTCAGTTCCTGGTGGACAGTGTTATATGGTCATGTGCATGCGTGCATATGTGGTAATGTTGCGTTGTGCTGACAAGAACTAACCATGTTTGGCACACTGTTCACGCCAGCTCCTTTGAGCTCATTGGGGAAGGGGGGCAGACTGTTGGCGAGGGCCGCCTTGTTCGCGAGCTGCTGTCCGGCTACGGCGGCGGTCTGCCCATAGCCCTGAGCTGGGAACGGACTCCCATTACTTCCCATGCCGATCTGGAGAGACAAGGAGAAGGAGAGGGAGGAATCCATCAGTATAGGTTGAAAAAAAAAAATAAATAAACTAAGGGAAGATAGATTAAAAGTAACCTCAGCATGAATATACATTTGGTTTGATTTGCTTTACGTAGACAAAAGATACGTTCATTTTCCCATTCAGTTCTAATCCAAATCAATACAATAACGTAGTGTGATCTTTGGAATCTTAAGAAACAGTGAGGCACATGATTAGACATCAGAATACACTGGACATCAGAATAGTTTTGCCGTAGCTGACTGAAGCCCTGTGGGATTGATTATTAGGATTATTCTGTCCACTCCACTGACTACAACAAGTGAGTGCACACTAAACTGCATTTGTCTATAAAAAAATAAAAATAAAAAACACAGCTGACAGATTTAGCCGACTAAAGTCTTTACAAATTAATTTCCAAAGAGATTTGGGGGAAACTAATAAAGAACATGAAAGACAAAAATCCAGGGGATTTAATGTTCAGCATGATGGCTTCATAAAATGTTGGAATATAAGCCAATATCTTCACAATGAATCTCCATGCAGCTTTACATTTTCACTTTCATTTTGTTTCCTGCATTACAAATGTTGTGGGGAATTACTATGATTCTGCATTACCCATAACTCAGGGTGACTCAGGCCTTGTGTATTGAGCATCTCGGTTTGTGTGGATGAAGTAATTTTTTCTTTTAAAAGACGAGCGTCTTGAAATCCTGCCAAGTGTGGCTTCCATGCGCCGTGTGAACTAAAATGACCACTCATGTTTTGACTCTTGAGAGAAGAAACATTTCTTCTCACCAAATTTTGAAACAACTGTACGAAAAAGACATCTCCCAAATACCAATGGATGACAGCTCACCCAACAGCCTGCTTTGCAGAAAAAATAAAATAAAAGGAAGGCAAACTGAACTGTCCAATTCCATTACAAACATGTAAATCGCCACTTGAATGAACATCACAATCAGTGCTCCAACAGTGAAGCTCATTCCGGTAGACTAGGTGAACACAGGTAGTCAGCGGGACTCCATGAACGGTCCATTAAGCGATTCCCCACAACTCTGTCCTGGTCCTCCGCTCTCTTACCGATCCCTCATATGCTGCTGGCATAGAACGGCAGACTTGGCCCTGTCACACCAAACAGGCCGCCTCCCACTCCCCACCTCAGGCCATTGACACCGCTCCAACACAGATAACAGAAGCCCCAGCTGAGACAGACACAAGCTGGCAACCTTTCAGCACGGGCCACAGTGCATGCACACCTATGCAGAGAGCCGCCTCCCCCCTCCTGTCATTCAGTCCCATGCTCTCTGAAACCTCTCCAAGCAAAGCCAGGCGGCACTGTTCGTAGCGCTCGTCTCATCACTCTGCCGCCAGACACACACACAGCGACAGCAAGAATAAATAAGTTGAGACTACATTACTGAGCCCCTTTCCCCTCAGTCGGCAAGCCTCATTCGTTCTCTGATAAAGACCTTCACAATTCCAAGCTTTCACCGAGTATCAGACAGGGCAAGGTGCCTGCAAGCACGCTTCACAAGATTGGGAGCGGAGAGCTCTGTTTTTTTCTCTCTCAATCCCTTACACATAAGAATCAAAAGGAGGAGGGCACCCACACAAACACACTCACTTTATCACACGTGCTGGGGGGGGGGAGGAGATTTACAACCTAGACTCAAAAGCTCAATGGCTTGAGACTCACGCCCCATAACAAAGCTGTTCATCCTGTGGTTCTCGTGACATAATAATTACATGGGGGCTGGCTTAGCATTACCACACACTCAAACACATAGAGGCTTCCCCTTTCAGTTGCTTTATTGTGCCGGTCTCTTGCAGGGGAATTTGTATATCAGTGTGTGGTGAAAACATACACACACCCACCCACATGTGTGTATGTTGTGTGTGTATGTTGATGTTTTGTTAATGATATACGATGACGCCTCAGTGATGATGGCAGTCTTGAGTAAAGGAGCCCTTCCTGTTCACACTCTCACACACACACACACACACACACACACACACACACACACACACACACACACACACACACACACACACACACACACACACACACACACACACACACACACACACACACACACACGTGTCAGACACATGCAGAGAGGCCATAGAATCCCTGGGATTATCCCAGACAATGACAGAAGTGTTGATCATCACGTCTGCTGCCTGCCAACAGCGAGGCTCTGCCAAGCGTGGAATGTGTCTCACACAGAAGAAACAAAAGAGAGCAAAGCAAGCCTCCATCCCACTTAACTGTCTGAAAAACACGGTGCATGTCATGATTGCACAGAGGACCTGGCGTAAAATGTTGGCATGGAGGGAATGCTACTGCGCACAATTTGAAATGATCCTTTAAGAACAGCATTTGCATTTTGCAGTGCATTCCTGCACACATTTGTCACCCGCCAATATATTTATTTTCCAACGCAGTCCAACCACGAAGCTTCAGAACACATGAAAGAGTCATGAAGCACGACGCAGTTATTTTTAACCCTGAATTTTATTTGGCCATTTTAAACTAGACAGATGCTGAGAACGCACTAGTCTCGATTAATTGACACTTTTTTTCTTAATTCTGTCTTCCTTCCAGACCAAAAGGTTTTTTTTTCCCCACTGAAAACTGATTTAAAAAAAGTGGACAAGGAAAACGCATGATGATTGTAGTATGGTTATCACAAAGCCAGCTCCATCATACAGGACCACTATCACCCTGGGCATCACCTGTTTCCCCCCCTGCCGTCCGGTCACCGGTTCTGCAGCATTCGAACTAGGACAAGCAGGTTCAAGAACAGTTTCTATCCACAGGCAGTGCGCCTACTGAACTGTTAATCACTCAATTATTGGACATTTTGGACTATTGGATTATTGGACTATTATAGGACTTACAATTACACCAGACTTACAGGGGGTAGACTGACAATTACACGAGGAACTCTGCTACATAGCCTGCAGGCACCCTCACTGTACTGTACTGGTCATTACTATCTGTCAGGTACTATCTTCACTAATTGTTTAGAATTGTTTCAGAATGTATGTTTAGAAGAATATTACAGGAATGGGGAGTAAGCATTCCATTGTACATATGGCAGTAAAGGAATCTTTAATCTCTTGAATCTTGAAAGCAAAATGTCTCCCGTGCGTAGGGTTGGTACCGAAAGCTGGAGTAAGAGCTTTTGTCGTCACTTTGCCATCATCTTTGCTATTAGTAATTTTGGTCAGGGTGTTTTAGGGCTTGCATGGGTTTTTCCATGGGCTTTGGAGATCATGTTAGCGCTGTGGTGGTGATACATCCATGGTTGTGATATACAGTTGCCATGTTATATTGCGATCACCCGAGTATCTAGTGGCGTATACCTGCCCACGTGACGCAGCAGCACTCCTCTCTATTGTTTGGTCAATATTTCTAACAGGCAAATGATTAAGTACCCTGCCCTAAACTAGCCATCTATTTCTTACGTTTCAAAATGGCTGGACTCGATATGGCATTAAAATAGTTGTTTAGAAGATCTCCGCAACAGTAAAAAGCCAGTAGAAAATCCAGTGTGAATGTCACGCCGATAGACTGTATAACAGACAGGTTGACATGACTTTCGATGTGTGTACATTGGGAGATGCTATTGATTTGGTGTGTCTTCTTCTCAACCCCTACACCCACAGGGCACTGAGGGGAGAAGCGCTATACTGCCCCATTGCGGACCGGGGGAAAACAAGGGAAGTAGTTGCATAAATTATTCGATTTTTATAATAATGACTATTTGAATATTCAACAATCATGACTCATCCCTACATCAATTGCAGTGCTGATATTTTTTTCCACTGTAAAATCATCAGTCAAGCAATAAAAGCAACCCCACCTCCCACCTGAAATGAACCGTGGATTTGGAGAATCATTATACCCTTTTTAAATGTCCAGTATTATTCAAGCTTGGAAAAAAAAATGGCCTTTCAAACTGCATAAGCAGCTTCTGAGATGTGTGATTCTTTAAAAATACACAACCACAGAGCAGCACTACACTGCTTTACATTTCCCTTTGTTTTGATGCTTATTCCTGCCTGCGGTCATTATTGGAAAACTTGCCAAATGCAGGAGAACTCCACCTACCAGGGCCAGCCAGTAAATGTCAGCAAACTAACCTATTTTAGTTTCAAACAAGGAAACCTGTGGAGATTATAACAACAATGAAAGCATGTGCTTATCATAACAGAAGATGCGACGACTCATCTGACACAAACCTTAGACGGCCAACAGCCCTGAGACTAACAAGTCATGTATGAATGGTCAGCCCTACAAATCATTTGCGGTTTATTAAAGTCATGGTTCTCAAAAGTCCGGGTTAACATTATGTAGCCATGACATATTACCAGGAAGAAACACCTGATAACTCAGGTGTGACAACTGCAACACCTTTACATCAAACCACACAACAATGCCACTTCTCCACTGCATAGTACCAGCTTGACTCAACTTGGAGCTTTATCCACTAGCCAAAAACTGGTACCCGACAAGTGAAATTCCATTATAATCAACGGAGCATAATTGATGCTGTACGAGGGTTGAGGGTTGAATTGTTCGTCTTTTTACCATCGCAAATCTTATCGAAAATGCTGCATATTCCCCTCGTAAGCTTGTAAATAGTTGAGACAATTTTGATTTATTTTATGTCTCCTTGCTGTGACAAACAGCCAGTTAAATAGCAGCGTCGCTGTGGTGTCCTGCTAGATGGAGGGGGTACTAAATCTGTAGTGGAAAAGGAGCAGGTACCAAGCAAGTTGAGTCGAGTCGGTACCATGCAGTGGAAAAGTGGCATAGTAAATGAATGCAGGACAGGGACTTAAAACAAAAAACTATTACAGTAATCGGGTCATTAAGAGCTGTATGACACTGAAAACTATTATAGACCCACGCAGGACACACACACACGCAGGAATGCACAATATTGAGTGGCAACAAACTTGAGATGCAATAAACATTAACCAGAACTGAAATGAGTATGTACATGGAAGTGAGGCATACCTTGTTCCTATTGCCTGCCTGTTGGGCTGCATTCAGATTGGCCTGAGGTCCCATTTGCTGTCCTCCTTGGGCGAGTGTCTCTGCCAGTGCAGAGACGTTGCCCACTACAGCGGAACCAGGCGCTCCCCCCTGCATGGTCTGTCCCTGAAACTGCATGCCTGCTACTCCAGAACCCCGGCCTCTCCCAGCTCCAGGCCCCAAGCCTCCATTCATCACCTGTCCGGGCTGGGCCTGCCCTCCCTGGGCCAGGAGTCCTGAATGGCCTTGGCTGTTGTTCATCATTGCCTGGGTGAAACCTGTTGTGTTCAGGCCAATAGTCGCTGTGCTGTTGCCATTGTTTTGGCCCACCACTCCCGTAGGTGTGCCTGCCTTTTGGGCCTGGGGAGATGAGTGGGTGTTCGGGGAGCACTGGCCTAAGGGGCTCTTTCCCAGTGTGGTATTCCGCTGTACTCCAAGGCCTCCGGACTGGGGGCCGGCCGAGTTCAGCCCCGTAGCCGTGAGGCTGGAGGAGCTCCCGGCACGCAGGAGCTCAGACAGTTGTTTGTGTTTGGCAGCGGCATCAGGGACGATAGTCACGGAGCCTCCGAGGCCACTCGGCGTTCCACCCGTACCTGGTGCACAAAAGGGCAGGCCCAGGTCTCCTCCATTAGGAATCAACTCATCCGGAAGGTCGTTCTCTAGATCATCCCAGGACAGGGAACCCAAATCTACTGGCAGAGAAAGAGGTAGAATGGGTGGGTGGGGGGAGGGAGTTAGAGTACAAGGAAAGAAAAAACAAATAAGTTGGTTAATACCAAATAGAGCCTCACAATGCTAGTCCATAATAGGGCTTGCACAGAAAAGTCGACTAATCGACGTCACTACCACAAGTCGACACCTACCGCGTCGTTGACCATTTCACACTTTAAGAATATTTAAAAAAAAAAAAATGTTTTACACTTTAAGATATTTGGCGGGACTTGGCGCAAATGCGGTGGCCGGTGGGGGGGGAAATTAAGCCAGGGGTGGCCAATACGTCGTATTGTTATCATTCATCGGATGAATGATAACAGAATTTAGTGGGCACGCTGGGGACATGTCCCCACCAATATCCAGCGATATCCATCCCCCCCCCGCCAGTCCATAATAGACAATCATCCTGTATTATTCATGTCATCATGTGAAGCCTATAGGTAACCGATATTGGCTTCTGTATATCGGACAAGAAATGTCAAATCCAAAAAGCTACCTGCGTGACTAGTGGGACATGGGGTTTTGAATCTTCCTAATATTGATATTAGCCGAGTGCTGAAAGGCAGCACTCAGCTATTGTTATTCTTATGTTTTATTTTTTTCCTTCTTCTTCTCGACAAACTTTGGGAACCTACTTCTCCCAACATTTTAAAGCTAGAGACGACATTCAACCTTAAACCTGTCTGGGCTTGGAATCGCACACCATTACTTTTCTAATTAAAATACAATATACCTTTTTAAAATATTCGACGATAAAACATTTATAATGTTAAGCCAATTTTCCGCTAGTCAACTACTTCAGACTTCACAATAATTTTGAACATTTAAACGCTGTTCAATCATTAAACAAATCACACATAATTGTACTTACACACACAAATATGTTGTACATCTTATCTTTTGTATATTAATAGTATATCCAATGATTTTCTCTTTTCCATGGTTAATATGGAATTAAATTCCTGCATCTTCTGCCTCTTATCTTGATATATTCAGTGATTATAATGTACATTTAGTGATTATTGGACGAGGAGAATGCTTTAACAAGGGGCTCTGAAAGACCATTCGACCATTCAAAATGTTAAGGGTAGAGCCTCCCTACCATTTATCTGGCACTTCAGATTTCCAAATAGTCTCCAGCAAATCTCCCTTGCCAATACTTTATCCGACACACACCACTACTACCCAGGTCTATCCCCACCGATCCACGATGGTGATAAAGATCTGAAACTGTGTCACTGAACTTGTAAGAATCACACTCCAATCAAGTGTCACACATTGTGTTTTTAACACCCATGAGGAAGTGTGAGCATAATGTAATGTCTGACGATTTGCAAAGATATGATTTATGTCGGACTGCAAAAATGTCTCAAAACCCAAAAATCAATGACAAATCTAGTTTTTTTTTATCTTTTCGCATTTTCTGACAACTCCCATGTAGACTAACGTTGATCAATCTTGAACCCTCTTCCCTGATCCCTGGTGAGCTTGACGCAAAGTTGTGAAGATGGTATGTGTCGCGGTCAAACATGTAACGTAGCGTGCCTCGGCCTAAGATTTGGCAAGATTTTATGATGCCATTATCGCCAAATTTGATATTGTGAACATCATGACTAAAGACTAAAATGTGCAAATATACATGGCTAAGGAAGCACGGTGGTTTCAGAATGCAAAAACTGGATGCTGTAAGGAGCTCGAAGTAGCTCCACCTGTGTGCCATCAGTTGTCGTTGATTGCCTACA
The DNA here is from genome assembly GCA_002895965.2 of Coryphaenoides rupestris. Classification (NCBI taxonomy): domain Eukaryota; kingdom Metazoa; phylum Chordata; class Actinopteri; order Gadiformes; family Macrouridae; genus Coryphaenoides; species Coryphaenoides rupestris. The sequence goes on from PIJE02000767.1 coordinate 108,161, forward strand.
TTCGAATTTGGCCCGATAGAGACTTTGTAATGAGGCCATTAACGTAAAACACAACCCTCCATGTTTGGAATCCCCCTACGCGTCTTACCCTGGCACCAGGCAACTAGGTGCTCCATCAGAGGGAAACATGGCCACAACTGACCCACCAATCCATCTTACCCGCTCCCACTTTAGTTGCTCAACCGTCTCTCCAGAAAAGCACCTGGCTAGGCATTCCAAAAAGCTTAAACACAGACTGACTTGAGTTTTGGCTGTATGATGCTCTGCAGTCCAGGCAGCACTAGCACTGCAAAGATCAGGAGAATAAAATAGGAGTTAACACATTACAGCCGTCACTCTCCTGCCTCTAACTTCTTGCCTCCCCTCCTTCATTTCCCTAGCCACCTTTCCTAGAGGCCACTTATCTACCGTCTTTTCCTGTTTCCGTCCCCAGTAGCTCTAGTTTGTTAGGAGTTAGCAGCTAAAAATAATGGACCTAGTAGTGGTCCAGAGTCAGACTGCAGCTGTCTGTCATGCCACCCCTGAGGTTGAATGTCTGGCCAAAGAGGGGACAGGTGTGGAAGGCCTGCCTCGATGCTAGTATTTTCACTTGGCACAACAGCAGGATGGCTAGCAAACAATTTAGCACTGGCCATGCAAGCCATCACAACAAGTAACGTGTCACCATCCACCTCCCAGCCTGCCCTGAATTACTTGAAACTTGGCAGAAAACAAATCCACTCTCACATTTGTCAAGTATCGACCATTTTACTGTTTTGTTGTCGCATCACACAATCTGACATGATGAATAAAACATTTTCAGGAGGAGGTGACACCCCCGCGTCACCTCCTCCGTTAAAACATTTATCTGTTTGTAGATATGTCACACAACGCTGATGTTTGCATCGCTGTCAAGCAAAGTAGTCGCCTGATTTTGAACCTGGAGTAGAAATGGCATAGTAACATCTCAAAACTCAATGATCACCTAATGAACCTCACGCTTTGCTGGTCCATTTAAAAAGCTGATAAATGTTCCAACTGCCAATGTGGAAGATTAACGAGATGGAACAGAAGCAGAAGGACAACAAAAAACAGACTTCTTTGGCTTATTAGGCAGTGGATAGAGGCTGCCAGATGGGTGCATGTGTATGCATATTATGCATACACATGCACCAATGTAACTTCTTTTTATGATAAGAGGGGGAAAAAATATTACCCCCCAACATAAGAAAGAAAAGATATTCAGCCAAACATAAAAAAAAATTGTTAAATAGAATACTGGAACCCAATCTTCAGCCCCTCCTAAACATAGGCAGATGTACACAGCAACTGCATTCGGTACAGTGCAACCCAAGCCAGGGCCCCATTGCAGAAGGCAAAAGCCAAATGTCAAGGCAGAATAGTAGTAAACAAGAACCATCATGCAAGTCTGTTGCCAAGGAGAGCACGCAAAACTCATTGTCTTCAGCAATTTACTGCTGATAGCTGTGCAAGGCAGTGTCCCACAGGATCACTCTCATTGCCGTTGCACCTGGGAATCCCTTGGGTCTGAACAGGCAGGGGGGCGGGTAGGGTTCAGTGATGGATCGCTGTGGACATGTGGTGCCTCCGCCATGCGCTGCGTAACTCGTAAATCTCTGTTGTTGTGACTGCTGCTTTTGTTGTGAATTGGCTACGCTGGGTCAATTTCAAACTGCTTTTCATGAGCTGGATGAAAATAAAGACAATTCTATGAACACGCCGTCATAAATAGCCACATTTGCTGTACAGCCTATATTTTACACTTAAAAAGACATAGGCCTGCTTACATTTTAAATGTATGCATCTTTCCAAACGACGCAAATTTCACAAATGTCAATTAAAATTATATTGATAATTAACATTTTTCTTGTCCCTGCTCCTTTTCGGTCATGGAATGTACAAACAGATGTGTTTTGATTGTGAATCTTTTTTTTTTCTTTTCTATTTTCTGGAGTTGTACATGACCATGAGCGGCATAAATAAAAATGAAATGAAATAATGTTGTACCGTACTTTTACAAACACGTGAACATGAATTGGCTATGCAAGTATTTATGTCACAGTATTCCTATTTGTGTTAAACAATAGATTAAACCATAGGTAATTTTAACTGTTCATCCATTATTCTATTATATTTAACCTGGTCATAGAAGCCACATATGTTAGACAGAAGTATCTTCCATTAATTTAGGGGCGTGAGAACAGAGTCGATATATATATATTAGGTTTGGACACAGCACCAACCAATACTACTGCAGTTGGACAGGGGTAGGACTAGGAGTGATGCTGTGATTCTGTCAGACCCACATCATGTGATGGGTGTTCTCTGATCTGTCAGCACATTCATCACATTGATTTAACACATTTGTGTCTGAAAACATCAGCATCAAACGACTGGGATTGCAACATTATGGAGCACAATACAGAAGTCCCCACTTTTTGGAAGTTGCACTGTCACTGGTGTCAAATGCTGGTTCAGCATATCAAAAGTCAATGGTTCCAGGTCAGACATAATATTGTGTGAAATGTTGCTTCAATTAATGTTTTCGATGAAGTCGATATACATGCTTACTTTCAGGTCTTTCAAAACAGGGCAAATACATAACAGATTGGGATCCAAGGTAATTATCATTGATTCAATCACATCAAGTCTGTCAGACACAACATTATTAAATATCTTATCTTACAAATACCACAAAAAAAATCACTTATTATAATACGAACCACTTATTACAGGATTAAATCGGTGGTAATTAATATAGGGGGGCTAGATAAATGTGTGAACATGTTCAAGACATGTACCTACCCTATAATCTATGGAAAAAATATGATTTAGTGTCTAATTCCAAAAAGAAAGCAAATGCATGTACTATGGAAATAACAAATGAATGCCAACCTTAAACCGTGCAGGATTGCATGTCAGCTCGGGATTTCAGTAGTTTAATGTGCTCAGTTGGTCCTCTTCGTAAAATAAGTTGTGTGGTTGAGCCCTTACAACATGCTGCCTACCCTCAACAATCCAGCCAACACATAACATATTACCTTTAAGCACAAAACCCATCTAGTGTTAAATGGTTAGTTCATGCTTCAACGCCAGTTTAATTCGCATTGTACTTTGTTCTCGGGCTGGGCTGTTTCGTGACCAGAACACAGTTATGCCGAACGGCTGCATTGAAACGATATGAAGTGGTTAGCATTTTGTGGGATCGCACTGCAACAGTGTTCAATGGAGGGACAACAACCCGCACAACACACACATACATATACACACACATATATATACACCACACAACATTATATATATACAACACACACACACACACATATATATATATATATACACACACACACACACACACACACACAGAGAGAGAGAGAGAGAGAGATGTGGTATACAAATGCCCTCAAATGTTTGACATGGAAAGTTACACATCGGTGCTCAGTATAAGGCATTAAAGCGCATTACTAGAAGCAGAGCCAGTTCAAAGGCATGTTCCGTAGCACACGGCACACATGCATCTAGAACGGTCATACACAGCGGGGTTGTAGTTATGGGGACCATGTCTGACAGCTCCGAGGCCTCACCTGGTCCATCTGCTGCTAGCAGCGCAGGTGGATTCAGCTTCGCTCTCTTGGAGTTGGGTGGTCCCACGTCCAGCAGGTTCTCGGCCATTGTTGTTGTGATCCTTTTTGGTGGGCTTTAAGCATGAAGTGGTCTTACGCGACAGGAAAAGTTGGCAACCCGTCCACCCACACACACCTTGTTCGTTAGCACATTAGCGAGCCGTTAGCCCGCTAGCACTAGCTCGTCCGCTAATAGCGAGCTAATCGCCTGCTCTATACAAGCGGAGTTAGCGTTAGCTGCCCTCGCACCGTGAGTCAAGCGTCTTTCAAAAGAGATGCAATAGCGCCCCGCTTCGCCACCGCCATTTCAACCCATGATAATCCAACTCCCAACACCCACATCATTACCCTTAAATCCGCCAAAATAAAATGTATTCCATGAAAATAACCCCGCGGTAACTTTGTATGCAGGTATATTCACACAGGGGGTCGCGTTCCGAGGCGAAAGTCGCAGTTCTTAGCTCTCCAAAGAGCCCATTTTGTGTGACGTCAAATTCCTTCATGCAAAAAATGGTTGCGAAACTAGCTTAAATGCAATAATGCATGAAAATGATACATCGTGGTTTTAAATAGTCCCACGGTGGCCGTCTCGTCTCTGCTTCCTCGCGGTACACAGCGCTGCTCCGAGCGGGGAGAGAGGAGGTGAAGCGCCGCCGCACTCCGGAGGGGAAACCAGATCTACGGGGCTCCGCGGGCCGACCACTCCGTTGCTATTTTCGTTTTTCTAAAAAAGAAAAAATCCGAAACGAAGGTCAAACGTCGTTGTCGGGAGAAGGATGTTGTCACGGCGCAATAAGGACGTTTATTACAGTATCTTTTTAAACAGTGTTCGACCGAAATCCCAATTCCGAGCCACGACAAGATGGCGGCTGTTGATTCCTTCGATACAAAAAAAGTTTTTTTTCTTCTCCGGATCGACCGCTGAGGGGGAGGGGCCGCGCAATCACGCCCTGTGTACAGCCTGCACCCCGCGTCACCGCTGGGGGCGCTCGCCGACCACCTCCAGCTCACAGTGGCTCCATATTGTTACGATATTACTGTTTTGATTAGAGACACACTGTGTTTGCTTTGAGTGTGTACTGTGCTACATTTTGGGCGACCAAAATGAACACAATTTTACCTTAAATTAAGTTAATGTCAATTAAATACATTAATTTAATTAGTGACCAACAATAACCAATAATGAACGTGTAATTTGGTGGTACATTGCCAAATTACATACATACTCATATATTCATATAAAATAACCAAATGACGGACACTATCTTGAAATATAATAACCCAATCTTGCCGCTATGTGTCTTTCGCTCATGTTATAAAACATCAATCATCTACATCAATGGTACATCAACTCTCCCCATAATATACCCCATGCACACAAAAATGTCACCTTTTACAGACCACAAGGACAGAGGCATTTACTCAATCTTTCTTTTATTTCTCTGTGTACAGATGTGAGCTATAGATGGAGTGGTGATGTGCCCACAAAGATAAGTTAAATCGACATGCTGTACACGTGGCCTACATCTGATATAAATATTAGTTTTGTCCCAAATCAGGGAGATTGCTTTGAGAGAATCTATTATCGGGATTTGGATTACTTCACAGGGTAATCAAGGTTATTATAAACAAACACCACGGCAATAGCATCAACACGTCAGGTCAAATACTGCCTGCACTTAAGGTAAGGTAGTTGAGCTCTGTTTTGATTAGTCTGCAATGTTTACAATATGGTTTATACATCACTAAAACCCAGCAGTGAATGACAGTTTTCATACAACTCATGATATATTGAAGCCTTAAGGCATATGAAATTGCTGCAATGAGGAAAAAACAAGCATTTTGCACACGCAGATAGATCACCATGGTTTGTGGTCAAAAGGCACTGATTCTGTACAATCTTTGTTCACACTGGCAGAGATTAACGACTGTCTTGTTCTGGTTACAGATAAACATGAAAACTATGTTAAGAAAGGTAATACACATTATACACATTCTCTTTTACATCTTTCAATTTAAGTTGAAGTTGAACATTGTCAAGGCAAAAATGTTTGATGAAATTGTGCACCACAGTTTGACATGAACTGTGCTCAGAGGAACTTTCATAATTTGTGTATTAATGCACTGCGCAAGAAAAGGGTTCTGGCTAGGCCTGCAATTATTGCATAATTCTTGATTATTCTTCATACTCATGATAAAATGTTTGGTTGCCTCAATTAATTTGAAAAGATATGCCTTTAGATATATATATTTACCAAGATCCAATTGAATCATATCGGTAAGGGTTTTTATCTGATACCATAGTGTTATTTTCATTCACTTTAATATAGAAAATCCTGACTATTATAATCAATTATTTCCAATCCCCAGCTAGTTTTGGCAGATTATATTTCACGTATTTCACTCCTTATTTTAACGGGCATGTAATGGATGGCAAAACAAGGATCACCAAGTTCTGATATTTTACTGGAACTGAAACCAATGAACCAATAATCAATTAATCAATGGCCATGCATGTTCATATCTACATGTATTGTTATGTATTTATTTTGACCACACACACACACACACACACACACACACACACACACACACACACACACACACACACACACACACACACACACACACACACACACACACACATTTGTTCCAACACAGAGTGAGGGATAAAAGCTATGGCGTGGGCACATCACCACACTGCTCTATATTTTGGGAATATGACAGAACTGAAAGACTGGGAAAAGACGGAATTTGTGAAAATGTTCCAGCCAAGGCCGCCCGGGTTGCAACATTTACTCATACAATCATAATCTATCCCCATAGTGACACGAGAGTTATATAAAATATGTAAGAATATGAAAATAAAAACATCAAAAATACATCATATGATGCATTGCACCATTAAATCATTCAATTAAAGTGGCACATTTAAAGTATATTGATACAGCATTGATGGAGAAGGCTGTGACTGAGTCAAAGTCAACACACACACACACACACACACCCACACACACCCGCACACACACACACACAAAGGCAAAATACACATATAAAGGCAGATAATGATCAGTTATTGATTAAGTCTATTTTTTGTTTTACCAACAAAGGCGTAAAAAATCTAAAAACCTAGCCCAGACTTGGTTTGAACACATAGTTCACACCCATGTGAACGCCATGTGAACTCCATACTTCCAATCTAATCTGTGCTCTGTGACCAACTCTTATACAGAGGCTGTCCTGTTATGCAGTCAGACCTGTGATCATCACTACTCATCAATTGTCACTTACCATTTCATTTAAGCAGTCTTTAAAGTGCCTTAGGGCTTTTCATGATAAAATCACCTTTTTTAAAATCACTTTCTTATCCTAACATATTCCCCTATCTAGATTTGATCTTGTGCTGTTGAGCGCATTTGCTGCATTAGACATGGAAAAGCTTGCCTTAATTGTAGCGACTACCAAATAACAAGTGGTCGTAGAAAAAACACTGTTTGTGCAAGGCCTGTGCGTAAATGTGCATTTAGATGCGTAGAAGCTCAAATTTACAAAGCCCTATTTAGTATGTCCCTTTGCTTCGAGACTGTGGCACAAGTGAATACTGTATCAATCTCTCGTGTCACAACAGAATTACATTAAATAACACTGCTTGCTGTGATTTCCCTTATTCTCCCTTGAATTCCCTGCTTAACCTACTTACACACTAATGGCACTTTTATTATAGCATCTCATTCTTTTCCCTTAGGTCAAGTAAAAACCTTCAATCAAGTAAAAAAAAAGAAAAAAAGAAAGGAAAAAAACACGTAATATGTTACAATACTACATTTGAACAAAAGTTGCATTGAAAAAAATATGAAAAGTATGGTTTAAGAGACCACAGTATTTTAAGTACTTAAGTCTTAAAGGGGAAAGCCCGGATGTGTTTTTCTTCGTTTGCTCAATATTCCTATTACATGAGTCCATGGTTCTTGTTCTCAAAGGCACTTAATGACAAAAGAACAACAAACAAGTAGAACAGCAAAAAGTAATTCCTTCTAAAACCACCCCCCCCCGCCCCCCTTTTCAGACATGTCTGTAGTTTATTTGTCTGTGTTCAACACAGCGGCAACCCAAACACATACCCTGGTCACATTCCACTGGAAAATAAAAAGGTTAGTAGCACTTATTGTCTCATTACTGTTACTCATTAAGTTTTGTGTCCAAACCGAAGAGGAACAATGTGTACTCTTGTACTCTTCCTTTGTGAAAAAAATATCGCCACAAAACGTAACCAATGCTTTAATGTAGAAATGCCCTGCCCCATACCTACACCCAGACGGTCCTATCCGAAGACAGGGTTTTGGATGGCAATAGGGAGGAGGGGGGGGGGGGGGGGTGGCGGGAGGGTGCTTGGATCAGAGGCGTGAGTAGAACTGCTTAAGATTTGTGAGCTCATTGGCCTCGTCCTCGTCACCTACGTCCTCTCGATGTGCCATGAAGGGCACTTGTGTGGCACTATGTTCTGGCTCTAGTGTGGGCGGGGATGCGTCCCTATACCCCTCCTCCCTTACCTCTTTGGGTTCAGCCCGGCTGGGTTCTGGCCACGGAGATGGAGGTCCTGTCGAGGGGGTAATAAGTGTGGGAGGAGAGGAGGGGGGGCAAATGTTAGCTGGGTAAAAAGAGGAAAGAGGGTGTGGCTCTGTTGCCTTGACAACAAACTCTGAAGCCTGATCCGCCGGGACTCCGCCGGCACCACGGGCCTCCGGCTGCGGGTCCTGGCTCCCCGGTCGGCCGTCACTTCCTTCACTTTTGGGGTACAGGTAGGTCCTCATTTGACCCTTTCCCTTCACGTTCACGGTACCTCTGTAGTCAAACTCTAAGCCCATGGAGCAGAGCACGGCGTGGCTCTCCTCGCTCACCTGCACCTGGCACTCCACGCCGGTGGAGTCCATGCGGCTGGCGATGTTCACCGTGTCCCCCCAGATGTCGTAGAGCAGCTTGGTGGTGCCGATCACCCCCGCCGTCAGCGGCCCGTGGTTGAACCCGATGCGGAGCTTGAAGCCGAAGCCCAGCATGTTCTTGTTGAAGTCGTCCAGCACGCCCATCATCTCCAGGGCAAAGTGGAAGAGCGTGTGGAGGTGGGCGTGGGGCCGGTCGTCCTCGCTCTCGGTCAGCTGCTCGACGTTGAGGCCCGAGGCGGCCATGTAGGTCGCCCCGATGGTCTTGATCTTCTCCACGTCGGCGAACTCTGGCTTGCGGAGGAGTTCGTCGAAGTCGCCGATCAGCTCGTTGAGGACGCGGTAGCACTCCTTGCCCCCCTCGTAGCTCTCCTCGTAGAACTCACTGAAGTTGACGATGCTTGCGAAGATCACACCCACGCTATCGTGGTTCTTGGAGTAACTCTGGGTCACCTGAGGAAGCAGATGGGAAAATGGACATTGTGTTTGTATTGTATTTGGAAGAATTCTTTGATTTGCAGAACAAAAGCAGTCATTTCTGTCATCGGCTTTGTTGTATGAATATTTTGGGGTCCAAAGGGGGGAAAAAAGAAAGAAAAAGGAAAAGCACCCCAACCTTGAGGTGCTCGGCCACGTGGATGGGGATGATGTTGCCCAGCAACCACTCAGCCTGGTCTCGCATGTTCTGGATCTTGAAGCGATGCTTGTCAGCCTCCACATTACCATGGTAATGGAGCCGGTAGCTGACCTCAAACTCGCGGTTGAGGAACCAGACAAGGAGCAGCAGCAGGCAGAAGGCCAGCACGGCCTCAGGGAGCAGGAAGTCAAGAGGACTTGGGCCTGGATCAGGACCCGGGTCCTGGGTGGCCTGGATGGTGTGGTCCGCCTCGCTCACCGATGTGAGGTTTCCATTGCTGAGGAAACAAATAGGGAGTCAGAGCCTGACAATCAACATGAGATTGCGACAAATGAACAGATGAAGAATCCCTTGGTTTGGGACATTCTATAGGCACAAGGATGTGAGTATGGCTAAGCAAAATAAAAAATCTACAATCCAAAAAGTATGTCTCCATGTGTCATTCCCTTCTCACCGTCAAACTGCCTCTGACAAAAGGAATAAAAAAGTACCTTGCCATGACAAAAAGAAACAGAAGCATGGGAAAAAAGGAGTGAAATCCGCACATTTCTGAATATCATCAGTATTTTTGCCTCAGAAAAGACAACACGAAATACAAAGGAGTGGGGTCATTTCTGACCGCCGCACAGAAAGCTAACAAGCGCTAAGGCTAATACCAGAGGCCAGTGGGCACCGGCTCTGACTGAGTCATTCCCACCGCTGGTGACATTTAGCAGCCATTACAGCTTGGCGGAAGCAAGGGGAGAGGAGAAGGAGAAGGAGAAGGAGGAGGAGGAGAAGAAGGTGAAAATGTGTCAGAGAATGTGTAAGTGACAGACAGGAGAGAGCAGATAGAAGTGTGTTGGTGGAGGGAGAAAGAGAGAGAGAGAGACAGAGAGAGAGCAGTGATTAGGAAAAACATAAAGGAGGGTTCTTGGCCCATTCAACCCCTCAAACGTAACTCATCCATCAAACTTCTGTTTCCATGGTGACACTCACCTAATGTTAGGCAAGCTGTTATTACCGGTCCTGAAAGAGAGCAGAGGAGTGTCAGCTGGTAAAAGAGCACTGATGGCAAACACGCACACACACACACAGACACAGACACACACACACACACACACACAGACACACAGTATATTAGGTCAAATAATTATAATAATTATAATCACTTGTACTCTAACTACGGACGAGCCATGTTTTCCACATGTGCATGTGTGCATCTGTGCGTGTGTGTGAGTGTGTGTGTGTGTGTCAGCACAGACATATGTTCTCAACAACATCTACCATGTTGGTTGCTCTTACAGCCAAACTGTTCCCAGCATCTGCAAGTCGAGTCCCAATACTCAATCATAAATACTGGTAATCAATCAATATGGGGATTTTCGTTTGGGCTTCGTCTGGTGGCAATCAACAATCATTTAAACGTCATCCCTGCTGTAATCTTGACCATGTGGGTCTACTCTTTTTTTCCCCTGAGCATATTGGCTGCAGTTGCTCACACAGACCTCCGGAGGGGGCTGTAGAGCAGCAGGAGCAGAGTGGCTCCAGTGGAGGTGGCCAGCAGCGATCGCATCCAGAAACTCAGCTGGCAGAAGTTACAGTACTGGATGATGGCCAGGATGGTGGCACAGCAGAGGAACATGGTCACCTGCACACAAAGAAAACCACCTCACTGCTACTACTGCTAACACAACATATGGATAGGCATTCTGGCTGGCATCACCCATCACAAGCCATGAGCAAAAAAAAAGTTCAGGAATTGATTGCTTCTGATTCTCGATTGTCGTAGATATAGCGTGAGACACACACACACACACACACACACACACACACACACACACACACACACACACACACACACACACACACACATAGTTCCAGTTCCCGTCATATGCAGTTCCTCATATGCAGTTCATATCCAGTTCCCGTCATATGCAGAGCTGTTAATAAGAAAAGCACATAGACAGGATCTCTCTCTCTCTCTCGTCTCCTACTATCTTCAAAGGGCAGCAGAAGAGTCTAGAACACCTCACATCTAATTAAGCCCTGTCCCTGCATCATACACTTTGATCTGCAAGCCTGGAAGAGATGGAGCGAGAGAGAGCGAGAGAGAGAGAGAGAGAGAGAGAGAGAGAGAGAGAGGGAGAGGAAAGGATGAGTGTGAGAGGAGGTAGAGATAGGAAGAGGTGGAGCTCCGGGTTGGTGGAGAAGAAATGTGTCATTTCATTTTCTTCCATGTGTGTGCGTGTGTGTGTTGACAGGGGATTCCCCTGTGGCGTCTCATTAGGTTATTTGGTTCCTTATGACGCTGGTTTGAACACGAACGCTAGCAGCCGCTGGTCATTGGCTGCCCTCTCAAAAGCAGTCCCTTTGGGGGTTACCTGTTACTATTAGTTAGTCGTGATAGTAGTAGAAATAGCTCTATAAGTAGGTAGATAGTAGAAAGTAGATAGTAGTGATAATATCATAACAGTAGCTGTGGTTGTTCTAGTAATAGTATACAGAGGAGTCTAGATGGGTGCTATTGGCCAGGAGAGCGCTAGGGATTGTGGTTTAGCAGATGATTTTATCTAATACCACTCAGGGTGAAGATACAGATTATTAGGTATGGGAGGCATGCTCTACAATGCCTAGGTGGACTAGGGTCATTCACTGTCAACCACTCAACATCTAAAATATCTGTACAACATAATGATATATACCTGTAAAATATAATGATATATATATATATATATATATACACTGTATATATATATTTATTTTGTCAGTCTCTTTTGCAGACAGATGTATGCTTTTGTCCAAAGCGAAGTACATTAGTCCAAAGAGTAAAACAACCATATATTGCTGACGGTACAGTGGGATTTGAATATAGAACAAGTTTCAAGCACTAATAATTGCTAGGTTAATAGAAAAAGTTCCAAGCACTCAGCACTATGTGGCATATAGCCATCTTGCTGTTTACCAGTAATGTGTGTCAACCTAGCAATTACAAGGACTATTTTAAGTGGACAATTATAAGTACTATTTTAAGGACGTACAAACATGCTACACAATGCTAAGGACTATTTTTAAGGACCAGGGTATACAAACAAATATAAAAGTCAGTGCTAGGGATTCAATCCCTGGTTGGGTACGTGGGAGTGGGTTAGGAGGAGAGGCTATGCAGGGTCCACATTTCCAATCACATGACCCCAGAAGAAGACATTTTGCCTTAGCAATACGTGTTCCATAGCAGAGCCACGGCTGGGTGTCACCCTCACCTGGAGGGGCAGCTGCACGGTGCAGGGGAAGTGAGAGAAGACGGAGACGGCCGGCAGCGAGACTAGGACGGCGCCGACCACGTGGCGAGGTACCCAGCCCGAGACGGCCTTGAGCAGGGCGCGGGTACAGCTCATCACCTTGTCCAGGTAGAAGGCCATCCTGCAGGGCAACCCCCCCCGGAGAACATGGTGGAGGAGGGAGAGAGAGAGACAACAAGACAGCACATTCTTTAGCATTAGAGCATTAGAATTAAGATGCCCCCATTCAATGAAATAATTGGGACTTCGTCCAGAAAGATGGATCTGTGTGTGTGTGTGTGTGTGTGTGTGTGTGTGTGTGTGTCTGTGTGTGTATGTGTGTATGCTTGAACAAATATGTGTGTGTGTGTGTTTGGTGGCTGGTGAAATCACCTGGCGCAGTTCGAGTCTGGGGTGGGTGGGGCTGCATTGCCTAATCAATGCACCACAGGTGAAACCAGCCATCAACACACACACTCAGGGAGCGCTAGCATGCTAGCTAAGTACCGTCTGCTCTGTCATGTCATGTGATTACACAAACTTTTAGTAGGTCTGACCTACTAACAGGTTTACAGGCTGTTGTCTGCAGACGGTAGGTCTGACCTACTAACAGGTTTACAGGCTGTTGTCTGCAGGCGATAGGTCTGACCTACTAACAGGTTTACAGGCTGTTGTCTGCAGGCGGTAGGTCTGACCTACTAACAGGTTTACAGGCTGTTGTCTGCAGGTGGTAGGTCTGACCTATTAACAGGTTTACAGGCTGTTTTCTGTCTGTCTGGGGCCATGCAGGTGGTAGGTCTGACCTACTAACAGGTTTACAGGCTGTTGTCTGCAGGTGGTAGGTCTGACCTACTAACAGGTTTACAGGCTGTTGTCTGCAGGTGGTCGGTGCATTAGTCATGTGCACGGTTAAAGAAAAGCCATACCTCAATGTACATGTACAATGTACAATATATTTACATTCATATTTAGGGCATTTAGCAGAGACTTTTGTCCAAAGCAACGTAATTACAATAAGTACATTTGTCCAAAGAGAGTGAAAAAACAATATATGGTATCGTATGATTTGAAGAGAACAAGTTGGTTGTTAGTTAAATGCTAGGTTGCTAGGTAATTGCTAGATTAATAGAACAATTTGAAGCACTCATAATTGCTAGTTTAATGGAACTCATAACACTCATACTTAGTGAATAATTTTTTTAATGTGTGTGTACGTTCACACACATCTGTGTAATAGCAGATGTCGGCAGAGAACAATTCCGATCAAACGACACAAAATCGGATTGGCAGCAAAGCGGTTAATATGAAGCCCCCAGTCCCGTTCATGAGCCCCCTGTCCCGATAAAAGACCACCCCCCAGGAAGAGGCCCCAAGGCTGCACGGGGCCCCACTCGCCACCCCTGCTCACCGTATGGAGAGCCCCAGGGAGGCCAGCTCCAGCAGGCCAGCCAGCAGGGCCACGACCAAGGCGGCGGGGGCGGCAGCGGCGGGGGCGGGGCCCACCAGGGAGGGCAGGAAGCAGGCCAGGGTGAGCGACAGGAAGACGAAGCAGCTCAGCAGCACGTCCAGGAAGGAGCTGAAGGTGGTGCTGGCGAAGGTCTGCACCCGCACCTGGTTCTTCACCTGGTAGTGGTGGGGGAGGTGTGGGGGGAAGAAGGTTGAACACAAGGGGGCGTTGTGGTGCCATATCTCTCTTTCAAACAATATGTAACCTGGGTGCAATAATGGAGAGGAATTATTAAAAAAGACGAGAGAGTGAGAGGGAGAGGGAGTGGGAGACAGAGAGAGAGACAGAGGGAGAGAGGAAGAGAGCGAGAGGAGAGCGTGAGAGAGACAGATAGAGACAAAAAGAAGAGAGAAAGAAAGTGTGTGTGTTTGTGCGTGTGTGTGTGCGTGTGTGTGTGTGTGTATGTGTGTGCGTACCTCCTTCTGGTAGCTGCTGCGGTAGGCCTTCTCCAGGGGTCTCTCGAGGAAATTCAGACTGATCTTGTTGATTGGTGGCTTGAAAAAGTAGTCCTTCATCAAACTAGAACAAGCCACAGAAGGGAAGGAACATTCTATCAGTTAAGAAGCCAAAACCACACATCCTTTTCAAGGGATCTCCTTCCAGATGCTCTCTGGTGATCTACTGACATATACGACATAATCCATCTCTTGATCTGTCGATGTCATGTCAAAGACCCAGCCACTCTAAACCTTGGACATGCACACACACATGAATGAATACACACAACCTGTAATCCTATGGGGTTCTCCTGGTTATAGTTAGGTATACATGATGTATGGGCAATCGAACAACAAAAAATGCCCCTTGAGGGAATTAGACGAAGTCATTTCCAACGCGTGGTTGTGCAAAAAGTCAGGTCCGCCGTAGAAGTGCTCGTCCAACACTTAATAGTCCATATATTAAAATAAGCACTACATACGACAAACCACCAAAGAAAATCCACCCTCCACCACGGTTGAAAGACTATGTGGCTTCCTGATCCTGACTCCCCTGCACCTGTTCACCTCTCACCCGACTAAATGCCCAACCGTGACGTCACAACATTTCATCAACTTCTGCACAACATCACAACATCACAACATCACACATGATGAAGGGGAAACAGACATCCTCCCACGTTTTCTTCAAGTGCCCTACTTCCATTGTCCTAATCATCATCATAATCACATCCCATCGCTGGATTATAGACCACCCACCTGTCGTCGCGGATCACCTCCACAAAGTGGGCGTCGCTCTTCTCCTTCAGGTTCTTGGCCCGCAGCGGGATGAGGGCCGAGTGGTCCATGCCCCCCGCTGCCACGCCCCCCGCCGGCCCCCCGCCGACCCCCCCCGTCCCCGTGGCGCTCTTCTTCTCCTTCTCCTGGAGCATGTCGCACAGGGAGGTCTGGCTGGCGCGCACCACGCCCTCCAGCGGGAGGGGAGCCAGCAGCCCGTTGGCCGTCCGCGGGCTGTGGCCGGCCGGGACCAACTGTAGAGACAGAGAGATAGAGAGAGAGAGAGAGAGAGAGAGAGAGAGAGAGAGAGAGAGAGAGAGAGAGAGAGAGAGAGGGGGGATAGAGAGAGTGAGTGAGTGAGAGACAGGGGGGGGGGGGGGAGAGAGACAGAGAGATGGGTGGAGAGAGACAGAGATGGGTGGGAGAGAGACAGAAATGGGAGAGAGATGGGAAGAAGAGAGCGAGAGATAGATGGGAGAGAGAGAGACGGCAGAGATGGACGAGAGAGAGAGGAAGAGAGGGAACGTAGAGGATAATTGAGAGAAACAGAGAGAGGGGGGTGGAGAAGAGAGGGTGAGATATGGGAGATGGCGAGAGGAGACAGAGGGAAAGAGAAATGGGTAGAGGCAGAGAGGGGGAGAGAGGGGGAGAGGAAAAAGAGAAGGAGAGAAGGGAGTGTTCGAAGAGGATGAGGCAGATGTAGAGTCCCTAGAGTCCCCATCCTCGCACGCCTCGAGTTAGCGTAGATGATGGAGACACCGTGACACCACATTCATCAGCAGCAGCAGAGGCACTTGTCCTGAGCCTGCATCAATAGACCGCCGCTGGCTGAAAACAGCCTGTGTGTGTGTGTGTGTGTGTGTGTGTGTGTGCGTGCGTATGCGTGTGTGTGTGTGTGTCTGTGCGTGTACCTTGGCACCGCTTGTCTTGTGCTCCTCCTGGCAGCCGTTAACGGCAGCCTCATCGGGGAGCTCTCCTGCTGCGCTGCAGGACACACCGGCCGCCTGCGGAGCAGAGCCGCATAGAAACAGACACAGCGGGGTATAAAATAATAACATTAGAAGAAGTAATCCACATTTTTTATAAAGGGTAAAATGTGTAAATGTAAATGTGTGGCACCATTATAAATGAAGGACTGTAGTGCTGTCTACACATTTTTTCCCTCTCCAGATGTAAGAAAGCATGTTTGTTTGGTACAAACCCCAATAAATGTCAAATTATGAATGTTGTTGTGCATAAACGATCATGTGATCACGGCTTGTAATGGCTAATCACACTAAAAAATAGGGGCAGCCCTTTAAATACCATATTTTTACGAGCTCCTTGTGTTGAGCAAGAAAATAGAGATGGGGGGGGGGGGGTGGGGGGCGGAGCCAGCGGAGGCAAAGCACTAGAACAACAGGCGATGAACGTACCCCCACGGCTCTGTCCGGCCGGCCGCGGGTCAGCGGGGGCTCGGCGCTGTGGTCCGGCCTCCGTCCCGAGATCAGATAGGTCTTCAGTCCTGGGACGACGGAGAAACATAACATTTGCCATGAACGGTGAAAGAAAGTGGATGTGATGAATGGCTGCTGGCGAGTCATCACCAGCGACCGCCGACCGTGTGGCAACATAGTATGGCCATTGTGGAGTGTGTGTGTGGTTGCTGGCTGGTTTAAGCAGCCTCGCGTGGCCCTAATTAAATTACAGTCTGGGGCAGGGTGAGGCTGCTTAACCTGTGGTGAATTGACTAATCAATGCACTAATTGACTCATCAATGCACCACAGGTTAAACCAGCCATCACCACACACACACACACACACACAGAGAGAGCACTAGCATGCTAGCTTTGCACCATTTGCTCTGTCCACAAGCTCACATGCAACCTTCGACAATAAAGCGGTGTATTGTAGGAGTTGCGACACAGTTTCATTCTGTGTATTTGCTGTACATTTGCTACTCTTTCCGAGCTGTTTCATGTACACAGGCAGCGCGATTAGCTTGGAGTGGAAACAAGACACGTGGTGTCTCACAACCGTAAGCTACGATCCAAAGCTAACACGACACGAGAAGAGCCAACAAGATAAAATACACAAACAGCGGATTAGAGGCATGGCAGGGAGCCAGCTACTATCAGCCTAAACACACACACACACACACACACACACACACACACACACACACACACACACACACACACACACACACACACACACACACACACACACACACACACACACACACCTGACCAGCAGCCACATGGACAGATACAGGTGCTAGCATGACACAATACACACCAGCAAATACTTGATATGCTCAGCTAACTGTGGGTTATGTGAAGCCCCGCCCCTCTGCCCATGAATGATTGTGATATTCCTTTCTTCCCAGTATGAGTAACTACAGCACTGTCTAAAGCCACAGAGAAATCCCTCTTTAGCAGGTAAGCCTACTGCCATTTACACCCTACCCAGTTCAAAGAAATGAATTACTTGCACTTCATGGGTCAACGTTTTAGCGCTTTACAAGGTAAACATTTTGTATTTCACTCTCTTTTAATCACCACTTCATTGCTGTTGTGCCCATGTGACCTGTAATACTCATATTAGGATTTAAAAATCAAAGTAATGTATCAAACGGGCTCACGGTCAAAGCGAGACAAATCGCTAAAGTGATTTGGATCTGCAGCACCAATCCACCTTTATCCCAAACATGAATCATATTATTCATTCAAAGAAGTCATTTCTCAGCTTCAGCAAATGGGTTGGCAGCTCCACAATGTCTGAACTAGCACTTGTATTATGTGTGCCACATGGGGCTACCATCAGAAGCAATGTGACTTCAGGGGGTAATGTAGCGACAATGAGATCCTCGCTCGGATTCACCTAGCAGGAATAACCAATCAATCAAAGATCAATGCCACAAGGAAGGATTAACATTGTGAATCCTTCCTTTCAGTGCAGCCACTACTAAACAGTCATTTTGTAATACAAGAGAGGTATCCAGTTATTCATCCACCATTCATCTGCATTTCTTAGCTGAGAGCATCACAGACCCCGGGTCTTTGATTTGCATAAAGATAAATGGTACAAACAGCATCGGAAGGGGAAGTTAAACCTCGAAGAACCCCTGTGTTACACCACGTTACAAAGTACAACTAAATACTCAATTTGCATCGAGGGAAACGCATAGCTACGAGTGAAATTATGCAAATATAAATATAAAAAAAATACTGCCTGAGCTCCTCCACTGCTGTCTGAGAGCCAGAGCATTAGTGCGTGGTGGTTGGGTGGGAAGGGTGTGTGTGTGTGTGTGTGTGTGTGTGTGTGTGTCGTACATGTGAATTTGTGACCTCTTTCTGTCGAGTGTGAGTCAGACAGACAGACACGCTTGACATTCTGGATACGCATTCGCATACACATTAGCTATTATCTGCTACCAGTCGCCCGTGACCAATTTCACATGAGATGGAATGGGTCCAGACTGGAAACAAACTGAGCAGAGCAGCCTCAACATTGTGATATGGCTGACAAAGACATGTTTATATGTATGTCAATTACGCTGTCATGGCTTCAGCTTTTCAAAAATGAATTGATGAATTCCACTGATGTGGAATTGAATATAAAGGTTTCAGGAGATCCAAACACAATGACAATGTTCCCACTAGCGATCTGATGGTGAGTACTTCCAAAACTGCTAACAAATAACTAAAACGATAGCTTCTTCTTCTTCCCATTGTCTGTATCTCGCCTTGACTAGCAGCGAGCACAAACTCTGCCAGCGCTGATAAACGAAACTTTTCCCGTAGCCGGTGGGAAGAAAAACTAATCCCGAGGCGAAGTGTCTGCAATGGTTTAAAATCAAACCTGTGTCGTGGACTGGCTCTGTAGAAATACATTTGTTAAAATGGTCTTCTGACCACTCCAGATGACTTCAAGGGCAACACAATTGGGAACATGGCTGCTATATTTTGCTTTGTAATGTCGATTATATTGTTGCCTATTGTTGCTACTGGCACACATACTACAGCAGCTAGCTACTTCTGAGTACATGCAATTGAGGCTCTTTAAAAGACAAACAACACATTATTGTCACCAGCCATTAATGTTTGAACATCGCATAGCGTATGACATTATGTAATGATGATGAAAACGGGACTTCATTGGTGACAGTGATACAGATCTTGCTATGTCTTGTTATGAGTCTGGAGAGTGTGTCATCACCAACGCAGCAGTATTTCACATGCCACACATACACTCATATTAACCTGCAGAATAATTCCACAAAAACAACCCCCATCCAGAATCGTCTGTTGAAATGTTTCTATTCGCTAAATGGTGATTAAGTGTAGCATGGCAACGACGGCTCCCTTTGCGCACTACCCACCAATAAGATTAGATGTTCCCTTCCTCCGTCAGGAGAAAATAAATGCACGTGGCTATGGACACATGTTGACACGTGCACGAGGCATGCATGCACGCACACATGCAGGCACACGCCGCAGGCACACGCCGCAGGCACACGCACACGCGCACACACGCACACACACACACACACGCACAGAGGCAGGGCAGCAGGGGTGAGGGACATGCAGGCCCTCCAGCTTGTGTTAAGCTAAGTCATGCTTGTGTTGTGAGGGCGGGGGTGACACCGGCAGTGACTACCATGATGGCTTACATAACTCACACATTCCTCCTTAAACTCAAAACAATGAGCTCATCTGGTGGTGACATGTTGGAAAGGGGACGCCGTTGTGTGTTTAGCTTTCCTTTACCGTGGATTGTGTGGACATTCTACGCTATACACATGGCACACACTGAGATGGCACGCCCACAAATGTGATATGCCGGATAGGGCGGAATGATATGGTAATCACTGCATGATGTTTTCTTAAATCTGGAGAAAACCATGTGTAGGCCGGGTCATCTCGGCAGTACTTTATAGTACTGCAATTCTAAGGGTGTACTACATTTACATTTACACATTTAACCCTACACAACCGCAATGTTCCCATTAGCGGCAGGTGTAATCTAATCTATTTGATGTGTCAAATAATCCACTTTTTGTTCCTTTTCCAAGTCACACAGTAAGATCTTTGTAGGCTAATATGTGTGTAAACATGGGTGTTGTATGAATATGCCAAACACCAGAAGCAGAAATCGAGTTGTATGCACAGACACAAAAGACCCCTTATCTTATGTATATATATACCAGGAACACTGACAGATTTCATGCCAACTCTAACAAGCATGAAAGCAAAGTTTGCTTCATACAATGAAGGCCAAAAGAGAGTGTGCAGGCTGAGGCCGTGATGTAACATAGATAATGGCTTCGGATATGCTTTGTGGAGACATTTAGTGTGTGTGTACGTGTGTACATGTATATATGTGTGTGTGCGTGTGTGTGTGTGCCTGTGTCTGTGTGCGTCCTCAGCTGAACTCTCCCTGCTCAACTCAGTGCTTGCGAGTGGACAATCAATAGTGTGTTATGCATTGAGACGCTAGAGTGCTGGTGTCAGTATCTCTCCTGAGTGCTGCCAAGAGGATGGAACACACACACGCACGTGCACACATATGCATGTACACACACACACACACACACACACACAGAGGCACGCACGTGCACAGACTCCGATACCAGTTCATACCGATACTAGCGTATAAACAAACGCACGCATGAGATGTGAGCATATGCATGTGAAGACAAAAACAAACAAACACAACAAACAAAATGGCCGTGACAAACAAGAGAGACAGGATCAGGAACAGCAGGATAAATAAATACATGTTTAAAATGACACAGAATGGATCAACAGAATTGTTAGCGCACGGTCCACTCAGAGTATAGAGTCTATACTGTGGCCCTATGCTTGTGGCCCTATGCCTGTGGCCCTATGCTGTAGACTTATGCCTTGGGCCTATGCTGCGGCCTTATGCTGCGGCCTTATGATGTGGCCCTATGCTGTGGCCTTATGCTGTGGCCCTATGCTTGTGGCTCGATGTTTGTAGGCTGTATACCAGATCATCCACTGGTTGCAGTCAGTATATATGATATAATAATGTAATAATATATGAATGTATTGTATAGTCAGCTACCTACAATATAATATACTTCTGACAGGAAGTAGATATAGATATAGATATTAAAGCTGAACAATTAATCAAAACCAATATGTATGTAAGATGTCAGAAATATGTAAGAAAAAACATGTTTGTTTGGACACAGTAGACCCCAACAAATGTCACATCGTGATGTAAAAGGTGATGCAAAAAGTATAATTCCTACGAATAGTGAATCACAATGTAATTGCAATATCTGTCCAAACAATCACAACATGTTTTATTTTTCACATCAGCCGTAATATATAGATACTCAGCCCTAATATATATATATATATGCGTGCACAGTGCATGAAAATGTGCAGACAGCTCAAGAGCTCATCCCTCTGCAGCCTCCCGGTCCAGGTGGTAGGAGGGACTGCATGAATGGAGACAGGGAAGCAATCCATGAATGGAAAGGCGGGAACGGTGGGACCTGTCTGGGATGACTGAGGCGCCACATTCCACATGTATGCACCAAGACACACACACACACACACACACACACACACACACACACACACACACACACACTGGGGACACACACACACACACACACACACACACACACACACACACACACACACACACCCCTACTGAAACCTTGTTTATGAATGTACATGTTCATAAATAATAATATATAGATGTATGTGGTTCATACGTGTATGTAGCTGTATGTGGACACATCCTGTGTCTCATCCTTCATGGTAAATGGTAAATGGATTGCATTTATATTGCGCTTTTATCCAAAGTGCTTTACAGTTGCCTCACATTCACCCATTCATACACCGACGGTGGTGTCAACCATGCAAGGGAACAACCAACACATTAGGAGCATTCAGGGTTAGGTGTCTTGCTCAGGGACACCTCAACACTTGTCTATACGGAGCCCGGGGATCGAACCAGCGACCTTCCTGTTGCCAGACCCGCCCCTTCATTAAGAATCCTAGACATGATATGACCCCATGTTGCACGCATGGAGCAACTGGTCTTCACCTCTACCCACCATGAGGCTTCACCCACACTCACAGAGCCTCTTTCCGCTCCCCCCTCCCCCCCCCCCGCGCCAGTATTCCTGGAAGTTTTTTTAAAAAGACGAAAAGAAAAAAAAAAAGAAACCGAAAACACGACCCTCGTCCAGACTAGTCCGCACTTCCTGTCATGTGACTTTTGACCTCAGGGTGGCTCTCAGCTATAAGATCAATACCCTCCCCAGTGAAAAGCGGCCGGGTCATGAGCAGCCTCCCAGTCGCCCATGGGAACCCCTGCCTCCGTGAGAAGGAGGAGGAGGAACATGCCGGGAGGCAAAGCCAGAGAGACACACACAGAATTTTTTTTAGAAAACTCTTTCAATGCAAGGAAGAAAGTACAAATACATTAAGTACGAAAGAAAGAAAGTATGAAGGAAATTATGTACGAAAGAAAGAAAGTACAAAAGAACGAGAGAAAAAAAAGCTCGGAAAGCCACACATCTACCTTTCTGAGTGTATGTGTTGTTAGCGCTTTTTCCCTCATTCCTGTTCTCGTGTGTTTACTTGAAAGAGTGACAAAAGACACTCTTTCTCCCTCCCTCCCTCCCTCCCTCGTCTCCCGCCCCACGCTGAAAGAGACATTCCTGTTTCCCACCTCTGAGTGTTGCCGGGTTTTTTTCCCCTTTTCTTTGCGCCCGATCCTTACCCATGCTATCTCCCTCGTCCCTACACCGCCCTGCCCCCTCCCCCACACCTCACCCGATCTGCCACGCCCATCCCATCACACGCCTTTATTCTCTGGGTCATCTTCCTGGTTCGCATCTCCTCCTAGTCTTCTTCTCTTCGTCTTCTTCTTCCCCTTGCCACCGCCCCCCACCACCCCGCCGCCCTGCTCCTCCTCCTCCCCCCAGTGTCCCGGAGCTGGGTCTGGGCCTTGAGAACCAGGGCCCGGGCCTGTGCCTGTGCTGCTGCTGCTGCTGCTGTACTGTAGCTGTAGCAGCAGCAGCAGCAGCAGATGCCTCCATATTTGGACAAGCCCGATGGAAGCGGGGGATGAGGCTGACCCCCGCCACCCCCACCCACTCGGCTCCTTCATCCCGCTCCTTCTCTTCTTCCTCCCTCCTCTGACCGCCCGCCCGCCCCCACCCCCACCCCCCCACCATTTCAGGCACAACCCAGCCAAAGAGAAATAAAAGAAAACACAGGCTTTGTCTTTATATCCCATCTTTATTAATTCCTTCTTCTCGCTACGTTCTTCCCTGTCATCATTTCCCAGACTCCAGCCTCCTATAGGAGCTTTTCCCTGACAGCGCGCCTCCAAGTGAGCCATTTGTTATGCGGCCTTCTGGGCATCAGATCTGCTTCCCATTACGCAGAGGCGGATAGGTCCATCCGTCTCTTGACTCATGCGTTGATCACGCTAGCAGCCGCCGCAGATCCAGCAGGCCGTACGCATTCTCTTAACTAACGCACGTTCCCTCTTAGCTGAAGCACGTCACCGCGGCTCTGTACTCTGGGTTGTTGTCCTCGCCACAGTCCTGCTCTAGTCCTATTGCTTTCATATGTGCACCGTCCATACCACGCACACACATGCACGCTCGCGCGCAGGCAGGCAGTCACACACACAAAACGGCATCTGTTGTTGACAAACCGACAGTTCTAGCTGTCGCAAAATAATAATGGAATTGGAATGCTGTTCTGTTGCACACCACACACACACGCACACAGGCACACACGCACACACACACACACACACACACAAAAGACCTGAATCTTGCTTGGCATTGGATCAATCAATGACAATGTCAGGTTGTGTGTGTGTGTGTGTGTGTGTGTGTGTGTGTGTGTGTGTGTGTGTGTGTGTGTGTGTGTGTGTGTGTGTGTGTGTGTGTGTGTGTCAAATGATACAAGGGTCATTATGAAGGGAGGGCATAGAGGAACTTTAGTACACACCTGTAGCCTTTGACCCATGGAAGTTAATTATCAGGTGTTCTCTGGCTCTCGGCTTCATTTTACCTCGCGCACACACACACACACACCTAAGACGTTGCCACACAAGCGTTGACAAAGCATGATTGCATGGCGGTCAATGTCAAGTAGCAGCCAATCAGAGATAAGGTGAGGGGGGGGGGGCGGTTATGTCATCCATTCAGCTCAGCACAACAGAGAAAGCTGTGGGCTTCAATAGGCTTGGGCCACCATGACAAAGCCATGTGATCCGATACGACTGTAGAGTCCCTAAAGGACTCTACAGTCCATAAACCTCCATAAAGGAGGTTTATGGACTGTTTGTTTAATATGACCGATTCTGCATCTGCAATCTCATTTGCAGTAATATAGAAAGAAAATATTGAATACTTCCTACACTAGTGCCCTGACACCTTTCAGGTACATCGTTCTACCCGTGCTGTTTATTATGTGGTCGTGGCTTGCAGTCTGGGATAGTTACTATGAATAATACATTACCAAGTACCCTGAACTGTGATCTCTACGGTGAAAGACACAGCCCTGAAGCTAAAGTGGAAGCACTACCAAAGGGCCGTCCAACCCTGAACTGTCTATACAGCCCAATTGATACTGGTAACAGACCAGGTCTCCGTCCCTTTAAGAAAAAGGGAATAGTCGGGAAGGAAGGAATAGTGAGCTTTTATGAATATTGTTTAAAAAGCACAATGTATTAAAGGGGTTATTTGTGAGCCGAGGATATATCCATGTGCAAGGCATCAGATTACAAGCAAAGCACATCATATATTATAGATATGATGTATATATATATATATTGATACATGAGAAAAGGCCCATGCATGTACACACTGAAATCCCCACATGTAACTACCTTTCCTTGGTATATCATTCAATCCTCCCCACATGCAGAATTTGTACCAAGACAATACAGGCTTGACAGACCTCACCTCACACCTCACACCTCAATTACGAAAATTATCAAACCATTTGAATCATCAGATTTTAAAGCAATTGAGTCATGAATAATATGCTGAATATGCAATGTGTGTACCTGTGTGTGTGCATGTGTGTGTGTGTGTGTGTGTGAGTGTGTGCACATGCATAAGCACACACTTAACATGAGAACCTGGTACGGCCATTACTGTTGACCTTTAACCTTCCGCTGCGAAGACGCACGGCCACATAAACCAATCAGGGGGAAGAACCCGTGGGGGCTAAACAACTCCATATTGGGGCAGGGGGGCCTCTGGGCAAAGACTTGTCTCGTCTCTACTGTATACACACGCACACACACACACACACACACACACACACACACACACACACACACACACACACACACACACACACACACACACACACACACACACACACACACAGTGAGGGAGTGAAAGATAATAAAAAAAAGAAATGTGCAAGAAGAATTTAAAAGGATGCATACGAGGTAGAGAGAGGAAAGGAGACCAAGAACAATGGAATGCAAGACGTGCATGCGTGTGTGTGTGTGTATGTGTGTGAGACAGAGAAGCAGAGGCAACACACAGAAGTTAATCATTACTGTATCAAGATTCTATTAAGTGAACTAGTGTTACAGTGTTAATGTGTTTGAGTGAGTGTGTTTGCGTGTGTATACCTGTGTAAGAAAGCAATATTTTGTTGCGTCAATATCTCTCTCTCACACACACACACACAACACACACACACATGGGGCTGCCAGCATCCAACAGCCAGCGAGATGAGACATTCCAGGCGGATGTCGCACATCTCCAGGCATCGCTGGGCGAGCTCCATCTGGAGTCAAACACACACACACACACACACACACACACACACACACACACACACACACACACACACACACACACACACACACACACACACACACACACACACACACACAGACAGTGGCATGGTTCTAGTTAGGTCTCTCCTGTTTCCCGCTGCATACTTGGATGACATGTTTGAGTTAGCCCAGCGCTAACCTGTCTGGAGGCACCGGTGTCCACACACACGCACACACACACTGGCACACGCACACTTACACTCTGGCCCCAGTACCTACTAATCCTTACTTCAGTGTTTGTTCAGTAAATAACAGGCCAATATTGACAGCATCAATATTAGCATGCACACACATTTCAGCCATCAACCTGAAACATTGGTCGATAAAGACACGAGGTGAAGGTGGGATGTTGTGTGTGTGTGTGTGTGTGTGTGTGTGTGTGTGTGTGTGTGTGTGTGCATGTGTGTGTGTGTGTGTGTGCACGTGTACGTGTGCATCTGTGTGCGTGTGTGTAATACCAGTGGAACAATGGTTCAAGGTCCAGATAGATAATGCTCTTATTTTATGGCCTTATCAACCACGAGTCCTATGTCTCTGCCTATCAAACCCCACATAATCAAGGCCTCTGGTTAACAACATGCATGCGTAGCACACGGCTGATGGGCTGTCCAGCGACACATGTCACACACGTGGACGCACATACCGACACGCGCCACATGTGACACGCACCAGATACAGATACAAACACACTGCGTTAAATCACACCAGAACTCAGCATCCTGTCCCCGCCCCATTCCACCACCTCCTCCTCCTTCTCCTCCTCCACCACCACCATCACCAACACCAACACCTGTCACCTGATGGTGCCTAGTCTCCTGTAGAACTGAAGAGGACAGGCAGACAGACAGGTGGTCAGACAGGTAGACAGCCAGGTAGACAGACGGGGAGTCAGACAGACAGGTTGTCAGACAGGTAGACAGCCAAGTAGACAGACGGGGATAGTAATGATGATAGTGATGGTGATGGTGATGATGATGATGGTGATAGTGATGATGATGACAGTGATAGTGATGGATGATGGATAGTGATGGGTGATAGTGATATGCACAATAGTATTGGATGATAGTATTGGATTACAGTAATGGCTGGTAGTGATGGATGAGAGGCGATAGGTGATGGAAATGGATAGTGGTGACAGCTGAGACAGCTCCGTAGCTCAGCAGGTGCTCCTCAGGGGTCCTGAGCAGACAGTCTGACTCAGGGCCGAGCAGCTAGAAACCCTCCCCACACAGCACAGCCCAGCCCAGCCCAGCAGAACACAGCACAGCACAGCACAGCACAGCACAGCCAGGCCTGCCGGTCAGTGACACCCGAAGAGCCATGTTCTCGGCTACGTACGCAATGTAACCGTCCAGACACGGATCTGATAGATGGATTGTATTTGTCCCATATTTGTCCATATGTGTCTCAGTATCATATTTGGCTTGAGCCTGTAAAGGACGTACACAACCATTACAGCCTTGCACCGTAACTTAATTATGATGACGAATGAGCTTTCTTTAATTGTAATCAGGATTTATTATCTCAGTATAGGGGTTGTTGAGGGGAAACCGACGACCGGAAAATCATGAATTGGGATCGTATATGTGATGCATTGTGTGTGTGTGTGTGTGTGTGTGTTGGTGTGTGTGTGTGTGTGTGTGTGTGTGTGTGTGTGTGTGTGTGGTGTGTGGTGTGTGTGTGTGTGTGTGTGTGTGTGTGTGTGTGTGTGTGTGTGTGTGTGTGTGTGTGTGTGTGTGTGTGTGTGTGTGTGTGTGTGTGTGTGTGTGTGTGTGTGTGTGTGTGTGTGTGTGTGTGTGTGGTAACTGTAAGGCCTCTGGTTAACAACATGCATGCGTAGCACACGGCTGACGGGCTGTCCAGCGACACATGTCACACACGTGGACGCACATACCGACACGCGCCACATGTGACACGCACCAGATACAGATACAAACACACTGCGTTAAATCACACCAGAACTCAGCATCCTGTCCCCACCCCATTCCACCACCTCCTCCTCCTTCTCCTCCTCCACCACCACCATCACCAACACCAACACCTGTCACCTGATGGTGCCTGTAGAACTGAAGAGGACAGGCAGACAGACAGGTGGTCAGACAGGTAGACAGCCAGGTAGACAGACGGGGAGTCAGACAGACAGGTTGTCAGACAGGTAGACAGCCAAGTAGACAGACGGGGATAGTAATGATGATAGTGATGGTGATGGTGATGATGATGATGGTGATAGTGATGATGATGACAGTGATAGTGATAGATGATGGATAGTGATGGGTGATAGTGATATGCACAATAGTATTGGATGATAGTATTGGATTACAGTAATGGCTGGTAGTGATGGATGAGAGCGATGGGTGATGGAAATGGATAGTGGTGACAGCTGAGACAGCTCCGTAGCTCAGCAGGTGCTCCTCAGGGGTCCTGAGCAGACAGTCTGACTCAGGGCCGAGCAGCTAGAAACTCTCCCCACACAGCACAGCACAGCACAGCACAGCACAGCACAGCCAGGCCTGCCGGTCAGTGACACCGAAGAGCCAATGTTTCCGCTACGACCCAATGTACCGTCCCAGACACGGATCTGATAGATGGATTGTATTTGTCCAAAATTTGTCCATATGTGTCTCAGTATCATATTTGGCTTGAGCCTGTAAAGGACGTACACAACCATTACAGCCTTGCACCGTAACTTAATTATGATGACGAATGAGCTTTCTTTAATTGTAATCAGGATTTATTATCTCAGTATAGGGGTTGTTGAGGGGAAACCACGACCGGAAAATCATGATTGGGATCTATATGTGATGACATTGTGTGTGTGTGTGTGTGTGTGTGTGCGTGCGTGCGTGTGCGTGTGTGTGCGTGTGTGTGTGTGTGTGTGCGTGCGTGTGTGCGTGAGTGCGTGCGTGTCCACACACAGTGAATGTCACTAAACCAGCTTTGAACTAGGCAAAGTATGCGGTAAGCTATGCATTGGACAAAACGTCTCCAATTATCTACCAACACCTTTGCCGGACTAGACATATTTTTTAAGTTAGTTTCCTTCATCCGCCAGCCAACTAGGCACCCCACCCACCCCCCCACCCCACATACCCATACACACCCCATTCTTGACCCATCAGTCACCTCTCACCAGCGGCAATAGGATGTGATGCATTAGGCATACTTGCCCAGCCTATCATGAGGCCCTATCTCCAGCACACAAACACTCCAGCCAACCATGGAAGCAAAGAGAGCAAACAGTCCCAGAGATAGAGTGTGTTTAGTGCTAACAAGCAAAAACACACATTAGTTCTGCACCAGCAAAGCTCGACATCAACTGAGACTAATACCGCAACCAGTCCATCACAATGGTCAGAAATCCCAAAGCAATGGGTCGAATGTGCCATCGTATGAAGGGGGCGTGTGGAAACCTTACAAATTTGAGTGTAATATATGTCATTCTATATAATTGAAGATAAATACCTACTGTTGTAATTATGTTGTAACATAATGTTTAAAAGGACAAAACTAAAACAGTCACAATATAGCCTAATATGAATCGATCAAATCAATGTAATTTGTATTAATTAATAAAACCACCACTGCAAAACAAGTCCAACCACTCTTTTGTTTTCTGGTTACCTTATCTGTTGATCTCCCTGCTCAATGCTTGTCTACCAGTGCCAGACAGTTAGCAGGACTAGGTGGTCGGATAGCATACTTTGGTACGGTCTGCTCTAAGCTGTCTCTGACCTCAGGCCACCCCGGCCCTGGTTTACTTGTTTGGACATTGTGGGCTTCCATATTTTGCCAAGCTTGCAAGATTGTCCCACTGAAATCCAAACGTAGCATTGTCTTGTACTCTCCTGTACTCTGGTGACCTTTGTTGTTTGACAGGTCTAAAAATAGAGTCACCAGGGTGTGTGTGCTGTCATTTAATTGGAATCATGGGATGGAAAACAAAAAACATTGCTATAGAAAAGTACTTTTAAGATCACCACCACCATCTCCATTTAAATGAAAGTGTGATTATTACTACATAACATAATTTTACCAATACTTATTCACAGTGACATTATGACAGCAACATAAAATAAATAAATAAATACATGAAAAGGGAGGTTGAGGGTCAACCTCCTGAACTTACCCTTCAGTTTTTCCATCACGGTCTGCCCTGCCCTCTGCGCCACCCGGCCATCCTCCCGCTGGTAGCGGTCGTCCAGGAAGCGAGCGGTGGCCTCCGAGAGGTGCACCTTGCCCGCCACGCCCAGCTGCTCCATCATGTTGGCCAGGTTCACGTCGTTGGACCACACGTCAAACTTGAAGCGCTTGATGCCCAGGATGCCGCACAGCACCGTGCCAGTGTGCACGCCCACGCGCATGTCCACCGTCTCCCGGGTCTCCTGGCAGAACTGCTCGATGGCCTGGATCATGCCCAGGCCCATCTCCACGCAGCAGTAGGCGTGGTCGGGCCGTGGCTCGGGGCAGCCCGCCACGCAGTAGTAGCAGTCACCCAGCGTGCTGATCTTCTCGCAGCACGTCAGCTCGCACAGCTGGTCGAAACGGCCAAATAGGTCGTTCAGCAGGTCCACCAGCACGGGCGCTGACTTGTTGGCGGACATCTTGGTGAAGCCCACGATGTCCGCGAAGAGGATGCTGACGGGCTCCATGCGCTTCATGTTGAACGGCCGGAAGATGATCTGCCCGCGGGGGATGGAGGTCTTCTTCGGCTTGTGGTGGTGGTGGTTCTTGGGGCTGGCGGTGTTGGCCCCGGCGGGCCCTCCGAGGCCCCCGCCGCCCACCGCCACGGCCGAGGTCGAGCAGGCCCCGGCGGAGTAGCGCTTGCCCGAGTTCTCGCCGCCACCCTCGTCGTCGCCCTGCTTCATCAGCTTGTCAGCCACGCCGCGCGGCATCACCGAGTGGATCATGCGCTCTTTCAGGGCCTTCTCCACCTCCAGGTCTTTGCCGTGCATGATGGCCTGCCCCACCTTCAGGAAGGTGCTGCGCGAGCGCACCTCCGACATGTAGAACAGGTGGATGCCGATGACGTGTGCGCACAGGTGCAGCAGGGCCTTGCCGGGGACCAGCCACCGCAGGGTGTCCCAGTCCGAAGCAGAACCTCCGCCACTTAGCACGCCGCTGCCACCGCCTCCCGACGAAATGGCGTCATGGCTCCTCTGGAGCAGCGGCAGCAGCCCCAGCACCTCGAACAGCACCGAGTACAGGAGCCCCAGGAGCACGGCGGCGTAGAGCCGGACGTGCAGCACGCTGTATAGCAGCAGCAGAACCTCCATGCACAAGGAGAAGCCTCCCACCGGGGAGATGCACGGAGCGAGGACCGGGGCAGAGGCCACGGCACCTGGAGGGCGAGATAGGTGGTGTTCCTTCCACCGCCCCCGCCGCCCTCCTCCCACTCCAGGTCAAAGTATCTCGCCGTCTCCATTTGCGGGGCGAGGGTGAAGGCAAACGTAATAACGACCAGCAGCAGGGAGACCCAGGCATACAGGCGCGTGTATGAGTAGGTGAGGGTGAAGAAGAAGAGCAGGACGAGCAGCAGGAGGAAGGCAGCGGTGGGCGCCAGGTAGGTCATGGGCTCGCAGCGTTCATTGTACACCGCAAAGTACACCCCCCAGAGGGCGGCCGCCACCGCCAGGTAGAAGAGGACGTAGCGGAAGCGGCGCTGGGTCTGGGGAAAACACCGCTCTCGGCACACCTCCTCCAGGATAGAGGAGTCGAACTTAGGGTCCCAACACTGGGCGGCGGAGCGCTCAAACAGAGGCGGCAGCGTTCTCCATCTCCTCAAAGTGGTCATGAACTTGGGTCTCGTCCCGGATTCCCCAGAACTGGAGCTGGAGGAAATACTGTATTTGTGGAGGATGGGGTTCACTTTGTTTACCGCGCTGGGGCCTCCTCCCCCTCCCCCACCGCCGCCACTGTCAGCAATCGTCACCGGCTCCTGTTGATGCAAATGTGACGCGTGGTTGGCAATCCGCACGGTCACAGCGCCGTCGTAGCGGGGCTCGCTGCGGACCTCGGTGGCGTGCATGGGAAGCTGCCGGTGATGTTGCAAAGTGGCCATGATGTCCGGTACAAATACAACAATATATATATATATATATAAGACTGTCACAGTGATGAAACACGGCGCGCAGCGTGAGTTAGACTGTGTGTGTGCACATCTGCCAAAGTGAGGAGGGACTAGGAGAAGGGAGAGGAGGGGAGGGGGTGGGGGTGGGGGGGGTAAAAAATGTGTTTGTTGGAATAATCAAAGTGCGTGCATCGTGCGCAAGGCACAGACGTCTTGACTACGTAAGAGGCAGCCTGCACACTCACTCGTATAAGACGGCCTGTTCCAGAGTCTTGAGCAGTTCATGATCCGAGCCCGGCGTGACGTCACTCCTCGCATTCCTCCCGCCTGTCCCTCCGGAGGGTCGGGAGCTGCCGCTCGGAGCCGCCCCGCGTCTCTCAACCCCGTTCCCCGCTCCTACGTCTCACATTCTCCTCCAGCCGGGGCTTGGGTTTAACATCCGACGGTCATTTTAAATGGACCGGCTCCCTTTTTTCTTTTTTTTTTGCCACTTTGCAAGACACTTGCGCCGATATGGGCCTGACTGGGAAAAGGGAAAATACTTGTTTGCAAGTAAAAAAAGAAAACCACTGTTCAAGTCCATGGTTTCATTATGTCTCGGGTTTTACGCGTGCGAACTGTGTAGGCTACATTTCCAACTTGTTGAAATTAACAGTTTCAGAGCAGAGTCCCTCTCTTATCTTATCAAACCACACGCGTCCAATAATAAATTTTTACAGCTTCCTTTTCCCCCCCTCAAATAACGCCCACATGCTGCAATTTACTCTCCAAGAATAGGCTTTTCCTCAGATAAACCCCCCCCCCCCCCAACAACAAACAAACAAACAAACAAACAAACAAACAAACAAACACCACATGTACGGTGAGCGGAGTTTACATAATCCACATGAATAAAACAGTGACGGGCCCTGTCAGTGTGGGACATCCACACGGTGAGTGGACGTCCGCGGCCTGTTCCCACCGACGCAGCCCCGTCCTTTCCTGAACTCCCTCACCGCGTCTCCAGCCTTTTATTTCCGCTCGCCAAGGGGGGTCGAAGGGCCGAGCCGGGAGAGAGCCAGGCGCGCGCTCCGATGGCGCGAAAAACAAACAAACAAACAAGCGGAAAACAAGCGCTGTTTGTATCCCGATAAGTTGTCTTCCGTGGGCGCCACACGCCAACTTGTTGCGCGCAGCAGTGGGCAAAACAAAAACAGCCCAGTCGGAAAGGGCCAGTCTATAAATAGTGATGATCAAATAAAAATAAAAATAAAAACCTCATGAAATAACAACTCCAATCATATCTCACGCCCCGGATCTATTATTTCGACTCGTGGGCCTATTGAAGGACATGGGGGGGTGGGGGGGGGGTGGATAAATAGTAGGAACTTCCAGCTATATACTAAATATATCCTGCTCCAAGTGGAGGCTTTTAACGCGTGCAAAACGTCAGCGATCGCCCCCCCTTTTCTGTTTCCAAAAAGCTCCCAAACTTTTCCCAGGCCGTATTTCCTGCGTTAAGAGAGAAGCAGGGACCCAGCAGCAGCAGCAGCAGGGTTTAACTTGTGGATGGTGGTGGAGGTGGTGGTGGTGGTGGTGGAGCACAGACTGTGTTTCCTCCCTCCTCTCCCCTAGAGGACCCTCCAATACCCTTGATCCGATTTCCCCTTATTCCACTATCTACAGGGAGTCTTATCTCCTGGAATTCCTCAGGTGGTCCGGGGTGGGCATGCCTGTTCTTCTTCCCGACGGGTCCGACAACAACACCACCACCACCACCGTGCGCTGGTCTCGTCCTCTTACGTTCAATGCTGGTGGTCGCTGCCCGTCTACAGCCCGTCTCCCTTCGCGGGTCGGGGGAGCGTCTTCTTCGGCTCTATCCGGGAGAAGGAAACTCAACCGTAGACGCTACCACGGTCTTCCTCCCAGACTGGTGTGTGTGTGTGTGTGTGTGTGTGTCTCTCTCTCTCTCTCTCTCTCTCTCTCTCTCTCTCTCTCCCTCTCTCTGTCTCTCTCTCTGAGATTCTCCAGCTGTTGTGTGTGTGTGTGTGCGTGTGTGTGGATGGGTGTGTGTGTGTGTGTGTGGATGGGTGTGTGTGTGTGTGTGTGTGGATGGGTGTAAGTGTGGGTGGGTGGGTGGGTGCCCAAAGTAGAGCGAGAGTGAGCTGTGCTCCAGTCAGAAAATAATCCAGGGGAGGGGTTTTCGGGAGCGCGCACGTCGCCACGCAGAGCACTGAGCACGCGCGTGTGGCGTGGTGGTGGTTCGACTCAATCCCCTCAACTCTTTTAGGCCTGTAGCCTAATACGGATCTTTTATATATAATACCTCATTACAGACATGGAGCATGGAAATCATTTGGGACTTATGATATAATGGGTTCAGAGCTCTCCTACTGTGATATAAACAGGCTCGTCATCTATAATTATTTTATCAAAGACTGGTTTTAACATCCAACGTCATTTGAATGTTCTTAAAGGAGAGGAGGGGGCTATTATTGTTCTCGCCCAATTAGTTAAAGCAAAAATACATTTGCATAAAGCAATGCCCCCATTAGTGTCTGTGTGCGTGTGTGTGTGTGTGTGTGCGTGTGTGTGTAATACATATAGTTATTATAGTAGCACAGAGCCTATGTTAGTGGTTGATAGACCTAGTCATTATTGGGATTCCATTATCACAGTCCCACTCCCAACTCGCGATTATCTGGAATAATAGTAACTCTCAATAATGTTTTTTTTTTTTTTATGGCATTAGTTTAATGTTTTTATGATTTGTGGTCTTCTGGTTCCGGTTGAGTGGAGGCGTCCTCTGGTGGTCACGTGCTGCTCCTGCACACTTGGGGCCTCATTTGACAACAAACCCTCGGACTCCAAGGTAGTAATATTATTACCGGATTAATATTAATATCACCAATATATATAAATATCTATATCAATAGTCGAATGTTTTCTTCTTCTTCTTCTTCTTCTTCTTCTATTATTTTTTATTATTATTATTATTATTATTATTATTATATTATCATTATTATTATTATCATATTGTTTATTTATCTGTTTATTCTATTGCTATGCATCCTCTGGCACAATAATTTCCTTCAGGATTAATAAAGTTTTATCTTATCTTATCTTATTATTGTTAAATGAACATTACTGGCTATGCAATGTGGCTTGCATAATAAAAATTAAAATACTTTAATATGAATATCACTGCACAATTGGAATGCAGGTAGCATTCCAAAGCAAACCACATTAAGCACAGTGTATACTGATTTGAAAATGAAATGTCACAGGTAGGAGGTGATGGCTATGCTACAATCATAAAACCAACAGTAGGAAGCCACAGACACTCACATTTGCTGCAATTATAATACATGTTGTGATGTGTTGTGTGTCGTATGGCGGGGTATAATACATGATGGTACATTATATTGGAGAACTAGCCTACAGGCCACAATGATTGACAAAGACTGATGGGAGTTGTGGTTTATTCAAGAATGCTTCAACCACAACCTGTGCAATAAATAGGGATATGAAACACACAGAATTAGAAATCGCTCTATTGACAAGGGCTTGTGTTTAAAAACATAGAAATATGGTAGGACAAGGAGAAAGACAGTAGTAAGAAACACATTTCATGGTGGATCCATGGAGTTCTACAATTTTGTAAATAAAAACAACTACCACTTACAAAGAAATAGAAGCTATTGTGCACATCCTCAGTCGTAGTCATTCCTTATGATGATGAATATGAATGGATATTGTTAATTGTCATTATCTATCTAAACTGCTCTCCTGCCTAGATCAGGATGGGAGATACAAACTGCTAAAAAGACAGATGATATTTGTTACATATAACTTAACACGAAACAAATTAAAGGTGTGATATTCCAGAAATTTCAGAGTACCGTCCTCAACAAGACATGATCTTGTCTCTCTCTCCCGCTCGCTCTCTCTCTCTCTCTCTCTCTCTGTCTCTCTCTCTCTCTGTCTCTCTGTGTTGTGCTGATGCAGTAGAACCTGCCGATGCAGTACTGGATACAGGGCAAAATGGAGAGGAGGGGAAGCACTCCTCACGACTGTCTGATCCCAGGTGTGCTGTGGGCATATTGGCCCCCCTTTTGTTTTTCCATCTCAGCTGCGCCACTCATCCATCTCTTGACAAACACAGTGACCAGGGGGTGGCCCCGCCCACTTAAAGCATCTGGCCGCCCTCCACCTTTCCTCTCCTTCATTTCCCTCTCCTCCCCCTTCTCTCCACTGCTCTCTCTCTCTCTTCTCTCTCTCTCTCTCTCTCTCTCTCTCTCTCTTCTCGTCTCTCTCTCTCTCCATCTCACTGTCTCCGCCAGCGGTTCTGGGGCTTCTCCTCACAGCCGAGGCCCTCGCAGGTGCCAGGCAGCGGGGGTGGGGCCGTCGGAGCGGCGGCCGCGGTGGCTTTGGCGGGCCCCGCAGATGTCTGCCCGCCCACGCTGCTGAGCAGGGTGGGCAGCTCCTCGGTGATGGCCTTCTCGATCTTCTCCAGAAGGCAGCCCGCCGACCAGCTGCAGTGTTGCGACAGCGGCTTGAACACCGACACCGAGTTCACGCCAAAGAAGTCCTGGTAGGCCTCCTTGTTGGGCAGGTCGAACTTGCTGATGTTGGTCTTGGCCAGGATGGTCTTGAAGATGTAGTACTTGTCCGGGTCGGAGACGATGTCCTGCATGACCTCGAAGGGGTCACTGAACCAGCCCAGCCGATCGTAGTAGGTCTGCAGGTAGCGGTCCACCAGCAAGGCATGGATGCGCACGCGGATGGCATGCTGGCGGATGAAGGCGATCTTGTTCTCCAGCTGGTTCTCGATCACCTGGTGGGGTGGAGAGGAAGGGGAGTGAAACAAGAGAGAGAGATCAGAAGAAACAATCAGAGACAAGGCACAGAGAGTCATTAAAAGGGGTATTCAATCTGCCAATGTTAATATCATTGCATCAGCAGGTAAAACAAGGGGGGCGGAGCGGTAAATTGCTGATTATTATATATAATATCCTTTGTTATGCCACTGGGCGATCTTTTTATTTTGGGTAACCTGGGTAAAGCTCTGGGTAAACTTTTATGTTATTTAACCTATATTTAAGTGGGCAAATCACTAAAAGCAGATTCTTATTTACATTGGTGGCCTGGCAAAAAGGCAAAGCCTCTCGAGGGAAGTGGATAGGGGCAAAAAAATGCACAGACACTACCAACACACCCACTTACTTACATACAATCACAATAAGAAAGTAAAGTAAGTATAAAGTTTGTCCTAACCTCGTTGAGGTCCTCCAGCAGGGAGATCTCCTCCTTCATGAAGAGCTCTCGGCTGGTGTCGGGGGCGTAGTCCTGCGGCCAGAAGGAGCTGACGTAGACACGCGGCGGCTCCGTCACGTTGATGAGCGGCGCCATGCTCCAGAAGAGGGCGCCGTACACGCGCATCAGGTCCTGCTGCGCCAGGTTGTCCGCCTTGTTGAGGATGATGCGGATCTGGGACTCGCGGCCCTTCATCTGCTTGAAGAGCATCTCCAGCTCCCCGCCCACGTCCAGCTTGGTGGGGTCGAACACCAGGAAGATGAGGTCGGCGCGGTCGATGAACCACTGGCACACCTCGTTGTAGGGGTAGCCTACGATATGGAGGCAGCAAGGGGGAAGGGGACTTTCAGTGTTTCACCGATGAGCTATTCACGGTTTCATCGGCTCTTTCCCAAGATAAGGAAAAGTTGAGAGAACTGTATACAAAACGTTATTTGATTTCTTGTGAAGCCACATGTGTTTGGAATCTGTCTGCAAATCTGGATACATTTGTGAATATAGCATGTGTTATGTCAAAGTATTTGTGAAGTTTGTTGGTGGATCTGAGTGTGTGTGTGTGTGTGTGTGTGAGAGAGAGTGTGTGTGTCTTTGTGTGTGTGGTGTGTGTCTGCAGTATGTATGTGTGTGTGTGTGCTATGTGTGCGGTATATGTGTGTGCATGTTCCTGCTTATCCAACGGCACATCATGGACATGGACCAGCCCATTGGCGCCATTGCCCACTCTCCCCTACAACCCCCCCCCCCCCCCCCTCGACATGTGCCACACTCTCATCCACCCAGGCTTCTGCCACCGGTCTCACCTCTCTCCTGCTGCTTGCGGTTCTCGATGATTCCTGGCGTGTCCACGAAGGAGACCCGCTCCAGCAGCTTGTGGGGCATCTCGATGCCCACCAGCTTCTCCAGGAAGCCCTGGCCGAACTTCTCCAGGGGCGAGAAGGAGCGCGAGCTGTCCGCCGCCATGACGATGCCCTCCACGCTACGGAACTTGTCACCGTGCATCACCACCGTGTACTCCGAGGTCGTTGGTTCGGCGCCTGGCAGAGAGGGAGAGTGTGAGGGTGAGGGTGGGGGTTAGTGTGAGGGTCAGGGTGAGGGTCAGGGTGAGGGTTAGTGTGAGGGTCAGGGTGGGGGTGAGGGTTAGTGTGAGGGTCAGGGTGGGGGTCAGGGTGAGGGTGGGGGTTAGTGTGAGGGTCAGAGTGGGGGTCAGGGTGAGGGTTAGTGTGAGGGTCAGGGTGAGGGTTAGTGTGAGGGTCAGGGTGGGGGTGAGGGTTAGTGTGAGGGTCAGGGTGAGGGTCGGGTCAGGGTCAGAGTGAGGGTGAGGGTGGGGGTCAGGGTCAGGGTGGGTGTTAGTGTGAGGGTTAGGGTCAGGGCGAGGGTGAGGGTCAGAGTGTTTACCTGTATAGAGCTCCTGAGACGAGCTGTGGAGTCCAAGCAGGTAGTTGATCATGGACGACTTGCCCACACTCCAGGGGCCCAGGAACAGGACCATGGGCTTAGAAGTGATCTCACCATCTGAATTGTGTGTGTGTGTGTGTAAGATGAGACAGATAAGCAAACGGCATATGTAAATCATGTTAATTTAACATTTTGCTTTATTTGTTGTACTTTATATTATACGTCAATCTGTTTTGCCTCCGTTGTACAGCTCTACCGTTTAGTACCGCTATGCGCCACAAGGGGGCTCCCAATTCCCATAGAGAGCAGCACCCGATCATTCCGTTTCATTGGGGCGCGACCCTCCCGAGG
This sequence comes from Coryphaenoides rupestris, assembly GCA_002895965.2. Classification (NCBI taxonomy): domain Eukaryota; kingdom Metazoa; phylum Chordata; class Actinopteri; order Gadiformes; family Macrouridae; genus Coryphaenoides; species Coryphaenoides rupestris. Next base: position 147,301 of record PIJE02000767.1, read on the forward strand.
CGCTGGTGAACAAAGTCACGGAAAGCTTGGCCCACACAAAGACCGGTTCAAAGCGAAGACAGTCCAGTCTCACTGTGGCTGTCTCCCGGCGTGTGTCTTTTAATTTGAGTCTGTTGGCCAGATGCTGCTTTCTCTTTTTACGACTTCATTTGGGTTGTTTGGCCCTGCAGCCCGCCACCATTTCATTTCACACTATATATAAATAAACCAACTATTTCCGGCGCTCAGGCTGATAAAGCATGTTTAACAGAACTGGTTGCTGTTTCCCCCCATAGATCAACATTGTTATCGCTCTTGAACCATGTTTTATTCTGGTGTTGACAATTGTATCATTAACTTCCATGAAGTGGGCCACTAAACACTTCGGCCTACATAACTGTGTGCTCATAGGAAAGATGAATGCAATGAGGCATTGGGATACATTGTCAACCCCTCCTGTGAATGATTAAAGACAAGGCGGTTGGCGGGAGGTTTGCCACAGCCTACCTGACACTTGATGTTGCCTCATTTCATTGTACTTGTACGCGTGTTCCATGGGCTGGATGGCCGTGTGGTAGATGTTCAACAGCTTCTTCATAGCAGCTACAGCAGAGAGGTCAATGTGAGGAATGCATTTTTGTAGGCCAGTTTGGATTTGAACTTTGCCCGTCCACGGCCATCAGGAGATAATTATTTGAAAGGTTCCATGTATGTATGTATGTATGTGTGTGTGTGTGTGTGTGTGCGCGTGTGTAATGTATGGGAAGAAGAATGCTGAATTTTGTCTGGTTCATGCTGTTATTTTGCATCACATTACACACGGCGCACGCGGAATGCACAGCACACCCACACACACACGACCGACACACACACACATACACAACCACTTACACACACACTTACCTGAGAACTCTGGCTGAGGGCCTCGCCGGTGGCCAAATCGCAGCGTTTCGGTCCAATAGGTGACTCCCTGTCTCTGAGTGGGAGGTCCCTTCCTCTCCTGCGGCTGACGGGAAAGCAGAGGCAGTTATTCAAATGACAGCACCGTTCAGCTGCTTGGGCTTCTTCAGACCAAAGACCCCCGCCCCCCCCGTGGATCAGGTAAGAAGCCAGGCCGTGTGATGAGCCTCATTGCATGGACCATGTACAGCAGATGTACAGAGTTCCACCTCTCTAATCCACTAGCAGTGGCTTGCTCCTCAACGGCCCATTGTCGTATGCGTAACATGAGGAATATTGAATTGATCCAGTAAAGCTACGGAAACATGGCAGACATGGTAACAAAACAGACGCTATACACCCCCTCCCCATCCCCCTCCCCTACCACCCACCCAGGCAGTGGTTTGAGCGGAGCTGAGTGACCGGGCCATCTGCATGGTGCGCCGGCCTTGCTATTATATCACACAGGCCCTCCATCCATCTCACTGTCTGTCCCTTTCACCAGCTATTTTCGGAGGTCTATTTCTGTGTGCCCAGGTTATTTCTGATGCGCCTTGGGACACACACCACACACACACGCACCATGCAGGTGGTGCTGCGTTAGATATGAAAACAGAGATCCTTTATGAATATCATGCCTACAAAACACTTTTGTTTGTTTGTTTGTTTTGTGTTGGGTTCTTTTTACAGCACAATTCAAATCCATTCCAGAAAAGACATGGTAGAAGGATCACAGAGACAAGATGGCTGTTATAGCAGGTGTGAGCAGCCTGGCGTCATGTGAGGGAATGCTTGGGAGCTTTCCTGACTGCAGAAGCAGCGCCTGCCCACAGCTCAATTTGTATTTAATGGGATGAGCGAGCTCAGCTTGGCTTGGGAAATGGTTGGACTTTATCAGGAACCCATCGGGCTCTCACAACATAAGATGAGCCAATCAGAACAAATGTGCATAATATCAAATCATACACAAATTATCCTTTCTGTTCCCTTTATGTTATGTATTTTCACTCTTGTTATTTAATGTACGTGTTTTTCCTATAATTTTGTCTGTACCTTTGTCTGGTTTCTTCTCTTTACTTGGTTCCTCCTCCACTGTGGCCTCCTCCACTGTGGCCTCCTCAACTGTGGCCTCCTCAACTGTGTCCTCCTCCACTGCAGCCTCCTCCACTGTGTCCTCCTCCACTGCAACCTCCCCCACTGCGGCTTCCTCCACTGCGGTCACCTCCACTGCGGCCTCCTCCACTGCAGCCTCCTCCACTGCTGTCTCCTCCACTGTGACCTCCTCCACTGCTGCCTCCTCCACTGCTGCCTCCTCCACTGCGGCCTCCTCCACTGCGGCCTCCTCCACTGCGACGTCCTCCATTGCGTCTTCCTCCACTGTGGCCTCCTCCACTGCGGCCTCCTCCACTGCGGCCTCCTCCACTGCGGCCTCCTCCACTGTGCCCCTCCACTGCAACCTCCCCCACTGCGGCTTCCTTCACTGCGGTCACCTCCACTGCGGCCTCCTCCACTGCAGCCTCCTCCACTGCCGTCTCCTCCACTGCGACCTCCACTGCTGCCTGCCCTGCGGCTCCCACTGCGGCCTCCTCCACTGCTGCCTCCTCCACTGCGGCCTCCTCCACTGCGACGTCCTCCGTTGCGTCTTCCTCCACTGCGGCCTCCTCCACTGCGGCCTCCTCCACTACGGCCTCCTTCACTGCAGCCTCCTCCACTGCGACGTCCTCCGTTGCGTCTTCCTCCACTGCGGCCTCCTCCACTGCAGCCTCCTCCACTGTGTCCTCTTCCACAGCGACCTCTTCGACAACCACTGTATCTTCGACCTCTGCTTCAGCTCCCACCGGTTCTGGGATCAGTTGTTCAGGAGCCGATTCCAACAACACTTCAGGTTCTGTGAGGTCATCTGTTTCTGTTTCAGATGCCTGGGATCACCTCCGGTCCGACATCCAATTCTGCTTGTGGTTCCACCTCGGGTTCTTCACCCACTTCTGGATTCTCTAGGGGTTCAGACTCAGGCACTGTTTCTAGTTGGGGTTCTGAAATCACCTCTGCTTCTGATTCAGGTTCAAGTTCCTCCTCTTCGACCGGTTCCTCAGCTGTAGCAAGAACATCGTCAGAGATGTCCTCCTCTTCTGCCCCAATGGCCTCAGCTTCATATTGTGCTTCCTCACTGACTGGTTCCTCCTCAGTGTCTTCCCCAGCAGCTTCTTCTTCTTGGTCTTCATTATCCACCTTGTTGTCTTCTTCTTCCTCTTCCTCTTGGGCAGGTTCTCCATCAGCAGTTTCCATTGTCTCCACGTCGTCCTCCACAGAACTGTCAAGTTCAAACTCAGAGGCCTTCTGCACCTCCTCTTCCTCGGATATGTCCTGTTCCTCAACACTCTCCTCCTCCTCCTCCTCCTCCTCCTCTAGATCTCCTGCCTTCTCTATGAACTGTGGCAGGAGCTCTTCCTCACCTACCAGCTCCTCGTCCATGGCCAACTCCTCTTGGGAAGCTGCCTCCTCCACTTCTATCTCTTCTTCGCTGCCCAGTCCTTCAACGGGAACATCTCCCTCAACAGGAGCTGCCGGTTCCTCCTCCTCATCCTCCTCCTCCCGGGAAGCAGGTTGATCTTCCTCCTCCAAAGATGGCGGGAGGTTGCAGGGCTGACATATCGGTCTTTCTGGGGCGGGGGTGTCGTTCGAGGAGGTCTGGCTGGCATGCTCCTCCGTAGGGGGGCATGTGCAGGGGAATGCCTCCACTTCAGGCTGCTGGAGCTGCAGCCCCTTCACCGCTTCCTCATCTTGGACGGAGACCCCATCAAGGAGATCTGTGGAAAGAAGTTGTTTGAAGAGAGAGACAAGGTGAATAATCGGTTCACAAATGGTTGACTAACGTGGCCTGCGTTAATTCAAACACACTTAATTATTACTATTACTTACATTATACATACATCGGCTGATTTCAGTTAAGTGTCATGGTCTGCCTGAACTAGCTTAATATTGACAATAATAGAATACTTTTACACTCCTCATCGTATTGGTTAAGGATTACATGATGTGCTAAATGGGTTGAGCAACTTTTTCCTCAAATCTCTAGACAGAGTTGAGGATCAACTGTCCACTGCTGCAGTTGTCCGTTTATACGCCTGAGACGTGACACAAGTCAATTTGTATATTGTAAAATAGTGTGTAGCATTAATGACTTAAGTGTTGTCACAGACCCATAATAACACACATAATAAATACCAGTCCCCAAGCGGTACTGGAAAAAACACAGGAAAAAACCTTTCACCCATTCATACGCACAAATTCATACACTAACGGTGGCGTCAACCATGCAAAGCAACAGCCAGCTCATCAGGAACAGTTAGGGTTAGGTGTCTTGCTCAGAGACACCTCAACACTTAACTAGGGGGAGCTGGGTGTGGAACAAGCAACCTTCCAGTCGCCAGACAACAGATTCTTCAGTCACATGAAGAAAAGATGTGGTCTGCTTCTTTCTATTGTGTGTGAGGTCCTTTTTATATTTAAGACCAGGTGTTGGTCTGGCATGCACTGAATCATCAGAATGTCTCCATAATGAATACTGCATGTGTACTACACTCTGTAAATACAAGTTAATCTTATTTATCAACCAAGTTGATCACTTTGATTAATAATCAAAACCATACGCTATTTGCAATTTTTGTAATGGTCTTTTTACAAACAATGCTGCAGATGGTCTTATTCCTTCTCTGAAGTCCATAAAAGAGTTTAGTGCCTCCCACACAGATATTTACCAGCTCCTCATGGCCAAGGACTGCAACAAGGTAGACAATACATTCTGATCACTGTATAGACTTTGCAGTCACTCTCTCTGCTGAGAGAGAGAGAGGTCTTGCCAACTGAGAGAGAGAGAGAGAGAGAGAGAGAGAGAGAGGGGGGAGGTCTTGCCTTCTGGACCTTATGCAGACCGTGAAGCTTTCAGAGGGACTGTGTGTTATGCGAGCTAAATGTATATCCGAGATTCGTATTACAAGCTAGGGGCAGCGCATGGGGTTGAACGTCAGCCATGCCTTTCGCACCTTTCACACCTTCACACACCTTAAGAGGCATGCTCTCAGTGGGCCCATTGCTCACCCTGAACTCGGGTGGAAGATTCATTTTGTCCCTGACAGCACAGGAAGATGTAGTTGAAGAGTCTCAACATGGTAGTGTAGAGAAATGGCTTCCATAGCAGCCAAGTCTTAAGTGAGCTTAAGTATCTAATCTAAACTGTGCCCATCTGGGGCAGGCAAAAATAATAATAATAAAGAAATATGTATTAATTCTTTACATGCCCTTCCTCTACAGTGTCAATGAAACGTTGGCAAAAGACGGTGACGTTGCATGGCACATGTCTATTTTCAATGGGGAGCTGGACATGCCAGTGCAAAGCTTCGGAGCTAAGACCTTTAGTGAAGATGAGTGGCATCGGCCAGTATTCTGGTAGACTGGGCTGGACAGGAGGCTTAGCACGCTTGTGATCTGTCTCTCCGCACAGTGCTATCTGTGTAATCTTCCTCTGCCACGTTTCCCTCCATGACGACTGTGTTGTCCTATTCTGGGGCCTGATTCACTCACCAAACTATTTAGTGGCCATAAAACTGCCTGCCGATCCTGTGTGGAGAGCCTGTTGTGTCCTGAGTAGCACTCTCGCACCATTGTGCACACTATTGATTTAATTTCCTTATATACCTGAAACTGCCAACCCCTTGTCCAATGCATGAATATAGAGAAGTCAGGAAAAACCATCAGGATGGCCATTGTTCACCATTTACCTCAAGTGCTTTGACTGACACGTGTCAAAATGACCTGGATGAAAATAATTGGTTTTGATTTTGTTGCCCATTTAATTGCCTGTCCAGGTAATTAACCAGTATGGATAATGAATACACATGAAGCAAAGAAACAGCATTAAGTCCTTCGGAAATGACTCACACCTAACCTCTATTGCAGACGGATGCCAACACCAATAACTTCAAAAGTGGCATTCAGTGTGGCCACAGTGGCTCACACATTTAAATACTGCACTCATAAAACCTCTCGTCTTGGCAGGCAGACTTAAGTGTACCCAGGTCCATAACCGAGAGAGGCAAATGATACAGGGGCCTGTGGCAGAGGACTTGAACGCTGATCTGCCCGCACCGTGGAGGGTCTGCTGTCGGCTGCGAGGTCTGGATGTGGTCCAAACGCTGTAGTGCTACAGTATGTAGTGTTATGGCCGTCCCATAACACGAGCTGCTGCTCCTGCCACCGGCCAGCTAGCCGGGCAGCCGGGCATGTGTTGATGAGGTGGTATTGCGCTCATTAAGTAACCTGACATTACAACGCCCACCACGTCACTCTTAAGTCACACTTTTTTAAGGTGTAGGTCTACGAAGGGGAGTCAGTATACTTGCACTGTGATGGGTTCTGTTCTCTTCGGCAGCAGACCTTTGGCATGAAATGGTATCGCTGCTTCATGTTGACGTAGAAAGAGGTTCACACACATGCAGATATACAATCACATGATAGGTGTCTCTAACTGTGGTGACGTGGGACAGTGGGTCACCTTGTTGACCTTTAAACAACAATGTCAATAGCATTTCAGGGCCGTCAGCATTTGCTTTCGGTGTGTCACTGTTTGGCCTGAGCCGCGTCCAGCCAGATGGTGAGATCGAGGGGACAAGATGAAGTAATTGCAACCAACCAAGCAAAACGGTCGAAAAATGAAAGCGCAAAAAAATGTACAGCGACACTAAAGGCCTCTGTATGCTTCTTCAGAAGTGTTCTGAGATCAGAACAAATCGGATGCCCAAATTCAACTTTACCATGTATAGTTCTACAGAACTGGCTGATATTGGGGAGGTAACTAGAGTATAGCAGGCTGTCTGTCAACCTAGGGAGGAGGAGCCCTGCCGAGATTTGGCGTCGGCCTCCAAGCCCCCGCCCCCCGTATAATTCTCTGTAGTCTACACTAGGGGACAGGACCGGGAGGGATTTTCGGAGAGGGGTTGGATGAGAAACTCTCTGCATTTCATGTGGCTTAAAGGTTCCTCCTCAACTTGTAAATGAACCTTCCATGCCTGGGAAGTGGAGAATGGATTGTTCATAGCCATCTGGTACTGTTCATTGAAAGGATCGAGTCCCCATTAGTACCCGCTTCCCATCGTGAATTCCAAACAATGTTACTAACAGTTGGTCGTACATGTGGTGATAGTCAGCGTTCATTCGGTTGCATTCAGTTTACACATTTAGACGGCTTGGAAGAGCTTGTGTGGAAGAAGTCTGAATGCACTTAAGAGGTCTGTAAGTCTACCTGTTTGCCTGTCTCTGTGTCTGCCTAAAGCAGCTGAGAACAAGATATTCTCTTGAATGCACTTTGTCATACTTTTCCTCTTGAAAGTAAGTGGGGGAAAAATAAAACGAATCAATAAATAAATCAGAGTTTAAAGATTGATTGAAACCTGTATGTAATGAAACTGTCCCCTGACTCTTGGAGTTCCCCGGGGGCCCTGCTGTGGCCTGGACAGCATGTGTTGGTTACAGGGATGGAGGGGCACAGGTGCCTGGGTGCTATAGGTTCTCTTGAGCTGAACAGAAATAGTCCACAATGATTCAAAGGGGTGAAGGGAACGAAGGATGGGCCTTTCGTGGAGAATGGAGGCCTGGCCCCCAACGGAACTACACTATTGCAATGTCCCGTGCAAGTCAAGCGCTTAATCACAGTTACAGTCTCAAAGGGCTTTACAGGCCATATGATTTTCATATATTATTTTCATATTTGCAACACTATACTACACAGCTACATGTAATACAATAGCATACTCTAGCCTGTCCCAGCAGAGTGGAGTCAATAAACACTATGTTGTGTGGATGGAATTTAGTTTCCTAATCAACTCAGAATGAGTTATATAGAGGGATTTTTATAAAGGGACATTTCTATAAGTGTATTCATGTCAAAGAAATGTGACAGAATTATATTCGTTATTTCTGTATTGGGGTCTTAATTGACACAAAAGCCAAAATACTATTGATGCACCGTTAACAATTTAGCATGCATTTTATTTGATTACTGTATTATACATGGAGGATTGGCTCTCCGGCTAGAACCCTGATCTATAAATGGCCTTCATGTTAAAGCCGGGACATCCATGCTGCTGCATGGCTCCAAGGCTGCTTGGCTGTGCAGCTGGTTCGCGAGCTGCATTAACAGTTTAGCAACTTTACCGGCATGGGCGAAGGACAAATGTTAAGAGAACACATTGCAATCTTTTACAATATGCACACTGCACTGTGTGTGTATATATGTTTGTGTTGATTTATACTTCATTTGTGTATATGACGAAGAGGACCGTCCTGAAAATAAGCTGCATTCCTGTACGTTTAAATGGATGAGCGTCCGCATCTGGCTCCAGTCTTCAGACAGTATTTGGTTACTATGCCCTTTGACATAGGCCTAACGCCTGGCTATGGAAACTGACCAGGACCAAAATATACCCGCAGAAGGGCAGGCAAGGGTACCCCGTCAGCAAACATACATCGAACACATCAAATGCACTGCCGGCTCCACATAAAGTCAGAAATGTTGCCATCGTCTACCACTACAGTTGCCATCACTAGAACTTGACACTTAGTGATGAAAATCAATTCCTCCCATAACAAAACAACTGGTAACCTTTCGCTAGTGGGGGGGGGGGAAAGGACATTGGGAAAGTCCCGTGCCCGGTCATGTGCTACCCAGATGCCAAAACCCTCTGTGACATTTAAATGCAGGCTTGACACTGCTGGGGAGCCATAGCCACGCAGAAGGTAAACAAACATAAAAGTGTTTCCCAGCATTTGCTTTGCTGCTGTAAAGTACGGCCTCATCACAGGTGGATCAAAAGTGTTAGAAGTTGGAACAGTGTGGCCCAAGCAATGACCTCCAACGCCATAGTTTCAGGGTATTCCTCTTTGGCTCGAGGGGATGGGGGGGATTACTGGATACAGTGATGCCAACCCGTGCGTCCAGTAGGTCAGCAGTTAGACCGGCCGGCCCTGGAGTAACCTCCTCCACAAGCGCGTTCGCTGGCTGGTATTTAGACATACGGTAGCAACATGCTGGTAGGACACTGCAGCAGGAATACATCTTTGAATGTTCACCAAGCATGCAGACCAGAACAGTACGTTGTCGACAACTCTCACCATTTCACGTTTTGTAGTGCAGTGTACTAAATGCCCTATTACATAACTGACACGTGGCTTAAAACACGGCTCAATTGAAATGCACAATTCTTTGTCCAATCACGCCGTCATTCCAAGTTATTCAAAATATCAAGCAGATGATAACATGCCCACCACACCACAGTTAAATGGCTCTAAAACATCAATGAGTGTAAAGACATCCAACAGGCCAGAAGGCAATGACAACAGCTGGTGAACGAATGAGTACACACCATCAAATCTGCTTGTCTACCTTAATCAATACTACTTGGAAGACCTTGGATCCTCTGGCATAGAATGAAGGACAACCAGTAACCAGCTAGTGCTATCTTACAATTCCATGTCACTGGATTTGCATACATGCCAAGCAGTTGCCAGCTCCTACACTGAATCGATCCTTCCACGTAAGCAGTACACATCATATCAGAAGTCACAGTGCGTTGAACAAGTCCCATATCCATACCTGCAGACGCTAGGGCGAGCAGAGGCACGAGGCAGCACACAGAGACCAGCCACTTCATTTTGACCGACCAGAGGCCTTTCAGAGAGCCGCTCACGCTATATATACTGCGGACCCAGAATGAAATGGGTAGGCCCGACGAAGGGGAGGGGCCACAGCTGCTGCGGCCATGCTGGACATCTTGTGTTCTGAACAGTTGGCTGGTCCAATCAGCGGTGTCAGTGGACGGCACGGGTGGAGGAAATGTGGCCTTGTGAAAGCCAACTGCGCAGTAGTAGTAGTATTGATAGAGCAGCAATGATTCAAAGAAATGATGAATAATTAGGTTTGCTCAACGTTGTAATGGTGCCGTCGCCCAAAAATGTGAAATGAAATAGCATGGTGAATGGGCGTTCTTTCACAGAAAAAAAAGGGCAAAACTCAGTGTTATTAATCAGCAATAACTCAAGTAGCTAAATATGTTTTTCTAAACAACACCTAGTGGAAGTAGCAAAACAGAGCACAGTACACCGGTATTATTTAGAAAAGAAGTACAAATTTTATTTTTTTTTCATCCTTATGAAGGCCTGTTCATCCAGGTTTTTATAAACAAAATATAACAGCATTTCATGGACCAGGACAGGAGAACAAAAATAAATCAGAAATATTAAAATGTTTCATTTCGGAGGAAGGAGATTTAAAAAAAAAAAAAATAAAATAAAAAAAAGCAAAAGAACAACACAGCTGCTCAGGTTTTGGTAACGGAAAAGAGCCATTTAGCGATGGCAAAAGGAACCCCTTCTGTCTCCTTGATTGGGGCAGCATAAAACATCAAGTGCTTCATATCAATCGTCTGGTATCTGGCCCCAGCTAGAGCAGTGCTGCCTTGTTCACCTAGAGGGAGGTTGAGCCTCAACTGATGAGTTTGAACGTCTCTCTCTCTCTCTCCAATAAAGATATAAAAACAAGCTAAGGCTACGCTTAAAATATGTACATAAAATCTTTCGACCTCTTGCGGTTAGTTATAGTTATCACAAAAAGAAAAGCGTGACTGACCGCGGCCAGCGTGAAAATGGCGCCCACTGACCAGGCCTTTTCTTTTAAACGTTGACGTCGACACACAGAAAGACACGTGAGAAAAACAGACTCTGCTTCAAGGGGAATGAGCCATGACGAACCTTATACAAAAAAAACCCACTGAAATAACACCCACCCCCCACCCAGGAGAAACTGAACATTGTGGTCAACAACACAGGTCCGATAACGCAACATACATGACCGAAAAAAACGAAGAACGATAAAAAGATTCAAATAAATGGAATGTTTACAGCATCATGTCAGCCTATCAGAACACAGCCATACAGGACCCATCGCTCCCGGGCGGGAGATTCCAGTTGAAAACCAGAGACGCCTGTTGGGTCGCAGAGGGGAACCATCTTAACTTCAGTGTGATGCACTGAACAGAACCAACAGTACAACTATAGAATAGTTTAGTGTGCCGTGTCAATCGGTCTGTGCCACCCATTAATGCGTGTTTTACCAAACTTTAAAAATAATTCCAGAGATACCCACACATGGCTCAAATTCTAAATGGAACTTGATTCCTATTGTCATTTTAGGTGGTCTTCCGCATGAAGCATAGTCTCCTCCCAGAAGAGGGGGAGAAGACATCTATGAAGACATAAAATGTTGCAACCAGCAACAGTTTCATCATCGCCACCCCTGTGCACTAGGTAGTGTTAAGATGAACCAGTAGGGGTTGCACACCGAGCAAGAGCACCCGGGCAATGTTAGACTCTTAGATGCAAGCACGCGTCATGCTTGGAAAGTACAGGTCTAGTTTAAACGGTGCATAGACGATCCCTCCCGCATTTCACTGGAGATGGAATTGCATAAATGCCCAGAGCTAGTGCATAGTCACTAAAAAATTTACCAGGTCTGAGATGGTGAACAGGGACCAAGCTTACGGGTTAAGCCTGTGAGCCGATTTCGTCTCATTTTCAAATAAATGTTTCCAGTACTTAATCTCAATGGGTCGGGGATATGGTATGTTCATGTACCCAACATACTTCTCTATTTGTCCTGGAGGAGGGGACAGAGTTCTGGATAAACCGTCTCTGAATATGTGTACATCTCTGGTGGAGTACATTATCTGACACACATTCTGAAGATTAATAACTGTTCCAGTTATTTAGCCAAAGGCCTCCTTTTGCTCCAATATATACAAAAAGTCAGTTGTTTTAAGTCCAAAAGTTACAAATATTTCCCCACATACATTCAGTAACACTGCCAAAAAAAATAAGAAAAAAAGAAAAACACCTTATTGACTTAATTGATGATTTAGCTTAATCTTACTCATAAAATCCAAACAGGGAATCAAAACATGGATTCAATTTGGTTTTCAAGTCCATCAGATAGATGAATCGCTGATTCATTCTTTTTGTTTTTCGTTTAGCTTTATCCACTTTATATGCAGCTTAACCAGCAGGGTGGCGCACAGGAGGCCGGGAGAGCAGGGGGAAGATAAGTGCGCCCCTCGAAGCCCTTCCATAGACCTAAAGGGGTGGAGCCTGCCTGTTGCGAGATTACATTCAACTCTCCGTCATGCCATGTTCAGATCAATTTGTAGCACAAAAATAATACTGTCAATGAGTATACTAGACCTTGGCAGCACTGATGCCACGATTGTGAGTAGCACAAGATAAAAGTATGACATAAAAAAGGACGGAGGACTTGGAGTCTCTTGGTGTGGATGATTTTAACCTGTTCCAGCATCAAGCAGCTGTACAACGGTGCAGGCATGAGCGTGACACCCACCAGCCCAAACTATAGTGTTGTTGGGTTATTGATGCGCGATGATCGTCCTGCAGGGTCAAATCTTCAAACATCCTCTGGGATGTTTGAATTTGTCATTGGTGGGCACTGGTGCTTACAGTGGGTTTGTTCTGGTAACCTGTACGAGTGAAATGCATGACTTCACAGTGAGGGGAAAGATCTGAGGGGGCTGTCTTAATAAAAAAAAACAAAAAACTGACTTCTCGTTAAGAGGCAACTACAGTGTGTGTGTGTGTGTGTGTGTGTGTGTGTGTGTGTGTGTGTGTGTGTATGTGTGTGTGTATGTGTGTGTGTCTCTCTCTCTCTAATGCAGAATCGCATGCAAGCAACGGGTTAGTTCATCGAGCGGTCCTCTCCCTCCGTGTCAGTGTCTGTGTCTGAGCAGGTGGTGTCCATGGCAACGTGGGCGGGGCTGACGATGACGGCCCGCCTCTGCTCCTCCTCTGCGGTGCTCCTCCTCTCCTGGTTGCGTTCGATGTGCTGAATAGCCTAGGAGAACAACAGCACCACCAGTCAGCGCTCGCCCAATTCATGTTTACATTTCACCTTTGTAATATACACAGCAGCAGGGCTTAGAAACAACACATCATCACACATTGTATTTGTCATAGTTTTATCACTTTTACGGGGACATGAATAAAAAGAAAATAAGCATAAATAAAAATATAAGAAAATAATAAGTATAACTATGGCTCTCCTCATACCTGCACAATGGTGTCCAGGTTCTGTCTGGACGTGGACACAGTGCTGGTTTGGACGGTGGGGCTCAGCGTTACCACGGTGACGTGATGTGGGTGCTGTAGTAGTGTGGGGGCGGGCACGATGACCGTGGGGTGGTGGGTGGGCACCGGCGGAGTGGGAGGGGCTTTAATCTAGAAGACAGACAGACGGACTTGTTGAATTTTCTTTTCCGATGAAAGAACAAAAATAGGCCATTGTACCCGTTTCACACAGGACTCTTGCACAGATCAGTGTTCATCTATTGGATCAACACGCCGTTGGATCTCTGCTCAGCTGACGTCAAGACATCGGTGAATATCTTCCCCATCTCTAACTGTGGACGCTTGAGCCTGGCCCTTGTCCTGTTTATGTAGCCTGTACATCTGCCGTTTACTGTGTCGCTCTGGAGCACTGCAGAGCGCTAGGGCCCTCTGCTCTTCAGAGAGAACTGTATATATAAAACAGTTGTTACAGCGCCGAGTCTGACACGGTCTGTGTGTGCTAACTGCTGCCAACATCTGGACATGCTGGGAGCGCAAGACAAAGGTGGCTCAAGGTTGTTCAACAGAGGTGTTTTTAACCGCAGCTTTTTCCACAAAATACGTTGAATACAAAATACGTTAAAATTCCTCCCTTTTGATAAACTGAAAATGGTTCAAATATTATATTTTAAGGCAAGTACTTTGAGCCTCACAACAGACAGACAAGCCATGAGAAAACAAACAGTATTTGAAGTATTTGTATGTGTGTGTGTCGTACCTTTGGGCTGTGCGTGTGGTTCTCGGTGGCCTGCCCGTGCATCTGCTGCAGCCGTAGCAGAGTCTGGCTCTGCAGCTGGGCCTGTGCTTCTAGCTCCTGGGTGATCACCTTCAGACGCTCCGGGTGCAGGTGGTTGCCCAGCGTGTGCACCTGGGAAACACACAGGGGAGGCACAGGGGCACTTATAGCCAGCATCTCTGACAAGCTTATTTTGGCGGGAACGTGGCGAGGTGCCGGGGTGGTGGATGCCGCGTAATGAACGACTGCACCTCTCTGCCGCTCACCTGCTCCTCCAGCAGCATGCGGGCCGAGCGCTCCTTGCCCAGCTGCTGCCGCAACTCCAGCATCTCCCGCCTAAGCTCCTCCCCCTTTTCCTCCTCCTGTGCGTCCGGAGAGCCGATCCCCTCGTCCTTCTCGTCCGCTCGCCTTCTCTTGGGCGACGAGCTGCTGAACTCCTGTGAGTTGGTACCATGGGGAGGGGTGGGTTACATTACGACTAAAAATCAAACCAACAAAATCAACACACTGCCGTGGACATTTTTGGAAGTCCAGTGTTGGCCGTACCTGGATGAAGCGTTTGAGCTGGTTGTTCTGCTGCAGGAGCTGGGTCTTCTCCTGTTCTAGAGCAAAGATGTAGTCCGACGTCTGCTGCAGGATGGCTGCCTGGTTGTGACAAACGTGTGGGTTTGGGAGAAACGGTCCGTTACAGGTCAAGCATGCGTTATGAGTGATAATCAAGAAGAAGGGGAAAACACAGACATACTTCTCTCATTCTATAGCCTTTTGGTAAATAGCAGATTTCAGAAGAACAACAACAACAACAACTAACAAACAATACAATAGCCTGAGTGCGTGTATGTGTGGGCTGTACCTTGCTGAGTTTCTCTCCGTCCGTGTGGGGCAGGAGGGATTTGAGTGACTGGAAGCCAGCGTTGATGCTCTGCATGCGTCGCCGCTCATTGCTGTTGGCGATCTCCCGGCGGATGCGCCTCTCCTGGTCCTGGGCTGTCTCCGGGCTGAGGGGAATATTGGCCAGGCTGAGAGAGAGAGAGACACAGAGAGAGAGAGGGGTAGTCAAGACATGTCCTTTCAATAGGGGGGCCAAGCAGAGTCGTGTAGGCAAGTTCAGTTTTAACTTTGAGCCCCAGTTTGCGCAGAGAATCGAAGCAATTCAGAACAAATTTTCTTCTATCTTTGTGGCCATTAAACACACAGTGTTGACCGTGCGATACCGGCATTTCCTCCTCATCAAGAAAAGGCTTCATCCCAAAAGGTTGACCTACTAAAAGGAGGTGAGCCCTCGGCATTCCTCGGGCCTTGGAAGCATTCCCGACCTCAGTGCGCCACTACACCTCTGACCCGCCGTGTTTTCGTCAAGGATAACAATATGTGAACCATTAAGGTCACAGGGTAACCCAAGAACCCGAATTTCCTGATCTTTGAAAGGCTAACCGGGTCCGGGTGAATAAGCAACACGACGGCCGTCTGAAACATAACCAGAAGAGGTATAGTGGGTGTGGGTGTGGGGTGTGTTGCGTTGATTTGACCCAAATATGGTTACAGATGTTATGTTGCGATATAACGACAGAAAAAGCCAAGTTGGTCAATTGGTGGTTTGTATTAACTTAAAAACAAATACTTGAGATGTAAATGAAACAATGTAAATATTGACTTACTATACAATACAATAAAAAAAAAAAACTATCCAAGCTTCTTATTCGCTGGGGGCATTGAAGTATATAAGACATCTAAAGTCTCCTGTTCTGCGTTCAATAACAGACTTGTGGGAATTTGTACACGCAGCATTTTAGACATGACGTGGTGGTGGTGATGATGTCGTCAACATCCTGATATCTTATGCATGCAGTCTACGGATTGCGGGGAAGACACCGCGGGGGTTCGCCTTGGGTCCCGTGTGTTAGAGAAGGAAACGAGAAGAACGCGTTACGCCACCGACGGCAAACATGCGCCGCGTGTGTTCATTCACAAATGTTGCCGCGTCCCCCCCCCCCCCCCATGTGTTCGACTACTGTTTACTGACGTGGGCGCTCCGGTAGGCCTCCTCCTCCTCCTCCTCCTGTATAGCATGACGCCTAGGGACGACGCACATGGTTCCCCCTCGGTTGTTAGGATCCAGCGACGCCGTGCTACTACTACCACCACTACCACTACTACTAGTGGGCAAGTAGTATCGCGCCATAGTGCTGAAATGTGACACCAGCAGCACCAGCAGCAGGCCAGCCCTCCTGGCACCGAGAACAATGCCTTGCCCGCCGTCCACCCGGAGCTCGTTTCTGGGCACACTACGGCTGCATGTTTGCCGTCGGTGGCGTAACGCGTTCTTCTCGTTTCCTTCTCTAACACCGCACGGACCAAGGCGAACCCCCGCGGTGTCTTCCCCGCAATCCGTAGACTGC
Source organism: Coryphaenoides rupestris (assembly GCA_002895965.2). Classification (NCBI taxonomy): domain Eukaryota; kingdom Metazoa; phylum Chordata; class Actinopteri; order Gadiformes; family Macrouridae; genus Coryphaenoides; species Coryphaenoides rupestris. The sequence continues at coordinate 163,573 of PIJE02000767.1, forward strand.
ATGCATAAGATATCAGGATGTTGACGACATCATCACCCACCACCACGTCATGTCTAAAAGCTGCGTGTACAAATTCCACAAGTCTGTTATTGAACGCAGAACAGGAGACTTTAGATGTCTTTATATACTTCAATGCCCCCAGCGAATAAGAAGCTTGGATAGTGTTGTTTTTTTTTTATTGTATAGTAAGTCATATTTTATTGTTTCATTTACATCAAGTATTTGTTTTTAAGTTAATACAAACCACAATTGACCAACTTGGCTTTTTCTGTCGTTATATCGCAACATAAACATTCTGAAACCATATTTGGGTCAAATCAACGCAACACACCCCACACCCACACCTATACCTCTTCTGGTTATGTTTCAGACGGCCGTCGTGTTGCTTATTCACCCGGACCCGGTTAGCCTTTCAAAGATCAGGAAATTCGGGTTCTTGGGTTACCCTGTGACTTAATGGTTCACATATTGTTATCCTTGACGAAAACACGGCGGGTCAGAGGTGCAGTGGCCACTGAGGTCGGGAATGCTTCCAAGGCCCGAGGAATGCCGAGGGCTCACCTCTTTTTAGTAGGTCAACCTTTTGGGATGAAGCCTTTTCTTGATGAGGAGGAAATGCCGTATCGCACGGTCAACACTGTGTGTTTAATGGCCACAAAGATAGAAGAAAATTTGTTCTGAATTTGCTTCGATTTCTCTGCGCAAACTGGGGCTCAAAGTTAAAACTGAACTTGCCTACACGACTCTGCTTGGCCCCCCTATTGAAAGGACATGTCTTGACTACCCCTCTCTCTCTCTGTGTCTCTCTCTCTCTCAGCCTGGCCAATATTCCCCTCAGCCCGGAGACAGCCCAGGACCAGGAGAGGCGCATCCGCCGGGAGATCGCCAACAGCAATGAGCGGCGACGCATGCAGAGCATCAACGCTGGCTTCCAGTCACTCAAATCCCTCCTTGCCCACACGGACGGAGAGAAACTCAGCAAGGTACAGCCACACATAACACGCACTCAGGCTTGTATTGTTTGTTGTTGTTGTGTTTGTTGTTCTTCTGAAATCTGCTATTTACCAAAAGGCTATAGAATGAGAGAAGTATGTTTGTGTTTTCCCCTCTTCTTGATTATCACTCATAACGCATGCTTGACCTGTAACGGACCTTCTCCCAAACCCACACGTTTGTCACAACCAGGCAGCCATCCTGCAGCAGACGTCGGACTACATCTTTGCTCTGGAACAGGAGAAGACCAGCTCCTGCAGCAGAACAACCAGCTCAAACGCTTCATCCAGGTACGGCCAACAC
>PIJE02000767.1:164893-204893 GCA_002895965.2 Coryphaenoides rupestris
AGTCTAATATGACATGTAACGAAAATTTAATAAAGTGGGCGTCGATCTGAGACTCAGCAAAGTTATCGCGTGTGTTTGTATAGTGTGTGTGTGTGTGTGTGTCTACCAGGTGTCCACCGCCGCGGCTTGACGGTGCCGCCTCCTTCCTCCTCTCCTCCTCCCTGTAGACTCTGCCGCTGACTTGATCCAGTCCAAGGGGATATCGCCACGATGACCGGTCTCTGGAAGCCCTATCATGGGTTGGCATTTATCTCAATGTGAGGTTTCAGTTTTGTTTACGGAATTTGGTTTACTGTTGCAAGAACCATACCGTACTAGTCATACCAGCGGCTGGACCTTTCTGGAACATGTGTGAACGTTTCACGTCTTAACTTTTCAGTTATTAAATCTGCATGAAAACGTCCATCAATGATGGCTCACCAGCCGTTTTGTCTCTACACGTACGACGTACGCTATGGGTATAATGCATGGTAGGCCGACATAAACACATGCCATAGGTTCCTGCCGAGGTTTCAACATATGCTTTGCGGGTTAAAGAATAGTAATACTGATTGATTGCTGATAGTTGACATACTTCTGTTGCTGATGATGGAGTATTTGTTAAATTGTTTTCTTTTTTAAAGAATTGGTCGCATCCGCTGGCCAGTCTAGTGGCTGAGAAGTGCATATTACCACGAACTCCATACTGTTTAATTAGATTTTCTTCACATGCTCCTCTCTCTCCTCTCTGAACTGCTTCCGCTTTGGTGTTCCTCATCATGTTCCTCAATTCTGTTACAGTGTATTAAGTTCTCTATACACGTACAAAGGATGAGGGGCCCATCCCAGAGCAGCACAATGGAGGGCTAGAGACCACCAACCAGGAGGAGCCTTCTGTTCCCGTAAGAGGCTTGATCACAAGTGGTCCCTGGCAAGGCCGAATGACACAGCTAGGCCGCATTGCTATTGGGAGTCCAGAGGATGATCCAAGTTTATAAAATTGATACCCGCATGCAGATAAATGTGTCTTTGGTTTTGCCTGAAGTTTGTATATAACATATGTAGGACAATTGTTTTTGTTTCATGAATGGCCTAGAGCCCACATGATGTAAGAATAAGATAAAACCTATTGATCCCGAAGGAATTCTGTGCAGAGGTGCATCCAATACCAGAACAAGAGAGAAATGAACAATAGAAATAATACAACTAAATAGCAAAACTGTACAGTTGAAGTCTAAATGTAAAAATATAGGTAAGAACATTCCATGTCGTCTTTCCTAGTTCCGTCTATATTTACAAATGTACTTTTATATGATCAACGATGAGGGGAAAATGTTCCAAAGTTACGAACTAATGAAAATTAAAATCTTACGTGCTAGTAACACAGCCACACTACACACACACGACCAACGCCGATTTAGCCTATAGTAACCTAATTTGACATTATACTAAAGCAATAAAAAGCAATAATAAAACAAAGCTTTCAGATAAGGATTTGGTTCTCGAGAGCGTCTTAGGGTTTTTGACAACACCTTTTATTGATCATTTATTACTTTTTTTTTATTCAACAGTGTTCAACGTTACATTGTACCATATAGCCTTACATATAACCTTAACATGGATATATGAAATTAAACGTGTTCCTTTCCTAATGATGGCATTTTTTTATTAGACTGCAGGCCTTCTTTCATAAATCCTGCGGGAAGGCAGCATCGCGGATAAACACACACAAACACGCCAGACAGCCGCGCTGCAGCAGCGTCCACTCCCTTTGTGCGTGTTGTCTCCTTGTTCCGGCAAACAAGCGAGAGCAACTTGATTCCTCCCAGCTGTGTTCACCGCCTGGACACAGATTCAGCTGCAAAACACACGAGTGGCGGGCTACGGAGCCACCCACATCACACACAGTCTGAGGATTCCATTAGTGTGCTGGACACAGCAGGCGCAGAGCACTCTTTTAGCGTAGAAACGCGATTGTTTGTTGTTTTTTTAAAGATGCAACGTAACCAGGGCACAGAGGAGCTTCTATAATCTGCACCGTTTAAAGAACCCATTCGGTGGTGAGGAGGGGCAACAAAAACCCACAGATTTAACAAGGGGGGGGGGGCTTCGGAAGCATGGAATATTTATGATCACGAAAAGATCCACTTCCTTGCAGCAGTTCAAGAAGTCGGAGAAGGACGTGATCGGGGCTCTGCAGGATGTGTATCCAGGCGTCCGCATCCCCAGCCAGCCGCACGCCACGCACGCGCCTACGCGGCTGGCTGGGGAAACGGTTAGCCTGATTAGCTACAGTTAGCACACGCATTTTTTTTTGTGTAAAGCCAACACGCGCGTTGTCAATACCGATGATTGTGTTTGAAACGGCGGCGGGCCGATCGACCGTCGAGCACGACGCGCGTTTTTTTTTTCCCGCGCACCGCATCGCGTGTAGATGTAGTAAATAAACACGCGGATGTACGTTGTTATGTCGGCGCTGCTACACCAACCCACGTGGGTTGTTGCGCGCTGCTTGCTGTGCTGCTCTGGCGGCGCTGCTATAGACCTCCCCTGATTTCCCCCTCGTATTGACACTCTTTTGGACTCATCCGGGGAAATAACAACGAGTGTCCGTCGACCACCCGTAACGTCGCGGTGCTTCGTGTTACTGCGCTACCGGACGCTTTACGGGCGAGACCACACGGGGCTAGCCGTTAGCTGCTCGGCTAGCTCGCCATGCTGCTGCTCGTGTGTGGCTGCGTGGTGGTGGTGTGGAGGAGGAGGAGGAATGCAACATGGCTGGTTGTTTTTGCACGCCTTTTGTTACCAACCCTCCCTCCTGGCCAACCCCCCACCACCACACCAAACCCCCGCCGCCTTACTTATAACACACGAGACTGGAACAATGTGGTCGGTATACGTTTTATTGTAGCCCGAGCGAAGCGTGCGTTTGGCGAGCTAAACGCGAAGGGACTGGCCGCGTGTGTTCATTCACAAATGTTGCCGCGTTCTACGCCCCATGTGTTCGACTACTGTTTACTGACGTGGGCGCTCCGGTAGGCCTCCTCCTCCTCCTCCTCCTGTATAGCATGACGCCTAGGGACGACGCACATGGTTCCCCCTCGGTTGTTAGGATGAAACCAGCGACGCCGTGCTACTACTACCACCACTACTAGTGGGCAAGTAGTATCGCGCCATAGTGCTGAAATGTGACACCAGCAGCACCAGCAGCAGCAGGCCAGCCCTCCTGGCACCGAGAACAATGCCTTCCCCGCCGTCCACCCGGAGCTCGTTTCTGGGCACACTACGGCTCAGTCCTTCGCGTTTAGCTCGCCAAACGCACGCTTCGCTCGGGCTACAATAAAACGTATACACGACCACATTGTTCCAGTTCCGTGTGTTATAAGTAAGGCGGCGGGGGGTTGGTGGTGGTGGTGGTGGGGGGTTGGCCAGGAGGGAGGGTTGGTAACAAAAGGCGTGCAAAAACAACCAGCCATGTTGCATTCCTCCTCCTCCACCACCACCACGCAGCCACACACGAGCAGCAGCATGGCGAGCTAGCCGAGCAGCTAACGGCTAGCCCCGTGTGGTCTCGCCCCGTAAAGGCGTCCGGTAGCCGCAGTAACACGAAGCACCGCGACGTTACGGGTGGTCGGCGGACAGCTCGTGTTATTTCCCCCGGATAAAGGTCCCAAAAGAGTGTCAAATACGAGGGGGGAAATCAGGGGGAGTCTATAGCAGCGCCGCCGCCGCCAGAGCGCCAGAGCAGCAGCAGCAGCGCGGCAACAACCACGTGGTTGGTGTAGCGCCCGACATAACAACGTACATCCCGCCGTGTTTATTTACATACATCTACACGCGATGCGGTGCGCGGGAAAAAAAAAAACGCCGCGTCGTGCTCGACGGTCGATCGGCGCCGCCGCCGTTTCAAACACAATCATCGGTATTGACAACCGCGTTGTGGCTTTACACAAAAAAAAAATGCGTGTGCTAACTGTAGCTAATCAGGCTAACCGTTTCCCCCAGCACAGCCCGCGTAGGCGCCGTGCGTGGCGTGCGGCTGGCTGGGGATCGGGACGCTGGATACACACCTGCAGAGACCCCCGATCACGTCCTTCTCCGACTTCTTGAACTGCTGCAAGGAAGGGATCTTCTCTGTCGGCATCATGAAATATTCCATGCTTCCGAAGCCCCCCCCCCCTTGTTAAATCTGTGGGTTTTTGTGCCCCTCTCACCACCAATGGCTTCTTTAACGGTGCAGATTATAGAAGCTTCCTCTGTGCCCTGGTTAAGTGCATCGTTTAAAAAAACAACAACAATCGCGTTTCTACGCTAAAAGGGATCTGAACGCCTCGCTGTGTTGCAGCCACAGCTGATGGGGATCCTCCACTGTGTGTGTGTGTGTGTGGCTCCGAGCCCCCGCCCACTACGTGTGTTTGCAGCTGATCTGTGTCCAGGCGGGAAACAGCTGGGAGGAATCAAGTTGCTCTCGCTCTGTTTTCCGGAAAAGGAGACAACAACGCACAAAGGAGTGGACGCTGCTGCAGCGCGGCTGTCTGGCGTGTGTGTGTGTGTGTTTATCCCCATGCTGCCTTCCCCGCAGAGTTTTATGAAGAAGGCCTGCAGTCTAAAAAAAAATGCATAATTTAGGAAAGAACACGTTTAATTTCATATTATCATGTTAGGTTATATGTAGGCTATATGGTACAATGTAACGTGAACTGTGAATAAAAAAATTGTCAATAAATGATCAATAAAAAAGGTGTGTCATAAAACCATAAGACCTCTTCGAAACAAATCCTTATCTGAATAGGCTTGTGTTTTTATTATTGCTTTTATGCTTTAGATAATGTCAAATAGGCTTACTATAGGCTATAGGCGTTGGTTGTATGTGTGTGGCTGTGTTACTAGCACGTATAGATTAGTATTTTATTATTCGTAACTTTGGAACCATTTTCTCACATGCACGCACACACACACGCACACACACACACACAACACACACACACACACACACACACACAACACACACACACACACACGTTTGGTTGAGTGGACGATGCTAAGTTCAGGCACACACACACACACACACACTCACACACACTCACACACACTTGTTTTGCCATTTGCAAATGTGTGCAAGACTAGTGTATTTTTAGTCGGAAACACACGCATGTGTGTGTACACACACACACACACACACACACACACACACACACACAGACAGACAGACAGACAGACAGACAGACAGACAGACAGACAGACAGACAGACAGACAGACAGACAGACAGACAGACAGACACACACAGACACACACTTTTCTCCACCCAATCTGTAGAACTTTGGGCCCTCCAAATGTGACCCCCCCCCCCCACCCACAGTTTGTAGTGTGATGTGATGTGTTGGTGTGTGTGTGTGTTTATGTGTGTGTGTGTGTATGTGTAATGTGTATGTGTGTGTGTGTGTGTGTGTGTGTGTGTGTGTGTGTGTGTGTGTGTGTGTGTGTGTCAGGGTTTAACAGATGACATTCTCCTTCCAGGCGTTCTATCACTTCCACTGGCATTGGGACAAACTCACCCCAGTCCGGCTAACCTCTAAGGTCTGAGTCCTGAATCGAACAACACATGTATCTTTCTCTGCGGCTTCATAAACTGGTCAACACACAAGCATGCAAGACACCTTAAGATATTCCAGTTTTCACCTCATCCATTTTAAGGATACGAGGACTTTATCTGACACCCGTAGAACGCAGGTTGCAGTCTTGTTGCATCATTCTGTTCTGTGTGTGTGTGTGTGTGTGTGTGTGTGTGTGTGTGTGTGTGTGTGCGTGTGCGTGTTAGACCGACATGGGATTGATTCTAGAAGCTAACCGAAGCCAAGCAGACTCTTTTCCTGTTTTCGTTGGGTGCGTCTGCCAAGCGCAGCCCCCTCCCTCGGCTCCACCCCCCCACCCACGCCCCACTCCATCCCTCCTCTCCTCCATCTGCCCACTGTGACAGGGAGTTTCTGAGGACCAAAGGTACAGAGAGTGAGAGAGAGAGAGAGAGAGAGACACACACATACGCCTGATTTAAAATAAAAAAAAGAAAGAATACACTCTTCACATTCACCCTGTTGCAGAATACGTCACACAGACAGATAACACATAACATTTGGGATAATAACAAAAATTCTACTCGAGTAACGAGAGAGAGACAGAGGGACAGGGAGACAGAGAGACAGAGAGACAGGGAGATAGAGAGACAGAGAGACAGAGAGACAGGGAGACAGAGAGACAGAGAGAGAGACAGAGGGACAGAGACAGAGGGACAGAGAGACAGAGACAGAGAGAGACAGAGACAGAGAGAGACAGAGAGAGAGACAGAGACAGAGAGAGACAGAGAGAGACAGAGAGACAGAGACAGAGACAGAGGACAGAGACAGAGAGACAGAGACAGAGACAGAGAGAGACAGAGACAGAGAGAGACAGAGACAGAGAGAGACAGAGACAGAGAGACAGAGACAGAGGGACAGAGACAGAGGGACATAGACAGAGAGACAGAGACAGAGACAGAGACAGAGAGAGACAGAGACAGAGAGACAGAGAGGGAGAGGGAGACAGAGACAGAAAGAAGAAGCCAAGTTTGTAATGACTGCATTATATCAACAGTCCAGGTAGTGAACCAATACCACACACACACACACACACACACAGACACACACTAACTCTATGATACTTTCTCAAGCGAGAGAGTGAGCATTGGATCTAAGAGTCTGGAGACTAAGAGTCAACAGAGAGTAAGAGCAGTGACTCCTGTGGATCTTGAGCGTGATTTTCTTAAGTCAACGTTTTCGCCCTGTGAGCCGGTGGGATGCTGGGCGGGAGATATCAGGCCACGTGTAGAAATAGATCAATAAATAGTAAAACCTTCAGAGGGTTTTCTGAGCTCACACCAATGGGAAGAAATTAGGTTAGGAATTAGGAAAATTACGCATTAGGAAATTACTTATTAGGTTTTGTGCAAGAGGTATTTTTAAATGTCATACATTAGAAGCCAGTTCATTCAGCCATATTTCACTGGTGTTTTTTTTATTTCTTTCACCTTTGAATTTCCGTCCAATTAGAAAATCGATCGATGGTCGTAGATCTGGCCGACTAGGATTGGCTCGGTCAATGGACTTGAGGCAGACAGGAGTGGAGGGATGGAGTGAAGCAGTTCAGTGTTCAGTGGCGGGGGGGCAGCGTTAGAAAGTCAAGTATTAAGGATGATCCAGGCACAGGAGTGAGGAGGATAAAGAGTGCTACGACTGCACCACCCTTTCCTATACCCGTGCTGCACTTCAAAGCCGACGTCACGCCTCACACCACGCGCTCCAGACCTCCAGGGGTGCAGCAATGTCCCCCACCCGTCCACCCCCGGAGCTGTTTCTGCTGTACCCCAGCCCCCCCATCCCCGGCGCCCCCCCCCCCATCCCACCTCCATCTCCCCTTACTGTACCCTCCACACTCTCAATATTTTCTCTGGTGTTTGTACATGAGAGTTCAGCAGGTTCAGCCCAGTTAAAAAAGCACCACTCCCTCCCTCCCCCTTTGGCCCCCTCGGCGGAGGAGGCAGGAACGACGGGCCTCATATGAGGAGAGGGAGGGAGCGAGGGAGGGGGGCTGGAATGGCTGGTGGAGGCTGCTCCTCCCTGCGGTTCACTTCTTTCTTTTTTATATCTTTTTCTTTTTTCTCCTCCTCTTCATTCTCCTTTCTCCTCTCTTCACACAACTCCCACCCCCTCTTCACTTCTCTCCTCTACTCTCCTCTCCTCTCCTCTCCTGTCTTCTCTCCTTCTCTCCTCTCTCATCTCCTCTCCTCTCCCCTCCTCCCTTCTCCTTCTCTTCTTCCCTGCTCCTCGCATCTCACCTCCCCTCTCCTCTCTCCTCTCTCCTCTCACCCCCCCTCTCTCCTCTCTCCTCTTTCCTCTCTCCTCTCTCCTCCCCCCTCTCTCCTCTCTCCTCGTTCTTCTCTCCTCCCCCCTCTCCTCTCTCATCTCCTCTCCTCTCTTCTCCTCTCCTCTCCTTTCCTTCTCTCCTTTCCTCTCCTTTCCTCTCCTCTCCCCTCCTCCCGGCGCCTCGCATCTCACCTCCTCTCTTCTCCCCACTCTCCTCTCTCATCTCCTCTCCTCTCTTCTCCTCTCCTTCTCTCCTTTCCTCCCCTCTCCCCTCCTCCCGGCTCCTCGCATCTCACCTCCTCTCCCCTCTCCTCTCTCCTCTCTCCTCCCGCCTCTCTCCTCTCCCCTCTTTCCTCTCTCCTCTCTCCTCTTTCCTCTCTCCTCTCTCCTCCCCCTCTCCCCTGTGTTCTCTTCTCCTCCTCTCTTCTCTTCTCCTCTCGCCTCCTCTTCTTCTCTTCTCCTCTTCTCCCTTCTCTTTCCACACGTTCCATAAGTGATCCATCTTTTACTTTCCTACTCCCGACTCCTTGCTTCTTGGGGCCTCCCTGCCTATCTGTCTGCCTATCTGCCCGGCTGTGCTCCTGTCTGCCTCCCTGTCTGTCTGTCTGCCAGCCAGCCTCCCTGGCCGGCTGTGCCCAGGCTGGCTAGTTGGCCGGCTGGCTTCCGCCGCTGGCTGGCTGGTTTTAATGGTTGCGGTGACGTGCCGAGGACCAGCCCTGGAACAGGAATTCATTTCTCCTCTTAGTCTCCAACCACTAACTAACCACTGCCTTCCCTCCCTCCCCCTCCGCCCCCCTCCTCCTCCTCCCTCCCTTCCTCCTCCTCCCTCCCTTCCTCATCCTCCTCCCCCGGCTCCCAGCATATCCAAGGAATGTCTCCCTTCCTTCACGTCCTCACTGTGCTTTTGCTGTCTTCCTCTCCTTCGCTCTTTGAATTTGCCTATAAGCTATTAAAACCTGAAGCATCCCCCAGGCACACAAACACACTCACACATGCACACACACACACACACACACACACACCCACACACCGCACACACCCACACAGACATGCACGCTCCACAACACTAAAACCATACATACGTGCATACATTCAGACACGCAAACATGTGGACGCACACGCTTTCCTCCAATGTTTTGCTTGGGTAGCTGATGCACACTCTTGCTCGTGTGCATTACAGCCCCCCCCCCCCCCCCCCCCCCCGCACCTATAGTCAACCGTTCACACCTATAGAAATACCACAGTGTCGGTACGTGTTAGCCACCTATAGTGGTCGACACAGGCCGCCATAAATCCTCCTTTCTTCTCCTTCCCTTGCCATTATTCTCCCGAGATCGCCGCGCTTTTGCCTTCATTTCCAAAACAAATACAGACGGAATTCCACAAGCCCCACATCGACTCCCCCCCCGCACACACCCCCCCCACCCCCTCACACGCACCCCACCCCCCCACACGCACACACACACACACCCCTCCGCCCTCCCACAGTGGCCTCCGCGTTGGACCGCTTCTGGGAGTGTTCAGCAGGGTGGGAAGCGAAGCAAAGACCCTCCAGAGTGGAAGGTAGAAAAAAAAAAAGTCCCCTCCCCAAGTGAAGGCGAGGGGAAGGGGAGTTCATGTCAGGAGGAACGTCCAACATGCTGTCCTGGGACGTACGTCCATATGTACGTCTGTATGTATGTATGTATGTATGTATGTATGTATGTATGTATGTATGTATGTATGTATGTATGTATGCGTGCGTGCGTGGTCCAGGACAGCGAGGGTCGGGTCCTGTGATGTGCCAAGCCCACTCGGGAGGGAGTGGAAGCATAGGTCCCACAGATCAGCCTCACACCCCCGGCCCGTGGGGTGGGTTTCGCGGTCGAGCACAAAGGACAGACTGTGAGGGGCTTGTTTTCCCTCGTATGTGTGTGCGCGGACCCCTCTGATCTGGGGCCCCTCCACTGTTTCGATCTGTTCCGTTTGTCTGAAATGTTGCGTCGGTTTTCATCATTTCAATATTTCATGACACGTCGCCACATCATGTGATATCGTGTGAATATCGTCAACTCAGCGTCAAATTAAACTGAATTTGTACAGCATATTTCATCAACTGAGTATAACGTATAATGTATGTTTACTTTCTCTTTAACCTAGTTAGTTCAATATTATGTATCCTCTTTGATTATGTTGTTATGCAGTAATTATATTGACTGATTGTGTGACATAGTTTTGGAGTCTCTTACAATGATCTTAAATGGCGAACACTCTCTCTCAACTTCCATATGTTAAATGACGATACAATAGAAGGCCTAAAGTTGGACCGTGGTGAATGGTGCACTGGATTCATAAATATTATATTTAAATATTATATATAAATATTATCGATGTTGTAGTCCCCACAAGGACTGGGCTAATACTTTTTTTTCCATATCTGTAAACCTCTCCTACCTCACTCCTCTCTTTAACTAAGATTCAGAAAACAATTTGGCCAAACCCTCTCCGTTACATGTTTTGATTATACCGCAATGTAGCCACGCTAGCAGAAGATGGCACCCAAGGGCTATATGAAGTAATTAAACCAAGCTGGCATATGTAGAGACATGATTATTTTCATGCGCAGATATGCTTTCCCCCCCCCCCCCCAGATGTAAAGTAAGTTACAGTCATCATCGAGTACAATTGCCCAGTAGAAAGTAGAATATATTTTGGCAAAACTTCATGGCAGCACCCTTTGGTATACGGTAATCCCCCCCCCCCCTACCCCACCCCCACTACCACCGCCTAGTTTTTCAACGTATAGTGATTCACTATAGCAATATGCACAGACACACACACACACACACACACACACACACACACACACACACACACACACACACATGTGCACGCTCACACACATACACATACACTACCACCACACCCTCCTCACAGAGAATGAATGCTGGGGCCTACACTACAGCTGGGATTGGTTATTATTTACTGGCTTGGCTCACATGGGTCCATCACACACACACACGCACACACGCACACACGCACAGACACACACACACACACACACACACTATTGCAGTGGAAACAAACTGGGTGAATCTGTTCTGCAGGAATGTGAGACGCATGTGTTTGTGTGTTTGAGAAGGAGGGGAGAGAGAGAGAGGGAGAGAGAAAGAGAGATTTCTGGGATGCAGACTGCTGTGGGTCTGGTCGTGTCCAGGAAAATGAATTCCTGACAATAACTGTTCAAAGAAACCCCCATAATACAAACAAACGCACACACATGCGCACAGGCACACACACGCACACACACACACACACACACAGACACACACACACACAGACACAGACACAGACGCACACGCACACACACACACACACACACACACACACACACACACACACACACACACACACACACACAGACACACACAGACACAGACACAGACGCACACGCACACACACACACACACGTACACCAGCACACTACGGTATGGAATGCTTATGTGCCAGGTAGGCATACCAGTGACGGGAGCTCTTGCATTCTTTTAGGGATCTAACGTCATCACGGACACACACACACACACACACACACGCACACACACACACGCACACACACACACACACACACACACGCACGCACACACACACACACACACACACACGCACGCACACACACACACACACACGCACGCACATGCACACACACAGAGTCACATTTTTGCATGTTTCCTCCTCCTTTCTCGGTGTGTGTTCATATTGGATGGAAGGACGTGGCCCATTCCTCAGAAAGAGAGAGGAGAGAGAGAGAAAGAGGGGGGGGGAGAGAGAGAGTGAGAGAGAGAGAGAGAGAGACACATAGAGAGAGAGAGACATAGAGAGAAAGAGAGACATTCAATGATTAAGCCAAGCTACAGAATAAGAAAATAACAAGACAGAGAATGGGTAGGAAGTGGGGAGAGAGAACAGATACATTCACGAGATGTAAAAACAATCCAGGCTTAAAAAAGTAGTGAGCAGAGCCGTCGTCAACAACAGATCCACGAATGTGAATCAGCAGGAGTTGTGAACAACACTCACAGCACACATATAGGCCTGGCCCTGTTGCTTCACTCTGTCATGTAAACAGTGTGCTGCCGTGAGGAGAGTCCGGGTGGGCCGCGGGATCTCTTTGATTTATTTTCTTTTGTTATTACTGCAATATATACAACTATAGAACAAGTTGTGAATTCATTTGGTTATTTACTATATCAGCACTGCACTCATTTCCGGAATACAGAGGCAAGATCAATTATTTCTATTCTATTTTACAATTAGAAATGTTGCATTATTTTGTTAATAATGAGTAATATATTTGTTAGTCAAATTTTATTTGGCATAAAAACATACAAATAAACATTTACAGAGTGATAAAGCGTGTTGAAGAGGCTATTTTGCACAGATATGAACATGTGCCTTGAGATTTTGGCTTGCCTTTTGGTGTGCCAAAGTATGAAAACCACTGCACTAATATGATTCACTAATGTGCACTCATTAGACTCAATTGATGTGTGAGTTTTGCCACTACCCTCCGGTTGCAAGTGTTTTCCACAGTTCATCGTTGGTGAGAACCGGTGAAAAACACAGATTACAATGCAACACACACAAATGTGTGCCTTTGTCAAGACCTTCCTATCAGACTGATCACCGGTGTTTGAAATCATTTGAAAGTAATTAAAAGAGCAAAGCGTAACAAGTGTTATAGAGTCTGTGCCTGTTGTTATAAAGAGTTAATGTAAAATATCACCTCAAGCTTCAAACTACATGCAGCTACCGAATCCATTATTATTAGCAAATTAGCAAACCACTTGCAGACTTTTGAACAATTGCTGATTGAACATATTTTCAATCATGCAATGTGCAGTATCAGGGATGGGGTGCCACCACATACATACATACATACATACATACATAGTATACATACATACATACGTACATACATACATACATACATACATACATACATACATACATACAGTACATACACACACACAAACACACACACACCACACACACACACACACAAACAGACACAGACACACACACACACACATACATGCATACATACATATATACGTACATACTCTCCATATGTGCACACACAATGCAAATGTGTGTAAAATGCTTAGTTTATTTTATGGAAGCCCAGAGTGTGAAAGTTGTGGCAGTGGAGCAGCTAGTCCTCCTCTGCCTCCTCCACTCCTGGAGGAGCTGAGGACACGGCGTCGCTAGCACCAGACGCCGCGCAGGCGCTACAAGCTAGCTAGCGGTGTCTATTGCAGACATGGACTGCAGAATTGCATCATTAAACCACTGCCAAAGGAAGATGAAGAGAGGGAGAGAGAGAGAGAGAGAGAGAGAGAGAGAGAGAGAGAGAGAGAGGGGGGGAGATGAGTGGTGGTGGTGCTGTGAGAGTCTGTGTTTGTGTTTATTTCACACAATGTCATAGAAAAACACACACACACACACACACACACACACACACGCACGCACGCACATGCACACACGCACCCACACACACACACACACACACACGCACACACCTAAAACACAGAGGGAACTTTTGCATAACAGTTGATTATTATAATATGTTGAATGTAGTTTTGTGTTCCTTGTTGTTGTCATCATGCACACCATGGACTCATAGCATTTACATATCATTTACATTTCAAGAAGCATTGCGTCCGTGCAACAGAAACCTTGTGGCAGCTTTGCACAAACTCATCCACCACCCACCCCCCCACCCACCCAGCGCCCCCCTTCCTTGCCTGTCTCCCACACTTTCTCTCTCGTTCTCCCCCCCACCCGCCTCCTCTTCCCGATCTCCAGCCAATTCGGCCTCTCTCTTTCCTCTCTCGCTTTCTTTTCCACTACGATGACTGGTCCAATATTTCCCAATGAGAAACCTACCCCGGCTGGTATGTGGTTTTGGGGCCTGACAACAGTATTTAGTCCATTCTCTCTCCCGCCACGTCTCCCCGGAGTGCCTCTGAGCCTGTGTATTCTGGCCGCTGTCCACGGGTAGCTAGCTAGGTATGAGGCAACCCCCCGCCCCCCCCCCCCCCCCCCCGCGCGCGCACCTCCACCACCACCGCTGCCACCTCCACCCTCCCCTACACACCCACACACATATTTTTTCCCCTTATTTTCCTTCCCCACATCTCTTTGCGCAAACCACCCCACCCCCACCTCCCACTAAACTCTACTACTAATAATCTCCACCCTGCATTTTCTTTAGTCTCGTTATGGCGCATAGGAGCTGTGGATTGTTCACCGGTTTACTCATCAGACTGCTGGGCCACAGGCACAGCAGGCACGCTGTCACTGGGGGTCGTCGCAGTGGCTTTGCGTACGACCATATAAGGGAAAGGGATGGACGCATCAGAGGAACTCGACAAACCCCTCCCAACGAGTGGGACCAAACACTTGGACACCCGAACTCACGGGGTCGCTTCTTTCACTGCGCATGTGCTTGGGGTTGATCACGTTGTTGTTGCCCATAGCTAAACCCAAGCACATTCTTCACTATGCAAAATACTGAAAGGCATTTCTTGCATTTTTAGCGATACAAATTCAGAGGAAGGAAATTGAATGAGAAGTCTACAGAGGGCATGGCTTTCAACCACTGTTCTGCAATGCTTTGATTTTGATGTGTATATAATAAACAGGTTAAGGTTTGATGGTAACCTGTATATACTATTCAGGTTAAGGTTTGATGGTGATGTGTATATACTATACAGGTTAAGGCTTGATGATAATGTGTATATACTATGCAGGTTAAGGCTTGATGGTAATTTGTATATACTATACAGGTTAAGGTTTGATGGTAACCTGTATATACTATTCAGGTTAAGGTTTGATGGTGATGTGTATATACTATACATGTTAAGGCTTGATGGTAATGTGTATATACTATACAGGTTAAGAAGGTTGCGCCCATGGAGAAATAGTGCACAAGCGAGTGAGAGATGGAGTCCTAGTGGAGAGGTAGAGGAAGAGGAAGAGAGAGAGAGACGAAAAAAAGTATGAGAGATGGATGAAGTTCAAGAAAATATGGCAGAGGGAAGGGCAAAGAGGCCTATTCGGGGTGCCGTGGAAACAAATGTTTCCTGTCTGTGGAGGAAATAAGTTTTCATCTGCAGGGTGTGTGTGTGTGTGTGTGTGTGTGTGTGTGTGTGTGTGTGTGCGCCTGTGTGCGTACGTGCGTTCGTTTGCATGTGCATACATGTTTGTGTGTTAAATATGTGCATTCTCCAGAGAAAATTAGGGGGTCATTAAGTGTATATATGTAGATGACTGGAAACTGTGCATGTCCAGTGACTTAATTTAATCAAAATGTTTATGGGTGTGAGAAAGCATGTGTCACATGTGTGCAAATGCAAGTAAGCTTGCCTCCATCCGTGTGTACATTAAATATGTTTCTGTACATGTGTACATTAAGCATGCTTGTGTGTATATGACTTTGTGCAAAAGATGAGACATGTATTTATTATGTGCAATAGAATATTAGCAACAGTGTATGAGCAAAATGCGTGTGTGTGTGTGTGTATGTGTGTGTGTGTGTGTGTGTGTGTGTGCATGCGTGCACGTAAAGTGCTAGTAAGTGTGTGTTTTGTTAGGCAGTAGGGGATCCATAAGAGGCTCTGGGCAGGCTGCCCAAGCAGAGGTCATCGAGGGAAACGGGAGGGGAGGGCCTCACGTGTGGAGGAGTTGTGTGCATGTTTTTTTTGCATGCATGCATGCAATCCTGGATACATATGGTCCCTGGATGTGCGTGCCTCCACAATAGGCCGACTGGCAGTGTGTGCGTGTGAGATGTTAAGTGAGGTTGCGCTGGAATGTGAAACCAGTGTGGCTACTAGGAGCGCCGGCAGAGGGACTTAAACACTGACTTCATTGTGGTTCAGCCTCTGCTTTGTGTTATGTCAAAGATCCTACTAGTGATTGTGGTGATTGAGTTTGTGGTGTTTCTGGCTTTAGAAGGTTAAAGGGATTTGGGACCTGAGTGTTGCAAGTCACATTCTCAGACTGGCAACCGGAGGCACCTCCGGGGCTTTGCCTCCAAAAAAGTTAAGTACTTTTGATGTGCTCTTCGGCAAGGCAGTGCATGCCCCATTGGTCCTTTGTAACCGCTCATTATCCGTAAACGAAGGTATGCTATGCCAGGGGTTCAAGCGGGGCAATGTCTCGGTGCCAGACCTCAGTTTGCATGCACAAAAGTACAAAAATGTACATTGAATGTTGGAGTTTCCATTAAAATGTTTCTGTCAGGAGTTTTTATAACTCACAGCCAATCGAAAGAATGCCTCAGGATTTCTGAGGCGTTGTTTTCGGAAGACCTCTGCAAGCTTATGAGGCGAAGATCTCACAAGATTACACAGAGGGCGGTGTTTGCTTTGTGCTGACTTAAGAGCTAGCTTCTAGACATATCCATTTAGCCATACCATCTTGGTGATCCTAAAATGTTTGGTTTGGGAGGAAGTGATCTCCTTCAGTTAAACTCGCTGAGCTAAGGGAGTAGACTATACAGGTGATCTCCAACTATCCAGCAGCAGAGACATGTGGTCATGTGATGAGGTCAAGTGAGTTGGGTCTTCTGGGGAGAGAACATGGTGGTCTACAGAAGTGTCATCTACACCCTTGTAGGATTTTGCAGGCACCAGGACACAGAGGAGTCATTTCAGACAATCGTGACACAACGTTGTACAGATCCATTCTGAGTTCCATGTGGGAAGCTATGCTAAAATCTGTTCCTTCTCTTCTTCCGCTATCACCTCACTATTCCGCACCAACACCTCTCTCTCTCTCTCTCTAGCCGGGCGAGATCCACAGAGAAGCCATGTTGTCGTTAGACGAGCCCCTGGACTTGAAGTTGCCTTCCGGAAGGACCAACGGGCACCACCTCAAAGCAGGGAAGAGAAGCTGCTCCGCTTCCATCTGCGCCCCCATCAGTGCCGCACGCCAGCGCCTCTTACGCAACACCTTCCCTTCTCCACCTTCCTCTCCAGGTAAGACACAGCTCTGCTCCGCTCTGGACGCAGCACCACAGGTGTGCAGCCCCACCCAGTGGCCCCCCAGAGTCTCATCAGCCTGACTCGGGTCAGGTGAGGCTGCTTAAACCAGCCACCAACCACTCACACACACACACACACACACACACTCCACACATGATTATTATTTTACAACAGGATCTTGTAGGGCAATAGCTTTACTTTTGAAATGCATTAGCGCCCCTTAGTGGCACTATTGTCATACTACCGTCCACATATTTCTCTGAGCAACAAACAACGTGGGAAAACGAGTCAGACGGGTAAAAGCCAGTGTACAACAGAATAAACAAATGTCAAACTATTTTCCCTCAGATGTAGACACACCTGTAGAAACAAACATGTGAACGATCAACATGTTAAACTACAATGTAACTTTATTTTGTATGTTATAATGAATATGTTTTCTTAATCTAGTGGGACATAGCCATGACATGTCTCCTCATCATCCATGGGCTATACTGCAATGTCCAGTTGATGGGGACTTACTTCAGACCATCTCCTCACTGGTTCCCTTTCTCGCTCCTCACCTCCAGACTCCCGGTGCCCGTCCCAGGAGCGACCCGGGTCCTGCTGCACTCCCCCGGCCATGGACCTCAGCCTGTCCCCCTCCACCCGCCACCACGCCTCCTCGCCCTCCTCCTCCTTCTCTCCCTGCCCTCCCTCCCCCACCTCCCCCCTTGGCTCCCCTCTCGGCAGCCCCCTGCCTTACCACTTCTCCCGCGTGAGTCCCTGCATCTCCTACAGCGCAATATGAGATGCTAAATATTATTGTACACATTCTTATCAGCGTCCTTCACTTTCTGCAGTAACACCCACCTGAAATTAATTAAGTGTATCTTAGCTCCGCCTCCTCCACAAAAAAAAACTAAATTTCTTTACATGAAAACCTGTGCAGTGACACTATTCTACAACTCTGTACTACACGACACAGTGGTGTGCCAGCTCTATAGTATGGTGTGGTCACTGTACTGTCCTGCTGCATAGTGTGGCTGAGGGCCATGGGAATCTTTGTCCACATCGGCTTCACTGTGCAGGTTCACTTTTGCTCTGCTGTCTTTCATTGCCTCTGGTACATTTACATAAAGATTTAGGGCATTTGGGAGACGCTTTCATCCAAAGCGACATGCAAAGAGTCTGGTACAATGAGCTATTTGTTTGAATTGATTTTAAACAGATTGTACTCCGTTTTCACAGTTCTATGATGTTTTCCTGTTTAAGGGACACATAGTGTATATAGATAGAAAGAAAATAGACCAGGCGTGCAAAAATAGAGACGAGCCGTGTGTGTCCCATCCCACCGTGCGTCCGTAAGCCATCTCATGGGGAAGGAAAAAGAGAAAAGGGGGTTCCCTCCCCCCCGGGGATGGTGAGGAGAGCAACGGGTGCTATAATGGGCAGACATAGCAGTATCATCACAGTGTGTTCCTCTCCTCTCTGTGTTGTCTCACCAGGAGCCCTCTAATCAGCAGTACATAGAGGGCAGGGTCTCCCCTCACGGCTATCCATTCTACCTGCCAATCAAAAGCCAAGCGGGAAGGTATAACTTCCCGTCCTCCGTGTTCATTGGTCAGACCAGGGAAAGCCCAGAGCCGCCGTCATTGGACGAACAGTTGTCCTGTCACTGGATGAAAGTAAGACCAATCTCATCATAAGCTTTGAGTTTATTGATGCATTGATGCACAGCAACATAACATTGCCCCTGAGTAGAGGTGTGAAAATGGCCATTTCTGGAAGTAGTTGAAGTTGCCAAATTTTCTACTTTGCAGTCGCAAAGACAATCCGTTGTTGTAAAATCATTTTTACAACATTCCACAGCCATTGCACTGTCCAATCAGCAATTACTTCATCATCATAAGTTCAAGCAAAAAAGGTTGACTACTTCCACTTTAATGTAGCTAATGTAGCACAGTTTCTTCCTTGTCGTTGTTTTGCATGTCGTTGAGATCGATGAATACTTGTTCCACAGGTCTCTGGATGTTTGTGGTAACTATTGTCTTTTTGCACATCCTCATTCCAGTTCTCTTTTTCACCCCACAGTGCCACCTTCAGTTTGACACGCTTCAGGAATTGGTGGACCACATTAATGACCACCACGTGAAGCCGGAAAAGGATTCTGGGTACTGCTGTCAGTGGGAGGGCTGCGCTCGTAACGGCAGAGGCTTCAATGCCAGGTGAAGGGTGCTCATCCGTGCAGACTAATTCAAGAAAATTGTAATGTTAGAGGGCTACAGAGTAGGGCAGTGGGGCAGTCTAAATCCTGTGCCAAATGAGCCTCTATTGGCGCTCCTTGCAGTTTCCATCTTTGACCACCAGGAGATAAGATAATAAATCTGCCAACGTGAAATAGGACAGAAACTATTAACGTGGAAAAATAGTTACATATGCCTGTTTCCTGGTTGTAATTAAGGGCAGGGTGTCATTTTAGGGGAAGAGAACATAATAGTAACCAATGTGTGTGTGTGTGTGTGTGTGTGTGTGTGTGTGTGTGTGTGTGTGTGCGTGCGTGTGTGTGGGTGGTAACTGGGGTCTTTGGCCGGTCACAGGTACAAAATGCTTATTCACATTCGCACGCACACCAACGAGAAGCCGCACCACTGTCCCACCTGCAACAAAAGCTTCTCCCGTCTGGAGAACCTGAAGATACACACCCGGTCGCACACAGGTCAGTCAGCACCGCATTCATCCCGCCGTGGCTCTCCCGGGTCTGGTCAGGTCTGCTTTGTGGGAGGGGGGGTCCTGTATCAATATGTAGGCCTACGTACACCCGGGGAGAGTCCTCTTGACTATCCCTTTGAGATTGTATTGTCTTTAAGGGTTATACAAATAACATTTAATCAATGACACGCCCATGTTTGCCGTGATACACTGGTGCGTCATGAAGTGCAAGTGTGTTGGGGGATTTTGTGACGTGACCGTACATTATTATTGAAATATATACTAAACTATACAAAACATTATGAATACATTTTTAATTTACTATATCAGCACTTTGTATGCACCCATTTCCCAATACACAGGCACAATACAAATTAGGCATTTGTACAAATTAATTCTTGGATTATTTTGTTGATTTATACACAAAAGGTTTGAAAAGCACTGGAATAAGGACAAAGAACGACTGACTGTATTAATACAAATAGGCTAAATACAAACAAGCAATACACTCCAGTCGATTCCTTGTCACTTTGCTCCATAAGAAACCTGTACGTGTTTCTGGTCTCCGCCGTCACGCAGGAGAGAAGCCCTACATCTGTCCCTACGAGGGCTGCAGCAAGCGCTACTCCAACTCCAGCGACCGCTTCAAGCACACGCGCACGCACTACGTGGACAAGCCCTACCGCTGCAAGATGGCCGGCTGCCACAAGCGCTACACCGACCCCAGCTCCCTGCGCAAGCACATCAAGGCCCACGGACACTTTGTGGCTCCGGAGCATCACTCGGCGGCGGGCCGCGGGGCCGCGACGAGCCGGGCGGCCGCGTGGCCCGGCCACCCGGGGTCCTCCCGTGGAGCGGAGGGGGAGGACCTGCCGTTCGTCGGCCGGGCGCACGTCATCATACCCGGGGCGGCCGCCGCAGCCCTCCTGGGGGGGCTGGGCGCCTCGCTGCCGCTCTCGGCCCTCTGCCGCGTTGGAGCCTTCGGCCGGACGCCCGACGCCCCACCGATGTCCCTGGGCTCCGCGAGAGGAGGAAGAGGAGCTGGCGGGCGGCCAGTGTTGAGCCTGACTCCTGACTCCTTCCACCCCCCCATTGGGCTGTCTGCCGCTTCCCTGCTGGGACTGCACCCCCCGCTGGTAGCCAGGGAGGGAGTGGGCGAGGAGGGAGAGGAGGAGGAGGAGGGACGGCGGGAGGGCAGGGTGCTCAACCTGTCGGTGGGGCTGGGGGCCGGGGTGGGCGACACCCTCCCCTGGCTCATGGTTCCTCCTGCTGCCTTCCTCCTCCGGCCGGTCGTTGGCAGCTAGGGGCATGTCTGTGTGTGTGTGTGTGTGTGTGGGTACATATCTGCTTGCATTCAGGAGAAGGTGTTGAGAGATGAACTGGAATGACTGGAAGGAGGTATCACTTAACATTTTAACATACATTCTTGTACAGAGAGATTAGTCAAGTCAACTAGGGTGCGGTGGTTTGTTGTGTGTCTTTTAAACGGACATTCCAACAATGAAAGCAGACCCACCCACGTGCAAATAGTACGTCACAGCACATGACACCAGTGGATTGTATTTGTTCACCATGCAGATTTCCTTATTTCCTAGAACCTTGATTGTATTACAATCTCGTAGCAACCCTAATGCAGTGAGCTGTCTTCCGTCACATGATGTGATACCTTTGATTTAGCAAGCAAGCACAAACCCTACAGACATCGCTCTCTCCGTTTCCATGGATTGGGTATCACATAATAATAATTATTATTATAATAATAACAATAATTATAACAACTACAATCACATGTCTATGCCACTTTGATATGTTCATGCGGTGATAATGAAACATAATAAATCAAATATAAAATGTTTGCTTATCAGGTGGACCCACAAGACATTGAACAAAGACATATGACTCCAATGGTCATTAACAGTCATCTGCGATAAGGAATCGGTTGGGAGTTTAATCACACAAAACACTCCGATGCACATCAAAGTTTTATTCTGTCCGATCGACAAAGATCTGTACCAGATCTGCAACACTTTTTACTTTACTTTTAAAGGTAGTCTAGCCTAATGTAGACCTGTGTGACTGGTGGGTGATGCGTATGCATTTGCTTGAATGCTGTACATACTCTCAGACCTTATTAAGACGCACAATCGGAAGCTAAAAAAAAAAGATAACAAAGAAACACAAATGTAATGTCTTTTGTAATATAATATAATATAATGTAATACATTTTAGACAATGGCCACATCTGGCCAGTATGAAATGACTTCATCATATCGAATTGTTTGCACATTGTTGTATTTTGTACTAATCAGTATTCCAAGTGTTTTAGTGCCTTGTGTTTAACACTACGCAGTCAGTGTATGAAGTAGTAAGGTATATACTGTACATGTAAAGATAAAAAAAGGTGTTTTCAAGGAACCTTTTTTTCTAACAAATGACAAGTATGATTTATTCATCATTGCCACTGCATCTCCTTTAAATTGCTTTTTTGATGTTCATAATGACGACAATGACTTAAAGTAGGCTATGTCAATAAACACGGGAAATAATCTTTTCTTATCCGTTGCTTTTATGTGTGATCATTTGTTAATATCCAGTACAAACAGTGCTTCAATCCACTTTATACAAGCATTTGGGCAACTCAACTCAACTCAATTGAAATGTGCCTGCATGCCATAGTTTAGAGAAGACCAGCCAGTCTGGTGACTCAGCTCCTCCCTGAGAGCCGGACTTTTGTATGCAGTAGTGTAGCTGGGGAAATGTAATGGGGAAATTAATAACACAGTGGTGAATCAGGGTGACACACTTGACTGGCAGTTGTAATAATTGGGTTTGTTTAAAGTAAGACGCTGACTGATCCGAACCACTTAGGACACAAATGGACAGCTTGAAGCCTGGCCAGACCATAGACTGTATGTAAGAAGGGGCCATAGTCAGTGGACATCACTCACAAGTGTTTTGAGGCCTCGCGTTTGGGATGTGGCCATCGCCATCTTGTTTTTTTTGCAACCAGCAGACAGTGTCTTTGAGAACAACCGAACGCTGAACAAGGCATTTTCAGGGTACCAAGATGTAACCATTAGCTTTCATGAATGGAAAACCCACCGTGAAAGGGTTAAAGTTCTAAGATGAAAACATGAACAATATCGAAAAAACAAGTTCACGGCTATTTAACAATGCCTTAAATACGCATTCTATTTTGATTGACAGGAAGCTAGCAACGCCACTAAATTCAATAAGACTTGACACCAGTGGGGGATACAGAAAGTGGCTGATGGGTAGGCCTGGAAAAATCTGGGTGGGCCTGAGTGAAGCTCATCACCGCATGTTTTCTTCACAGGCTTAAACAATTGATTTGATTTGATTCGATTTTTATTTTGCACAATTTTAAGACAAAAAAGCAAAGAGATAAAGAAAATAACAAAAAGAGAGGTGCAAGGTAGGCAAGAAACCCAAAAGGGCTTATACGAGGCCTATATCATACAGAATTCACAAAATGTATTTAAAAACAAGTAACTATAAACTGGAGAAAAAAATTTATTAATTGAAATTAAAAATAAAAGAAAGTATAGTAATATTAATAATAATAATAATAATAAAAAGAAAGAACGAGGTGTGTGTGTGTGTGTGTGCGTGCGCCTTCGTACACATCTCTAAAGACACACACTATGAAGCACATGACAATGAAACATATAAGTTTGTATCTAAATCTGTATTCAGACAGGCAGCACTTAATTTTAGCAACAAATGTAACAGAATTGTTTCAACAAATGTAACAGAAACAGAAGCAGAAAAAAAGGAAAATTCACTCATCTAAAACACAGGTTGTAGTGACGATGTGAAAGATGTATTCTCCCCGTAGATCAACACGTTACGGCGGCAGAGGGGAGCGAGTCAAGTTCTCGCAGGCGTCACCGTAGCCGTCGATGCTTAAAGTCCCTAATGAACATAGCAACGGGCCGATGGAGACAATCACATCCAGCGTTGTCTCCAGTTGGTTTCAATGGCATCTCCACACTTTTTAGAGATTATTAATACATAGGCCTAATTCTAACGATTCCCCAAGACAGAACAATTCACATTTAAGGTAATTATGAATCTGAATGGGTGGGCAAGCTGTCAAGGCCCACCCAGATTTACTTATTCAACATCTACCCGTGTCCTTGGCGTTAGAGGAGCCCAGCAGAAGCCACTTTAGTGGCATGCAGCAAGGTCACCTGCTCCACTGGTGCCCAATGTGGAGCCTCCCCAGCCCAGGAGGGGACACGGAAAGACCCGTCCAGTACAAGCCCTTTCCCCGTTGCGATGGCTGCCGGTGGAGCCCAGCAGAGGACGAGCAACCATTTGTGGCTAGCCACCCCTGCAACGAGCCTGGAGCAGCCCTAGACCCAGACACGCCTCTGCCAGTCAGGACAGCAGCCGAAGCCCCCCATGCTCCGGGAGGGAGATGGGGGATCGTGCCGTGTCGTGATCGTGGCTGGTGGACAGCCCGGCAACGGCCCAGTTCCAGCGACACCTCCACCAACAAAATAAGCAGCCCGGGCCTCCGGTCTCCAGGACGGCGTGGATGGAGGTTGGCTGGCTACAATGGGCGGATGTGCGGATAGTGGGTTTGGGGGTTGTATTTTTAACTTTACATATGATAACCCTGTGACGAGGTCTGGTTTATTATTGGGGTCTTTTGATGGGGGGGAGAGTAGATTAATTTGGTTAAGTAGAGCTTAAGTAGAGTGTGTGTGGTTGGTGGCTGGTTTAAGCAGCCACAGCTGGCCTGAATTCTGGGGCTGTGTGAGGTTGCACACCTGTTGCGGTGCGTTGGCTGAACAATGCTTGCTAACAGGTTAAACCAGCCCTTACCATACACATGTGGTCGATGGGGTATCTGATTATGATGACAATACAAGCCTTCCGTTGCTGTGCACTTGAGAAAGGTCCACTTGTATGTTGTATGTTGGTAATTACCTAATAAGTAGGCCTACCGCAGCTCTGTGTACTTTACCCTGTAGGTAGCCAAAAACAAACAAACACTTGCATTATAATTCATGTGTTTTCATTTCAAGTCTTGCATAAACACCTTACTGCCGACTATTCAATTAAATTCAATTCAATTTTATTTGTATAGCCCTGGATCACAAGACAGTCTCAAAGGGCTTTACAGGCCAGATTATTATGGGCCAAAAGTGATTTTATGACACACCCCGAGCCCCGCCCCCCTAAGGGCAAGAAACGACTCCCTTAATTAACAAGGAAGAAATCTCGAGGAGGAACCTCAGAGTGGGGGATCCCTCCTTCCAGGGATGGTTCAGAGTGCAATGGGTGTCATACGGGCATTAAAAAACAGGGGTAACAAAGCATGACAAAATGCAAATGACAAAGTGCAAATGACAAAGTACAAATAGTAAATGAAATAGTAATAATGTGATGGGGTGCTGGCTGGAGAGCAAGCTGGTAGCCGTCAGGTGAGGTGGCCAGGTATCCAGTCACGATCACAGCAGCACCCTAGATAATGGAGACAACATGAAGGTTAGATGGAGCACAGTAAGCAGGGAAACATACAAGTATCCTCAGACCTAGTACCCATCGGCAGCTAGGGTAGGCTAGTGCTAACGGTATTGATTTAGCTGTCAATTAGAGCTGAGGGGCACTCCTAGCAGCCAAAGGCGAGGGTAAATAGGTGGGTTTTTGGTCTCGCCTTAAATATATCAGCAGAGTCAGCCTCCCTGATTACAGGTGGCAGACTGTTCCACAGATAGGGTGCTCGATAAGAGAACGCCCTGTTTCCTGCTGATTTTTTATTTACTTTTGGAATTGATAGAAGGCCAGCTCCTGAGGACCGGAGCGGCCGAAAAGGACAATAGGGAACAATAAGGTCCTTCAGGTACGATGGTGCGGACCCATGCAGGATCTTGTAGGTAAGAAGTAGCACCTTCAAATCTGATCTGGCATTTATTGGGAGCCAGTGGAGGGAAGTGAGAATAGGAGTAATGTGGTCAAACCTCCTAGTTCTCGTTAGAAGTCCAGCAGCAGCATTCTGTACGAGCTGGAGGCTTTTTGTAGTAGAGCTCGGTAGGCCAGAGAACAGTGCATTACAGTAATCCAGTCTGGATGATATAAATGCATGGATGAGTGTCTCTGCGTCCGCAGCGGATAGCATTGGTCTAATCTTGGCAATATTTCTAAGATGAAAGAATGCAGTTCTGGTGATACTTTTGACATGCTGATCAAAAGAAAGCGTAGGATCAAGCAGAACACCAAGATTCTTGACGCAGGAGCTTTGGGCAATAGTGGATCCATCAAGGCAGAGTGTGACGTCATCAAGTATTTAGCTGCAAGTAATTTTGGGACATCCATCTTTTAATTGCAGCGAGGCAGGATTCAACCTTTTGGATCTGTTGGAGCTGGGGGGAGTCTTTTGATCCAATGGGAATGTAGATTTGGGTGTCGTCCGCATAGCAGTGAAAGCTAATGCCAAAGCTGCGAATAATATCGCCAAGGGGGAGCATGTAGATTGCAAAGAGCAGTGGACCAAGGACCGACCCTTGGGGAACACCAAAGCTTAGGTTGCAATGCTTCGATTTTGAATCTTTGCAGACAACAAATTGTGTTCTGTCTGAGAGGTAGGATCTAAACCAGTGAAGAGCAGTGCCTTTAATGCCGACTAATGTTCTGAGCTGGCCACGCGGTGTCCTAAGGTGTCCTATGGCATGAAAATCGACTCTGATATGTTCCTAAATGTGGAGAATCTGGTGAGCATGTTAAAGATGCCAGGCATCCCCAAGAACAAGTACCTGACAGGCATGCTGATGTGGCACATACCTGTTATTCGCCATCGGTCCTCCAAATGGTATGTGCCTGAGGAGTTGTACCCTGACCATTTCTATCCAACCTACACCCTTGGCATGGGCTACATCTTCTCCATTGATCTGACAAAAAGGTGGGTGGAGGTTTCAAAAGAGATCACACCCTTTAATATTGAAGATGCCTATATTGGAGAGTGTATGAAGAAGTTGGGTCTCCACCCCACTCAGCCGCCAAATCCCAGCCGCTTTAGAGCCTATCTTCAGAAATATGATCGCTGTACATTCTCTCAGGTCATCACCTACATCCTCAGCTCTCCAGAACAACTGGTGGCTTTCTGGACAGATTTGAGAAAGCCTGGCCCGCCATGTTAGCACTTGGACAAGCGGGAACACATAACTCCTGTACTGGCCTCCCTGCACTGGCTTCCCGTCCGGTTCAGGATTACTTGTTTTTAAAATTTTAAATGGGCTGGCACCATCTTATTTAACGAAACTTCTACACCCACATATTCCAGTTAAAGCTCTGAGGTCAATAAATCAGATGCTCCTAAAGGTTCCCAAAACCAGGCTAAAAAAATAGAGATGATGCTCTAATATTTTTACTTTGTTTGTTTTTATTTGTTTTTGCTTCTTTTATTGTTTGTTGTTGTTTTTAAGCTTGTTCAGCACTTTGGTCTAACTGCGGTTGTTTAAATGTGCTATATAAATAAAGTTTGACTTGACTTGACTTGACATCCGCCATTAGGAGGATTACATTGAGCTCAACTAAAAAATTTCCATATTACCCAAACCCATTTGTAAAAATATCTTTTTGGAATATTTGCATTTAAATTTGTACGTGTTTAAACTCAAGTTACACTGCTAATTTTCACTACACTGAACTTTGAGCTGGGGACATTTTGTGTTGTATGCACATCCATCCATCCATCCATTCTCGTCCGCTTATCCGGGGCCGGGTCGCGGTGGCAGCCGGCTAAGCAGGGCCCCCCAGGCTTCCTTCTCCCCAGCCACACTCTCTAGTTCCTCCTGGGGGATCCCGAGGCGTTCCCAGGCCAGACGAGATATGTAATCCCTCCAGCGGGTTCTGGGTCTGCCCCGGGGTCTCCTCCCAGTTGGATGTGCCCGGAAAACCTCTAAGGGGGGGCGCCCGGGGGGCATCCTAATCAGATGCCCGAACCACCTCAGCTGACTCCCTCCGGATGTCTGAGCTCCTCACCCTATCTCTAAGGCTGAGCCCAGCCACCCTGCGGACGAAACTCTTTTCGGCCGCTTGTATCCGCGATCTCATTCTTTCGGTCACTACCCAAAGTTGTATGCACAATGCTATTGTATATTAAGTAGGTTGTAAATTATACTTTATTTCCATTGTTTTATTCTTTGTTGTGGTTATTTCTGATTGTGGCTGTCTCCCCAATGGTGATCATGGAAAACTTTGCAATATGTATATATATGTGTGTGTGTGTGTGTGTGTGTGTGTGTGTGTGTGTGTTAAAGTGCTTTTAGAGGCTGCTTGCAGAACTGAAATCACGCTTTGTCTTGCCAGATATGAATCAGAGAATGGTACCGTTTTCTCTCCTAGTCACACACACACATAAATACTACTAGATTTAATATTTTACAAAACAGCATCACAAATGGACAACAGTATTTTATTTTGAGACAGCAGAATAAGTTTAAACAGGTTTGACCATTTTGCTAAAGGTTAAAGTTGTCAAAGGCTACAAGAAAACCAAGAAACCACAACACGCAAGAAACTTCACAATGTTGATCATAAAAACAATGTGAATCACAGTGAATGCTGACGATAACAATGAGCAAAGAAAGATCGGTTGAGGAAGACGTCCGTAGAAGATATGCAAAACAGAAATGGTAACTGTGGTTAGACATAGGCCTACGAGGAAGAGGAATGCAGAAGTGGTAATCATATGCAGATTGCACTCATGACAGCTCACGAAGAGAGTCATCACTTTGTCTCACAATGAGTAAGTCATTGTGCCCGCATCCCGCATGAACAGAACAATGTCCCGCATTTCAAAGATCATGGTAAAAATAAATTATTAAAAACTGTTCTGTTCATGCGGGAGGCGGGACAAACGTTCCATTTTCGGGTCACCCTAATCAGATTGCGGTCACACTGGACAATGATTACGTCTTTATCTTTTGCGTCTTGTTTTAATACCACAAGAGGGCGCCAAGATATCAAATAATGCTGAGTAGAGAGACGACACTTATTACAGTAAAGAGCGACTGGCAAGTTCGACCCCCCGATTAATTGACGTGGA
Source organism: Coryphaenoides rupestris (assembly GCA_002895965.2). NCBI lineage: Eukaryota > Metazoa > Chordata > Actinopteri > Gadiformes > Macrouridae > Coryphaenoides > Coryphaenoides rupestris. The sequence goes on from PIJE02000767.1 coordinate 193,568, forward strand.
TGATTTCTTCAGGTGGGGCACTGCTAGAATGTTACATAATGGTCGAAAAAAGAGATCTTTTTAGAGTTTGTTGTTATCTAGCCTATCTGTAGGCTGCTGCTCTGCACATATCTATCATAGCCTATGTGTTCTTAACCTGAACAAGCGAAACAACAAGCCCCCACCACTTCCCTAATCAAACCTACGCCCCTGTTTGGCCCCTGACGGGACATGAGAAGTTCATTTCTTATTCCGCGCATCATTTTTTTTTTCCTCCCAAAATGACAGGTCTGACCCCAGATATGTGTCGCGGACCGGCGGCCAAGTGAAAATGCATCATAATCCATATCGCCTCCGTCGTCAACTATAGCCGGGCGGTGTGTGAAATACAGACATATGGACATATTATAGACATGTAGACATGTGGACATGTTATAGACATGTAGACATGTGGACATGTTATAGACATGTAGACATATGGACATGTTATAGACATGTAGACATATGGACATGTTATAGACATGTAGACATGTGGACATGTTATAGACATGTAGACATATGGACATGTTATAGACATGTAGACATATGGACATGTTATAGACATGGAGACATGTGGACATGTTATAGACATGTAGACATGTGGACATGTTATAGACATGTAGACATGTTAGGGACATGTTATAGACATGTAGACATGTGGACATATTATAGACATGTAGACATGTGGACATGTTATAGACATGTAGACATGTGGACATGTTATAGACATGTAGACATGTGGACATGTTATAGACATGTAGACATGTGGACATGTTATAGACATGGAGACATATGGACATGTTATAGACATGGAGACATATGGACATGTTATAGACATGTAGACATGTGGACATGTTATAGACATGGAGGACATATGTACATGTTATAGACCATGTAGACATGTGGACATGTTTATAGACATGTAGACATGTGGACATGTTTATAGACATGTAGAAATGTGGACATATTAAGGACATGTAGACATGTGGACATGTTATAGGACATGTAGACATGTGGCCATGTTATAGACATGTAGACATGTGGACATGTTATAGACATGTAGACATGTGGACATGTTTATAGACATGTAGACGTGGACATATTATAGACATGTGGACATATTATAGACATGTAGACATATGGAACATGTTATAGACATGTAGACATATGGACATGTTATAGACATGTAGACATGTTATAGACATGTAGACATGTGGACATGTTATAGACATGTAGACATGTGGACATGTTATAGACATGTAGACATGTGGACATGTTATAGACATGTAGACATGTGGACATGTTATGGACATGTAGACATGTGGACATGTTATAGACATGTGGACATGTTATAGACATGTAGACATGTGGACATGTTATAGACATGTAGACATATGGACATGTTATAGACATGTAGACATGTGGACATGTTATAGACATGTAGACATATGGACATGTTATAGACATGTAGACATATGGACATGTCATAGACATGTAGACATGTGGACATGTTATAGACATGTAGACATATGGACATGTTATAGACATGTAGACATGTGGACATGTTATAGACATGTAGACATATGGACATGTTATAGACATGTAGACATGTGGACATGTTATGGACATGTAGACATGTGGACATGTTATAGACATGTAGACATATGGACATGTTATAGACATGTAGACATATGGACATGTTATAGACATGTAGACATGTGGACATGTTATAGACATGTAGACATGTTATAGACATGTAGACATATGGACATGTTATAGACATGTAGACATATGGACATGTTATAGACATGTAGACATGTGGACATGTTATAGACATGTAGACATGTTATAGACATGTAGACATATGGACATGTTATAGACATGTAGACATGTGGACATGTTATAGACATGTAGACATGTTATAGACATGTAGACATATGGACATGTTATAGACATGTAGACATATGGACATGTTATAGACATGGAGACATATGGACATGTTATAGACATGTAGACATATGGACATGTTATAGACATGTAGACATGTGGACATGTTATAGACATGTAGACATGTGGACATGTTATAGACATGTAGACATGTGGACATGTTATAGACATGTAGACATATGGACATGTTATAGACATGTAGACATGTTATAGACATGTAGACATATGGACATGTTATAGACATGTAGACATATGGACATGTTATAGACATGTAGACATATGGACATGTTATAGACATGTAGACATGTTATAGACATGTAGACATATGGACATGTTATAGACATGTAGACATGTGGACATGTTATAGACATGTAGACATGTGGACATGTTATAGACATGTAGACATATGGACATGTTATAGACATGTAGACATGTATAGACATGTAGACATATGGACATGTTATAGACATGTAGACATGTTATAGACATGTAGACATATGGACATGTTATAGACATGTAGACATGTTATAGACATGTAGACATGTGGACATGTTATAGACATGTAGACATATGGACATGTTATAGACATGTAGACATATGGACAGCGGACGTCCGTGAACGTCGCCACTCCCTCCAACGTGTTTCTCAGGTAAAACCACATGCAGGTGTGGGCCGTGTAGGAGCGCTCGTCGGGCGCGGCTCAGAGCGTCTTCAGAGCGACCTGAGAGATGACGGCCGACGGGAAGGAGCTGGAGAGGTTAGTACAGCCTTCCCTGTTGTCTACCGTTTCACTTATTAATGATTAGTTATTAATAATCAATAATTAATTTGTGTCGTGTTAGTGTCGGTTATCATTGTCATACACGCGTTCTGACCACGATCACCTGTCAAGTGAGTGACGTCTACCTGCTTTGGTACGGAAAGTAAGATGTTGAAAACAAATCTTAAGCAGCCTAATTGTGGGTTACGTGTGTCGCGTTAAGTGATCCATCGGGTTTGTGATATGAATGATTATGAGAGGTCTACCTCGATTAGGAGGCTAACACATTGAGAACTGACAACTGAGATGGAAAAGAAAACTGTCTGGAAAATGTATGTCAATTATGTCTGTAATTCAGGACTTTTGTCGCGTCCCTGTTTTCTTTCCTGCATGCTGTTGTCTATTTTACATGCTTCCGATGTAAAATGTAACATATAATACATTTAATGTGAGTAATTATGCAGTCTCCTGTAGTTGAGTGTGATTATAACAATTAAATGATATTTGTATTTAAATGATCCTTCACTTAATAGATAGTTAATACATGCAATTTTCTGTCAGGCACTTAACTGAATACTTTGTCTTTCTCCCATATGCAGTGAAGCAGTGGAGATTACAACCAATCAAAAGAAGCCTGTTTTAAAGTCAACATTCAAGTTGCTCCTCTTACTTAGTGTGACAATAATTTCAGTCAGCTACATTTTGTCTCTAAATGTAGACCAATTGTCAGATTATCTGCAGTACAACAAGTATTTTGATGGAGCCAACCGGATTCATAGGGCCCCCCCTCATCGGGAAAATCCAAATCGAAGCTTCATTCAGTACCACCTAGCTTACCCAAGCAACTACCAGTTCATCCTGGATGACACAGAGGTGTGTAGGTCCAGCACTCCTTACCTGGTGCTGGTTGTCCCAGTAGCCCCCAGTAACAGGAAAGCCCGGGACGCTATTCGGCAAACGTGGGGCAACGAGACTCTTGTTCAGGGTGAGCTGATCCAGACTGTCTTCCTCCTGGGTCTCCCCAGCAGAGGTAACGTCACAGAGCAGCAGGAGGACGTCATCAAGGAGAACCTTCAGTACCACGACCTGATCCAGAGTGACTTCATAGACAGTTACATCAATCTGACCATCAAGACCATGGTGATTATGGACTGGCTGGCCACGCGGTGTCCTAAGGTGTCCTATGGCATGAAAATCGACTCTGATATGTTTTTAAATGTGGAGAATCTGGTGAGCATGTTAAAGATGCCAGGCATCCCCAAGAACGAGTACCTGACAGGCATGCTGATGTGGCACAGACCTGTTGTTCGCCATCGGGGCTCCAAATGGTATGTGCCTGAGGAGTTGTACCCTGACCATTTCTATCCAACCTACACCCTTGGCATGGGCTACATCTTCTCCATTGATCTGACAAAAAGGTGGGTGGAGGTTTCAAAAGAGATCACACCCTTTAATATTGAAGATGCCTATATTGGAGAGTGTATGAAGAAGTTGGGTCTCAACCCCACTCAGCCGCCAAATCCCAGCCACTTTAGAGCCTATCTTCAGAAATATGATCGCTGTACATTCTCTCAGGTCATCACCTACATCCTCGGCTCTCCAGAACAACTGGTGGCTTTCTGGACAGATTTGAGAAAGCCTGGCCCGCCATGTTAGCACTTGGACATCTACATGGCCATTAGGAGGATTACATTGGGCTCAACTAAAAAACGGCCAAATAACAAAACCCATTTGGAAAAATGGATTGTTAAAATATTTTTTATTGTCGTATTTCGGCCATGTTGGTTTGACTGTTTGTTTCATGCAGTTTTTTATTTTAACGCAAATCCAGTTTACTGTCACTTTAGTTACGCTCTTACTTTTCACTCCACTGAACATTGAGCTGGTTTTTTGAACTGCTATTGTAAACTAAGTAGGTTGTAACTTCATAGTGTATTGTTTACTTTATTTCCTTTGGGTTCTTCTTTGTGGTTACTTCTGATTGGGGCAGTCTCCTCACAGTGTGTGGGACTGAAAAAGCATTTAATTTTGCTTAAAATGTTTGCTTGTAATACTGTAATACTTTTGCTTGTAATGTAAATGTAAATATATGTCAATTATGGCACCCATTGCACTGGAAACCATGCCTGGAAGGTCCAATGCACTACGTTTTCATTTTCAAGGTCTTTGTTGATCATTAAGAGAGATAGATATTATAGTTATCTATCTCTATAATATAACGTTAGCTATTATATTAGCTAACGTGTTTACAATGCTAATGTATTTCAGCTGCCAAGAGAGAAGTGAAATTTGATCTGGGGCAGTATTTAAACTAGTTTGCCTTGTTTGCATAGTTGAGACGGAAGTAAACCAGGAGTATAATAGATTTGTTCCTGGTTTGATGTTGACATCTATGCTGAAGCACAAGTAATGCTGAATAAAAAGGAGTAGTAAAGAATGACTGTTGAGGGTCTGTAGAAGGTATGTAAAACATCAATAGTAACTGTGGTTAGGCATACGAGGATGGGGGTTGCTTACAGAGCATTCATACACACATTGCACTCATGACAATGCTCAGGGAACAGGGAACAGGGTAAAGGGCATATTTGGCCGACAGACCCTTGAGTTTGTCGTAAAAAATGGTAAAATAGTAACCTGACTTATTTTTAAGAGGCAAGCATGCACACATTGTCAAAGGCTCTTGGCTAGATGTAAACGTTGGCTATTAGAGTAGATTTGAGCGCATATTTTACCCACACGTTGATAATAGGACTGACAGGACAATATTATTACTTCTGTTTTGTTCAGCTCCAGGAACATCATGAAGATCCAGGTCAGACACATTGTGTTGTGTGCAATAGCATTGCTTGTCTTCTTTGTCATGTATGTCTTCAATGATGGGAAATGGTGGAGAACGGACGTCCTTGCAGACCCTGGGTCCTACTATGTGGCCTACCCACGCAACTACAAGTTCATCATGGACGACGCCCATGCGTGTGATAAAGGAGAAGTGAGCCCTTTCCTGGTTCTGGTGGTGCCAGTTGCCCCTGCTAACAGGGAAGCCCGGGACATCATCAGGGAGACTTGGGGAAAGCGGTCTGTCGTTCTGGGCCAGCTGGTCCAGACTGTCTTCCTGCTAGGCCTCCCCACCGGAGCAGATGCCCAAGAGCTGCAGGGGAAGCTCGGTGTGGAGAGCCAGCAGCACCGGGACCTGATCCAGAGTGACTTTCACGACGGGTACCGGAACCTGACCATCAAGACCATGATGATGCTGCAGTGGCTGAGCTCACACTGCACCGGCGCCTCCTACGCCATGAAGATCGACTCGGACATGTTCCTCAATGTCCCCAACTTAGTCCGGCTGTTGTTGGACCCAGGTACCCCCAGACACGACTACATGATGGGGCTGGTGTGGTGGCACAGTCCCGTTTTAAGAGACCCCTCCAACAAGTTCTACATGCCGAGAGAGATCATAGCTGAAGCGGAGTACCCTCCCTACCCTCTAGGCATGGGCTATGTTCTGTCCCTTGATCTGCCTTGGAAACTGCTGGGTGCCTCCACTCACATCCCCCCCATCTACATTGAAGATGCCTACTTGGGGATGTGTATGAAGCACCTGGGCATTGCGCCGACCAACCCCCCGGACAAATCCATGTTCATCATCAACCCCATGTTTTCATTGGGTCGTTGCCACCTCGCCACGGTTATTGCTGTGACGACGACAGGTGTCTCACAGATGGCCAGTTACTGGACGATGAGCAAGGAGTCACATGCCGACTGCTAAATGCAATCATTTTGATAACACATTTTTATAGCTTTTAAGGGACAAAGGTTCATTATTTTTCCGTTGCCATGTTACAATGAGCACATGGTGCAGGGGAGCAAATAAGGAAGTAGTTAATAATAGAAGTACTCTTGTGGTTTATGTTGCAGAGTGTATATGTAATGCAAAGACTTATTTTAAAATCGTGAAATAAACCATTTTGAAATGATTAATCAAGATATGAACCAATGTTAATGGAGATAATGGTGGACTTACATATTTATTCATATGGTCAGAGCATCACTAGCCTTAAACCTAAACATTGTGTTACAAAAGGTCAATTTGAACCCCGTACCTTCCCCGTCTGCCACACAGGTGTGTACGTTGTATGGAACTGGGAAACAATTGCAGGAAATTCAATGTTTCAAAGATCTCACTCACAAAACGGAGATCCGCAACCTTTCATGTTCTTCTCTCTGTCTTCTAATCTGTTGACAAACCACACTCACACAGCAGCGGCCTCTTCATCGTTCAAGTTCCTTATTCATGGACTTTTATGGAAAATGGGCGTTCATAATATGCATGTGTTGACGTACCCATACTTGTGTCAACATGTTCCTTGTAATATTTGCATATCAATTGGGCGAGGAACATATTGACACTGACACTGTGAGCCTACAGACATAGACATGCTGTGACCACAAAATGTGCCTGTTTTAATTTGAACGTCAAGTATGTTTTTCATGACGTCATTGTGTCAACATAAAAAAGACATCTGTCACTGCTGCTGCACGTTTGTGATGTATTTACCAATCCGTCTGTTATCTGGGTGAACTGCAGTTTTACAATTCATCGCCGGTTTCCAGAGACCATAAAGGCCTCAAAAGGGATCACACCCTTGCCCTCAGTGTCAGATAAGAATCCATAAAGTCACAAAGGCCTTAACATGAGAGCATCTGATTACGCACCAACTGCTCAATGCTTTTTAACACCACAAGAGGGCGCCAACATATCAAATAATGTAGAGCAGACAGGCTTTTGTTTGGCTTCTTAAACTATAGGCCTAGGCTTACTATATTAATACAAATCTTTTTTGACAGCCACGTTATATTTTTATATTACAATATAGTTTAAAGCTACAATATTGTAATTTGTTAATACATTTTCTTTCAATTTCAAAGGGACATGCAAATAGGAAAGCACAGCTCAGTCTATCTGGAGGCAACCTGTTTAGACAGTTTTTCAGTCAGTATCTGTCTGTTTGTGTTTGTGTGTCTGTCTGTGACATGTGTCTGTCTGTCAGTCTCTCTAGCTGTATATGTCTGTCTGTCTGTCTGTCTGTCTGTCTGTTCAGCCTGTCTGGCTATGTGTATGTGCCTTCTGTCTGTCTGGCCTTTTGCAAGCACACTTTCTTGGCCACACAATTGACCGTTCTGCTGCCCTCTGTTGTCCAATATCTTCACACTCTGCCCATCAGCAGTGACTCATGTATCATCTTGCATTATGGATGCAATGGTAGTTTCAGTGTCAGCCACCCACAGGCCAAACCTTTTTTAACCTGCATAAGACATGGTCGTGTTGATGCTTTGTGTTGATGTTTATTTTCATGAAAATACAAAAAATATCTAATAATATTCAACCAAAAGATTAGGTGAGTAGGTCAGCAAGTACTTGTTTTTAAAGGTTTTGGATCTGGACTAAACAGTATTTTCCATCCATATTACTGTTGTCCTACTCTGTGTAGTTGCCTCCAGCGCCTGCAGCAGATGGACTGTCCTCTCCTCCAACCAACCCCCTGAACAGGACAATTTAGCTCACCTGGCAGGCCACTCTCTGGTCTGGTAGCAGTGGAGACAGACAGACAGACAGGCAGACAGACAGTCTAGGTCAACATTCACCTCATTAGTACTTAATGAGGTGTACTTAATTAGCAATAGTCAATAGTGGCTATAATTACATTTCCAATTTGTATTTAAATGCACAACATTGAATAAATAGTATGAAAATACATTAAAGGAGTTCATGTGATTTACATAGATAGATAGATAGTTTTTATTGTCCCCAAGGGGAAATTCTTTTCCACAGCACTGTACACCCATTTGACCCACATTACATGCAACAGGACACGACATACAAAACAACACACAATGACAGACAGTTGACTTTAGGGCTGAACAAAGCATCTATACAGAGCAGTCACATTGTCACTCGGGCCCTCGTTAGCGTGGTCTGTTATTTAGGGAGGCTATGGCTGCGGGGGACCAGGCTCCCACCTAAGCGAGCCCCTCTGCACCTCATGGTTCTATACCTGCGCCCGGATGGCAGTAGGATGAGGTGGAGATTGAGTGGGTGTGTGTGTGATGTCCTGTTCTATTGAGGTTGCGATGCGAGCTATGGCCTTGTTATTCAGCTCTGTGAGGTTGGGTGTGGGGAGGCCTATTATTTTGGCAGCGGTGTGGGTTATGCGTGTGAGTTTGGCTCGGTTAGTGACGGTTAGCATGTTAAAGAAGCAGATGGAGCAGTACAGTAGGATGGGCTGGATGATGCTCTGGTATAACAGCAGGAGGAGATGGGGGGCAACATAGAGTCCCTTGAGCCTGCGGATGGCTGACAGTCTTTGGTGGCTTCTCTTGAGAATGTGCTGGTCAAAGGTGATTTTATTGTCCAGTGTCACACCAAGGTGTTTAAAACTGTCAACCGTATCGACTGTTTGATTGTGGATGAGGATGGGGTGCTGAGGTGAGGAGGGGCCAATTATTATCTCCTTTGTTTTGCTGACATTGAGGTGAAGATGGTTGTCTTCGCACCACTGGGTAAAGTGTGCGACGGAGTTGTGGTAGTCCAGAGCTGAGAGGGGTTGTCGGTGAGAAGTGCAAGAATGGCCGTGTCGTCCGAGTATTTGAGGTGAGTAGTGTTGGGTGACGGACTGGTGCAGTCATTGGTGTAGAGAGTGTACAGGAACGGGCTCAACACACAACCCTGTGGTGCTCCGGTGTTGGTGATGATGAGTGAGGGTGATGTGGTTGTGCCCACCCGCACAGCTCGCAGTCTGTCACTGAGGAAGTTGTGGATGAGATGGATCAGACGGGGGGGGGGATGTTGAGAGGTGTAGCTTTGGGATCATCGGATGCCTTTGGATGGTGTTGAAAGCAGAGCTGAAGTCCACAAAGAGGATCCTGACAGAGGTGCCTGGGGAATCTAGATGCTAGAGGAGGAGGTGCGGCAAGCAGGCCACCGCGTCCTCTGTGCCCCTTTTAGCCTTGTAGGCAAATTGGAGAGGGTCCAGTTGTGGAGCGACAACTGGCAGGATGATGTTGAGCAGCAGCTTCTCCAGGCACTTCATTATTATGGATGTGAGGGCAACGGGCGGTAGTGGTTGGGTTCTGTAGGCCGGGGTTTTTTGGGTACAGGGATTATGGTAGCAGTTTTCCAGAGGGTAGGTATTGTGGCTGTCCGATAGGATAGCCTAACCCTTTGGCAAATGAACAGCAAGTAAATCGGCAAATAAACAACAAGCAAATAGGCAAATAAACAGCAAAAGGCATATACACAAACACAAACAACAAGGCAATATAAAAAGAAATAGTGAGGTCAAAGTTCACAGTCCTCATGGCCTGCGGAAAGAAACTCAGTTTTAGTCTCTCTGTTCTAGCAGCGTGACTGCGGAGGCGCTTGCCTGACTGCAGCAGTTGGAACAGGTTGTTGTTGGGGGGGGTGAGGATCCTTCATGATCCCGCAGGCTCAGTTTCGACACCTCCTGGAGTACAGGTCCTGCAGGGTGGGGAGTGTGAATATTGCGCTCAGTTGAACGCACCACCCTCTGCAGAGCCCTCCTGTCCCGACAGGAGCTGTTGACGAACCAGGCAGTGATGCTTCCTGTCAGGATGCTCTCTACCATACCAGCGTAGAAGGTCTGAAGGATCCTCTGGGAGACTCAGAACTTCCTCAGCTGCCTGAGATGGTAGAGGCGCTGCTTTCCTGGAATTGTATCCCTTAGTTTAAAAACAGCCATCCGTTTTTCATACGTCAGTGGACTAAAATGGGCCCGAACACAGCTAGGGGCTGATGGAACCTTTTCTAGTCCCTAGTTCCTCCTCTAGTCCCTAGTTCCTGGGGAAAAAAGTTATGGGTTCCTTTGGTGGAAAAGTGGCTAGAAGGATCCAGCCATTGTTTCTCATGGACGCTTTTAGCAAGTCACTTTGTGGGCTTCCATGACTACATGCCTACTAGGGTCTCAGGCTGAGGCCTCGTACTGAGGGTCAGTTCCCTCATCATTAATCTCGGAACCCGATGTTGGACAATGCTATAGCCAATATTTTCATTCTTTTTTATTCGATCGAAGCCATGACAACATAATCTACAGACATTTCTACCGGCAGAGTTTTTTTGTCCCTTCCAATCGCTGGTCAACCATATCAGGTTTGTTGTGGTTCCACGGCAGGTTGATTCCTGTCTAGACCCCGCCCCCAGGAACATGATTGGTCGAAACTAATTGAGAATAGAATAGAACTTTATTAATCCCGAAGGAAATTCTTGTGCCAGGTTACATAGCGATACAGTACAATAAAACAATATGGAAAACAACAGAATAATAAAAATAAACTAACGGATTTACAAATGTACAGATAAAATATACAAATATGTAGGCAAGATAAGATATTGGTGTAATATTATTGGACATGACATTAAGAATATTGCACATGATGAGAGGAGATGAGAGGTAGTGTTATAGATAATATTTATAGACAACATGATAATAATAATATAGCACATGATAGAGTATTGCACATGATGTTGGACAGTAATATTAATAATATTGCACGTAAAACTGAGGAAAGTGCACATGATGTTGAGAGGTA
>PIJE02000767.1:209893-219893 GCA_002895965.2 Coryphaenoides rupestris
GTGTTTTAGCCGGGTTTTCTCTATAGAAATCTGGCACCCTATTGAACGAAGTTAAACTGAGAGAGCGTGCGTTCACAGACACCAGAATGAACGCGTTCACAGTAACGTTCATCAGGCAGTAATACAGTACGTTCAGTTCACGTTCGCCCAAAATATGAACGAGTTCATGAACTATCGTTCAATGAACGCGTTCAGGCACAACACTGCGTTACATGTGTATAAATCCACGGTAAGTTGCCTGGGGTAAAGGCGCCTTTATATATAACTACGGTATTACATTAGTTCAGATTAAAAAATTTGTTCAGATCATCCCAAATTAAAAGGAACTATTCGAAATGTGCCATTTCGGAAAGGGCCAATTGCTTGGCTTCCGAAAACCGCTCACCCAAACCACTTCATAGTGAGATTATAGTTGAATTTGATGAGAGACCACAATAAAATAATGTCCCCCACTTGACGTGACTTGGTACACTTATAACAAGTTCATGCTGTGCATATTTTTGCATATTGTTAAGTCAAGATCTGATCAGACTAAGCATGTGTGTGTGTGTGTGTGTGTGTGTGTGTGTGTGTGTGTGTGTGTGTGTGTATGCAGGTGGGTGCATGTGAAATAAATAATGTAATAATATTTTAATTCTAGACTTTTAGATCTTTAAGTCTACAACTGTTTTACTTCCTTTAGCAATTTTGCATAACATGAAAACCAGTACCTGGCATGTCCACAGTCATGACATTGATATCAATGGTATCATTGAGGTAGACATTCTAATACATTCAGGCAGTCTTTTGCGAGTTTGTGTGGCTTTTTAGTAGCCATCAATAATAAGCATAGAACTAACACACACACACACACACACACACACACACACACACACACACACACACACACACACACACACACAGGGGACTTGGTCTACTTTAAAAAGCAATGGTTTTCCCACGTTCACAATGTCCTGATTTACTTGACAATGTTTCCCATTAGTGAAGAGAGCCAAGACAGTTTGCTTCATGTTATGAGTTTATTATTCATTTTTGTGTGTGTTTCTTTGGGGACTTGTGCATGATATGGACCTTTCATATCTTTTTACCATTCTGAATTGTGTGTGTGTGTGTGTGTGTGTGTGTGTGTGTGTGTGTGTGTGTGTCAGCGTGGTATACATGCATGTTACTGTTGGTGTCTCGTGTTTAGGTGTGTGTGTGTGTGTGTGTCTGTATTGTATACATGACATCACGCTTTGACACTATGTCCCATGTACACCGATCAAGGTGGCTTGCTAGGAGTTCAGGGATCTTGTGCCCACCGGCTCCAGTGGAAGGCATGGGAAGTATAGGCCTAGCCTGGTGGGCATCAGGTTTCAACGTGCGCTCGGTTTAATTTAGTGTCTGCATCTACGGCTCAGCTGGGCGACAACAGACCAGCACTATGGGGGCTTATGGAGTTCACCTCACTTTCCCAAGACATGAGGGTAAAAATAAACGCGTACCACCGGGGGTGTAAATAAAGGGTGAGGTGTTCACTTCTCGTTCCCATGACCTCAAGTCCACTGTATTGTATTGTAACGACGGTGAATAAATAAACACAAATATAATGCAGCACAAATTAGTTATTGCATAACTCATTTAAAACCCATGCTTAATTAGTCCCACTAGTAGTTTGATCTTAAATGTAGATTACATTCAGGGCATTTGGCAGAGTCAATTTGTCAAAGAGTGAGACAACAATGTGTCGCTTTCTGTGAGCCCACAGAAAGCGTTGAATAGAACACGTTTCAAGCATTCATTGTAGAAGTGTAGAAGTGTTCATAAATGCTAGGTTGACACAAAAAAAATAGCAAGGATAAGAACCGAGTGCCATGCAAACATCCAAGAACATGCGCGACGCTGCGAAGTACTCTTATATCGTTGTGCCAAGATGTATAAACATAACAATACAAATAAAAGTAGATATGTGACTTTAAGCCCTGTCCGCGACCTTAAATCTCTAGGTTAAAAAACACACTACCCATCTCCCCTGCTGTGGATAGACATAGATAGAGATAGAGATAGAGATACAGATACAGATATAGATAGAGATAGAAATAGAGATACAGATAGAGATACAGATATATATAGAGATATATATATAGATACAGATACAGATACAGATATATATACAGATATATATATAGATACAGATACAGATATAGATAGAAATAGAGATACAGATAGAGATACAGATATATATACAGAATATATATATAGATACAGATACAGATACAGATATAGATAGAAATAGAGATACAGATACAGATACAGATAGAGATACAGATAGAAATAGAGATAGAGATACAGATAGAAATAGAGATACAGATACAGATACAGATACAGATACAGATACAGATAGAAATACAGATACAGATAGAAAATAGAGGATAGAGATACAGATAGAAATAGAGATACAGATACAGATACAGATAGAGATACAGATAGAGATAGAGATATAGATAGAGATACAGATAGAGATAGAGATACAGATAGAGATATAGATAGAGATACAGATAGAGATAGAGATATAGATATAGATACAGATATAGATATAGATATATAAATAGAGATACAGATATAGATACAGATATAGATATATAAATAGAGATACAGATAGAGATATAGATACAGATATAGATACAGATATAGATATATAAATAGAGATACAGATAGAGATATAGATACAGATATAGATATATAAATACAGAGATACAGATAGAGATATAGATACAGATATAGATACAGATACAGATATATAAATAGAGATACAGATATAGATACAGATATAGATATATAAATAGAGATACAGATAGAGATATAGATACAGATATAGATACAGATATAGATATATAAATAGAGATACAGATAGAGATATATAAATAGAGATACAGATAGAGATATAGATACAGATATAGATACAGATACAGATATAGATGCTCGTATTATCGCAGGTGCAGCGGCGTCCAGGGTCCAGGGACGCGCAAGGATCCGCCCCCTCGCTCCTCGCCCCGCCCACTCCCAACTTTTCTTTCCTCCCAGCGTCGCCTCCTCTGGATAAGACGCTTTGTTGGAGAGTCTCTGCGCGTCCAGTCGTCTTCGGCGTCTTCTCGTTGACTAGACGCTGCGCTCTGTGTCAGTAGTCGTGGTGTCAAACACTTACGTCCACTTGTACACATTTTGTTTTTTTTTGTTTTTTTTAAATCTCCACAACGACTCAACAACTCAGTGGATACTTTGGGATCAAAGTGCCTGTATGTGCACATTGCGGGGGCTCCGCGTTTCTCCATCAAGGTCAGTTTTTTACCAGCACACACACACACACACACACGCACACACGCACGCACGCACGCACACACACGCACGCACACGCATCTCCAGACGACTGTAAGTCTCATCAGTCGCACAGCAGCCTGTTTTATTTTGCCGCATTATTGAATGCATTGTGCCGGTTTGTTTGTATTTATTGAGAAGATTTATTGAATATCCAACTGGACCGGAGCTCGTTTGGATGAGTGAACTGAAATGAGTTCGATTAACTTCAGCTGCATTTTTCAAGATTAGAGTCTCAATGTAGGCCTGGGTTTTTCATACAAAAAACACAATTAATAAAAAAAAACAAAAAAAAACACAATTCCATTTGCACAGACACAATTCATAGATTTTGCACTGACGCACACACACACGCACACACACACACACACACACGCACATCATTTTACGTGCGTCGTCTACCTCTGCCGTGTCGGCCACCTGAAAGACGCGCTTGTTTTGGTGTCTCATTCATGCGTCAATGTTGTTGTCTGAAAATGAAACCACTGTGACGGACAGACACTCACTGTTGCGTTGAGTGATTTTTTCAGATTAGTCCTGTGTGGACAAACAGCGTTCGGCGTTCTCGTTGCTTGATCCCTTGTGTGTGTCCGATCATGTATGGGATGAGAGGGGGTCCTGTGCTCCCCCACCACTGCTCCCCGCTGCTCCCCACTGCTCCCCACTGCTCCCCACTGCTCCCCACTGCTCCCCACTCCACCAAGCAGCAGGTCCTCTCAGTCAGTTGGTTTCCCTAACGGCACCGATCACATGGAAAGAGCAGGAACGCACCAAATGCGTCGGGTGATTTACGTTTATGTTATGGCCGAGATAGTGAATATGTTTATATACACTGACTGTTGATGGACAGCATGATCTACACTGTCGCAATAAAGCTCGACCAACCCAGGCTGGTGAATGCAGTCGCCCCTGGGTATGGGAAAAGTAAAGAAGAGCCTGGGCTGTCAGGGGGGTGGGGTGGGGGTGGAGGGCAAACATTCCTGTCTTGGTGTCTCAGCAATTTCATTAACTTTTTTTTTGTCCTTCTTTGAGAGATGCTACGTTTGCCATCTCTAGGTGAAGGCTTAACCCCAATCTACCACCCTGCCCCCTCCCCCCACCTACACACCCACACACACACACACACACACACACACACACACACACACACACACACACACACACACACACACACACACACACACATGCTTCGGGCTAATCCCAAGGGTCATCTAATAAGTGCTCAGGTCATGCCACCATGACAACTAAAAAGGAGAAGGGGTGGAGGGGGGTGGGGGGCGGAGTAAAGTGAGTACCCCCAACCCCCCCCAATCAAAGGGTTAATAACCCCATGAAGGAAGTTAAGAGGTGCAAGGCGAAAAGGATGCTCTGTGTGTGTGTGTGTGTGTGTGTGTGTGTGTGTGTGTGTGTGTGTGTGTGTGTGTGTGTGTGTGTGTGTGTGAGTCGCTACAACCGCTGGTGAACAATAAAGGGAGACCACCGCCTCACTGCCTCCAGCGGTGATTAAAGGTGTGCCCTGTGGTGTTTTGATCATGTGACACACCCCTGTCCTTATAAAGCACGTGCACGCATGAACACGCACGCACTGCACACACACACACACACACACACACACACACACACACACACACACACACACACACACACTGGGCATTTATACAGACGTCTGTTCTGTCTAGTAATCTAGGTATAATGAGTGTATTGTTATACTGGTATAATACCATTATATACATTATTCCAACTGTTTTTGACTAACTTTATTAGGCTGACCTCCCCCTACTAATATCCTTGCTATTTCTCTCTCTCCTGTGCTCTCTCTCTCTCTCTCTCTCTCTCTCTCTCTCTCTCTCTCTCTCTCTCTCTCTCTCTCTCTCTCTCCTGTGCTCTCTCTCTCTCTCTCTCTCTCTCTCCTGCTCTGTCTCTCTCTCTCTCTCTCTCTCTCTCTCTCTCTCCTCTCCTCTCTCTCTGTCTGTCTGTCTGTCTGTCTGTCCTTCTCTCTCTCTCTCTCTCTCTCTCTCTCTCTCCCCTCTCCTTCTGCTGGTCTCCTATAGCCCTGACGCTGCAGCTGTGTGTTGCATCGGGGACGGCTGATCTCCTGGGAGTGTCTGAGAGGAAGGAGGAAGTCCCTGACCACTGTGATTGTAATTGCCATCAGTGTAATATCAAATCCAAGCGGTGTGATTGCAATTATGGCCATATTATTGTTGGCCAAATCACTATGCAGTCATTGAGTGAAACAGCAATTTCAGTGCATGTGATTAATGAAGGGGCTGTTGTTAAAGCAATCTGATCTCATCAGCTTTTAATCTGTGTTTTTGCTGGACCCCAGCATTGATCACTAATGATTGATAGGGAGCCGACCTTCTTACAATTTGTGCACATTTTTACCCATTATACATTAGTTTGTCAAACAGAATTGCATCTAACAATGGCAACTTAAAAATCCTCAATGTATCGCCTTTACCTTGATGGAAAGAAAGTGTCTACACCCTCACCAATGAGGGGGATTAGGGGCTCAAACATCCTTTGCTGACCAGTGGAGCGTGTCTTTGAGTGCCAACACCCACCCCCCCCCCCCCCCAACACACACACACACACACACACACACACACACACACACACACACACACACACACACACACACACACACACACACATATCTCTGCATCACAGTTCAGGCAGAGGTAACAAGGAAGCAACTGTGAAACACACACACACACACACACACACACGGTAGCAACTGTGACACAAACACACACACACACACACACACACACACGCACACATGCTGAGTGTTAATGTATGAATCAGTGCATCGGAATTGATGCAAACATCTGGAAACAGACATCGCAACTCCTACTGCTGCAGGAATTGTTCACAATGGAAAGTCCTGTTGAAACTCACGAGTCAACAGCCTGATCTAATGAGCAGCTCTGACAGACAGCCGTCGGTGCTGCGGTGATTGCATTTGAGGGAGCAATTCTGAACTTTTAAGATTCACGTCAGCCATTTTTAGTGAATGACTGGGTTGTCTAATTTAGTCTCATAATAACAACAATGATAATCTAATCTATTTCTAATCTAATAATTGCATTCAAAGCAAATCAGGGTTTTGCAAAAAAAAATTCTCCCGTTTTTAAATAATAGTAATAAATGTTTTGTGCAACTCATATCTCACCTGCAGAGATGCACTGTTAGGAGGAGAGATTAGTTGAGAGATACACCGGGTGTATTGGAATCTTTAATGCTCTTTTCCTGACACCCAATCCCCCCCCCCCAGCGCGCATATCCACTACCTGGGGGCAAGGAGTTGACCCATGCATGTGTGTGCTGTGTGTGTGTGTGTGTGTGTGTGGGGGGAGGGGGGTGGGGGGAGGGGGATTGGGAATATAGGGGGGCGGGTGTGGTGTGACCTGGAGACAAATCTTAACTTATACTCATGTTGCTCTCTGCTAGGATAAACAGCATACAGTAAAACCCGCCCACCCCCACACACACACACACCTGGAGGTATTCTGCCCCCCGCCCCTCCTCCCCCCCACCCCCGCTCGGCTGAGACAAGCTTTTCAAAAGGGCTGGGCGTCTGGGCCCGTGCGCCCTGTGGGACAACCTGAAGGCACACAAAGGGGTGATGAGAGAAGGCGTGTGGAGGGAAGACGCTGGGAAACTGATCCCCCCCGCTACAGGTTACTGGAAGTGTGCACCTCTTGTCTGCCTTTGTTGCCCGCGTCAGGGGCTCGTGTGATGGATCACCTGGCCGGCCAGCCTCCAGCCTCCAGCCTCCAGCCTCCAGACTGCCTGCCTGGGGTTGGCTGGGCTGCAGGACCAGAAGGCCAGCGGTGAGAGTGACTGGAGCTTGTTGTTGTTGTTGCAGTACAGTACAGTACAGTACAGAGAGGCATGAGCGGTATGTGACATATTTAGCGAGAAACGTAACCCGATTTGGCGTACAATGTGTGCATGAGCAGGTATGGCGATTAGTGTCGACTAGATCGTTTGATGCACGCACACACACACACACACACACACACACACACACACACACACACACACACACACACACACACACACACACACACACACACACACACACACACACACTGCCCTCTCCAGCTGGAAGGGTATGATCCAGGATCTGAATAGACAACAATGCAGTTGACAGCAGAAGAAAAAACTGTTTGTTTTGTGTGCTTGGTGTGTGTGTGTGTGTGTGTGTGTGTCTGTGTGTGTGTGTGTGTGTGTGTGTGTGTGTGTGTGTGTGTGTGTGTGTGTGTGTGTGTGTGTGTGTGTGTGCGTGCGTGTGTTCCTGACCGGCATAGTTGTGGTTAATTGCAAACAAGAGCGTCTAGACGGCTTTTCCGACCATGGCGTCAAACACAGTTTCATTAGGCTGTACCACGTTGGATGGTCATTGTCACGTCAATAAACATGCATGAACAAAACAAAAACACAGGCAGCATGACACGCAACTAACACACTCCTGGTGTCTGGCTGCTGAAGGTTGCTGGTTCGATCCCCGGGCTCCACCTCCTAGCTAAGTGTCGAGGTGTCCCTGAGCAAGACACCACCTAACCCTCACTGCTCCTGACGTGTTGGTTGTTACCTTGCATGGTTGACACTTCAGTCGGTGTATGAATGGGTGAATGTGAGGCAACTGTAAAGCACTTTGGATAAAAGTGATATATAAATGCAATCCATTTACCATCTTACGATACTTAAAAAATCCCATGAATTGACATTTTTTGATCTTGTAGCTTATTTATGTTATTTTTTAGGAATTCAGAATTTTTTGGAATTTCTAATTTCTACACTGTTTAATGGTCGATGTTACCCACCAATTTCACAAAAGCACACAACCTTCCAGGCAAGAAAGCTGATTCTGATTCAGATTCTGATGGATGCCACTGCTGCGGAGCAGAGAGGGCAGGATGAGGCCTCTTCTCTATGAAAACATGAGTTCACATGATAACTATTCACACACGGAGCCCACCGCTGGCTCCTGGCCGGCAGCGCAGCGCTACGACGAGACAACACTGCTTTTTGTTTTGGGGATGAGAGCCAGCAGCCACATCAGAGGGTCGGGCGAGGGGATCAAACAGACACACCGGCGTGTGAAGGATGTGCCCGAAGTGGGGTGCGTGTGTGTGCGTGCGTGTGTGTGCGTGTGTGTGTGTGTGTGTGTGTGTGTGTGTGTGTGTGTGTGTGTGGTGTGTGTGTGTGTGCATGTGTGTGTGTGTGTGTGTGACTGTGTGTCCGCACGTTGTGTACACGTTCACACGCTCGCTGGGGCTTGGGGGGGGGGGGCTGCTCGTGTGCACACGTGCGTCAACTCAAAACAAAGTCCAAACGTCCGTCGGCTAACACACCGCACCACAGAACCGTAGGATATTCATAAGATGCAGGGGAATAAAAAAAAAGCAATTAATGTCCAACACACCATTTGCATACCTTTTATCATCATGTGCAATATTCCTCACATACTACTTCTCTTAAACACTGCACATTTATTGTTCTATTGTGTTTATCCTTATGATGTTGGTATTTTTTAGCAACATCTGGCAGAGGAATATCCTGCGGTATTAATACAGTTCTATCTTATCTTATCTTATCTTACCTGACCATCCCTCCCTCCCTCCCTCCCCCCCTCCCTCCCTCTATTCACCCATTCATCTACCAATGCAGCTCACTGCTCGTCTAATGAGTGAGTCAAGGTATAAGTAGTGTCGTGTCGTAGTGTGTTGTGGTCAGCGGTCAAGTAAGCAGCAGCAGAATGGCTGCACGGCGGCGTAGAGGAGAGGACAGCGCACACCGGCTGTTTACTTCCTGGTCCCTGTAATCCGCGGGGTCAGAGTCTTTCGGCGACAACAGCCAAGACATTCCTGCCGAGCGGGGCCGAGCGGGGCCGAGCGGGGCCGAGCGGGGCCGGCGGGGGCCAGCGGGCCGTAGCCCAAGACAGACGGGCTGCAGGCGGTCCTTGGGATGAGGTCACATCGCTCCACTGCGCAGATGGAGCATGTTTAATATTATAGAGGACACTGTAGGGGTGGGCGTTAGCCTCCAGTTGCGTGGCGGGAATCACGGCTAACAGTGTAATCAAAGAGAGGCTAGGATGCAAGATGCCTTGTTGGAACTTCTTTGTCTTGTACACCATTGAATTGTAACATGCTAGATGTATGTAGGAGTCTTTTATACATATCCAATGTACAGATGGATTGGTCATGGATTTTGGTAATTTCATATTATGTAACTGTCAAGTTACACAGCAACAGAAATAGTGCATAGCAAGGTGAACAAATCGACTTGTGAGACATTTAATCGGTCATGCATGATTGTGTGTGCGTGT
The DNA here is from genome assembly GCA_002895965.2 of Coryphaenoides rupestris. Classification (NCBI taxonomy): domain Eukaryota; kingdom Metazoa; phylum Chordata; class Actinopteri; order Gadiformes; family Macrouridae; genus Coryphaenoides; species Coryphaenoides rupestris. Next base: position 219,591 of record PIJE02000767.1, read on the forward strand.
ATGTGTGTGTGTCTGTGTGTCTGTGTGTCTGTGTGTGTGTGTGCGTGTGTGTCCATGACCATGTGACTGCGACTGTTATTTGTCCGTCTGCAATTTAAATTCAGATTTTACATGTGAGCCGCGAAGCGAAGGTCCGTGCCAGCAACCTATGTACTATGTATCTATGTCTATGTAACGTTGGTCAGACGACAATCAATCAGTCAGTCACACTGGAGTCGGCCTGGTGTGTGTGTGTGTGTGTGATGTCTTGATGGATTATCTTCTCTTCATTTAAGATCTGGCTCAGAGGAACTACGGCAGCAC
>PIJE02000768.1:0-20972 GCA_002895965.2 Coryphaenoides rupestris
CAGCGCTTGCAGGTCCGGTACTTATAGCGGCGCAAATCAAGACCCCCCCACCCCCACCCCCACCCTCCGGCTCCCTACCCCCCCCAATTATGAAAGCTCCTGTTACAGTGTCCTCAATTCACACATCGTCATAACCACACCGAGTTAAAACGATCGTGTACCAAAGGATATGTTATGCTACAATTACTAGCCCACACACACACACACCACACGTTACACAACTCACCTGCTCGAGTGGAGAATAGATTGGATGTCATACGCAAACTGCTCTCTAGCGGTGGGCTCCGATATCTCAAGGCCCACGCAATCCCTAGACTGTCCTACCCCTGATGTGTACTGTGACGGGGTCAGTTGTCTTGGAGCTGGGCTAGTGCTCACATGATAGCTAATCTGTCATCAAAGAAACGATGATGTGACTACGGTGCGAATAGCGATGACTTGGTCTGGGACATGTGGTGTTGTTTTGGTGTCGTGTCTGTCGACCAGGGTATATACAGAACTCCGGTGGAACATGGGCGTGTCAATAGTAAGGAGCCAGCCAGAGGGACCTTGTGAGGGCCAGCCGTCCAATCGCAGGACCATGGCGGTCGTTACCGTCACCCTCCTCCTCCTCCTCACCGTCCTCTTCCTTTCCCTGCTGTTGTTGTCCTTCACCTGCCCCAAGACATCGTCGGTGCTCGGCTCCCACGCCGCCCCCGTCCGCGTCCGCCCGTCTCCCGGCTCGTTCCCTCGACACGCGCCGGAGGCGCGACCCTCCGCTCTCCCCGCCGGCGCCCAGTTGACCTGTTGTCCGGCCCTCCGTCGTACCCCCGGCAGACGGGCGCGCGTGCCTGTCAAAGCTCGCCAGGGACCCAGTAAGTCGTACGCCGTGGGAGTGCGGTAATCTTCCACAACCACTCCACATCGAGGCACCCGACCATTGCGTGAGGCTGGGTTAGTGCAGGAGAAGGCGGCAGCGACCAATGAGTTATCAGAGCGGTCAAAGACTGTCCGAGATCCCACTCACTATACAGTGCGGACTGGTCGATTGCTTTCTGCTACCATATCTGCGCGCACCTCAACAGACTCTACCACCAGATCCAGCAGCGTGCCTACGAGTACAACATCCAGCAGTGGCGCCCCGCCCGTTCAGCTGCCAACCTAGGCTCGGAGCAGACCCAGGACGGGCGCCACCAAGCATCGCCCCGGGCGCTGCCTCAGCGGAACGTACGCCACGGCGAGGCTAGCCTAACAAGATAGGTCCGTGACCCTGCCGTGCTGCTCTCCGCGCTACCCTCCAATTTGAGGTCATGACTCTTCTGCAGGGGTGTGCTCGTCCGGCGCGGTCACGTCGTAACGTCTGGCCGACCGGGGGACCGAAGGGGCCCACATGGCGGCGGATAATATGTGACTGCGACAGGTGGAGGGTGCCTGAGCCTGCCCAGGTAACTTCGCGCGTAGCGAGGGCCAGGGGAGCCACCTCGCGCCAATTGCCTGCTGCGGCCGCCTAACGTGGCCACACTGGCCCGCGTCTAGGCTATGAAAACTGGACTAAGGGTGGCCCTGAGTTCGGCTCAGGCGCAGGCACGACCTTAGCGCTGATTAAGGATACTGCTCGTCGGTCCCCTCGGACTAAGTCAACGACGTTAAAGGCCCTGTTTCCCCGACTCGTGTCGGTTGCCGGGGCTTCCACGTCCAACAGCTATGCGATACCGAGGGAACCTCGGCTGCGTAATTGACACCCTGTCGCTGACCACGGTCACTGACGGCCAGTACCTTCCACCCTCGGCGTTTACGCGGAGATCAGAGTGACGTCCGCAGCCACGGCGAGGCAAGACCCTTCAAGTCAATGTCGGTGACGCGACTACCAGGTGACCTCGACTTATTTTATAGGATCTGTAGGTTGACATATTTTATGGTAGTCGTGACTGCCCTTTTTCCAGGGCTAACCATTAGATACCTCCAGACTTAGCCAATCGTCTCTCCTCCGTGCGTGTTATGATCCCCAGCCTTTTCAACGGGGCACTCTGCGATCCCCACAGACGCATAAAGCGCGATACCAGGAGAACCTACGGTAACGGTTGCGCGGGGCACCAACTGGAGTGCTCGGCCGGCTGAGGAACCGCCGTATTAAGCAGCCCGTGGTAGACTGGCGGTGGCCGCACAAACCCACCACAGCCCGACCACTCCAGCCTCTCCAGAGGTCACTTAGTCTAGGCCTTGAATGCTCCGCTCACACGGAGAGGACGACCGCGTTTACATCTACCGCTACAACAAACTTACTTCCTGGTTCAGCGAAAACACGCAGGGCTGTTCCTCCAAAACAACCGGTGCACCGGCCAACGACTGGCACGACACACGATCAGAATCAACACACACAGCACTAGCTTAGGGGCAACGGTCTACACAGGTTAATGATTACCTGCGTGGATATGTGTTTTTGAGGCGCGTCGGTTTCAGCAGCAACACATGCGTTAACTACAATCCTGAGAGACGGTCTCTACACCCTGTGTGGGTTCATTCAGAGTGGGCTATTATTTTTGCACAGCTAACCTGTCAGTTTTAAGAGAATCCTGTGTGTGCGGCCGCTGAATCTTGGAAAACCTCTAGTGATGGCGAGCTACTAAGGCACGAGACCAGGAGGTAGGATCCCGAGGGGCGCTCGGAAAGTGGTGACCCCTGGTGTTCATGTCTGGGTACGTGGTGGTCGAGACGTGGGAAGGGGGTTAAAGTTTTCCAGAGAGGAGAGAGGGGAGATGGTCTGCATAAGCCCTCGGACACGGCGTTGTGCTGCAGAGCGAAGTATGCAGCGTCTTGCGGACCAGAACTGGTCAACGCTGAAGGACCAAATAAACAAGACCCCCCCCCACCGACCCTAACACACACACACGTCTAGAGACCTCTGGAGTGGTACTTAACTGACGCGCGTCGGGCGCTCAGGACCCACATGTCGTCACTTTAAAGAGTCACGACCCAGCATATTTAAACGAAGAATGTAATTTACTAATATATGCAGTCATCAAACAATGCCCGTTCATAAAACAATTTTGCGCTAAGTGTAATGGAACCAGTTGTGAATACTAGAAGTGTAATACATTGAACATTAGTTAATTTTGCAGGCTGCTTTCTCAAGGTTTTTAAGTGCTTGGGCATTATGCATCTGCGGACCCACCGAAGATTGCCACTTATTTGCCGTTGGACCCGAGTTAGAGAATCACTGATCGAGGATAAACATGGACAGCAAAACCTCAAAATGCAATGTCTTTCCTCTCTTTGGTTTGAGGATTGGGGGCGGTTGTATGGAGTGGGGTTTTAGGGCACTTGTGGTGTGTTCAGTGTGTTTGTTTCAGTTTGTTTGTTTAACGTTTATTTTATTCTCCTGAACGTTTGGGAATAATGCGATATGATAGCACTATGATGTTTCCGGGTAGCCGATATGAATATGTCCTGCTTCAGGGAATCACACTCAACACCTGATTTGACGGTGTGTAATTGTATTCTCCCCCCCCCCCCCCCCCCAGGTCCAACACATGGTCCCCTGGCCCGGAGGACGCGGGGGGCCGTGGTTGCAGGGGGGATGGGGGGGGGCGGACGGAGGATCGGGAAAACGAGTGTAGAGGGAAAGAAGGTGTGTGGGTTGGAAGAAATCAAAAAAAGATTGAAAAATTAAACCCGACACGAGTAAGTGGCGTTTAAAAACGGTGGAGGAACAAAAGAGGAAACTCCCTCAAAAACCTGTCGGATCAATCCACGGGTTCACGAAAGCTTCTTAGCAGACTGGAACATCAATGCCATGTGGTTTGTTGCCGTACCACATTAGTTTATATATCTGCTTGAGTGTTGGTCCGTGTGTGTGTGCGTGCGTGCGTGTGTGTGTGTGTGTGTGCGTGTGTGCGTGTCCATGCATTGGCTACGAAAGTGAAACCTCAAGGGTAGGGCTAAGTGTGCGCAGCTGTGATCGGGACATCTGGGCCGTTTCTGTGTTTCTGTGTCGCTCTATAAAGTCTGCCCATGGCGGCGGCGGCGGCGGCGGTGGCGGCGGTGGTGGTGGTGGTGGTGGTGCTGTTGTGTTTCAGGGTCACGGCTGGGGCCTCCGAGTGGCTGCACTTTATTGCAGCCGCTATTTGTTTGGCACGTGGCGTGGAGGGAAGGAGTAGAAGGTGGAATGAAGCAAATGGGCTTGCTTTTAAAAGATTTTTATCATCCATAAACTGCTAGTCGTACTTGGTTGACATTAACAATGCACTTTAAAATAAAGAATATTATTCCCCCTTCATGGAGAGAACCGGCACATAAAAATGTACTGAGCAGAAGTGGTGATAAGGAGGATTGAGATCCCCATTAAAGAGGGGGGGGGGGGATATTTGTCTTGAGTGTGGGATGTAACCAGGAAGTGTTTCCCATACTGGAATGTACCAATCCGTCAACATGTCGGCTTAAAAGGCCCTTTATCATACTAAAAGCTCCACACACAAGTCATGCCTTTGCGAGCATTACAGTGGAGCTGCAATTGTATGTCACCTTTATTAAACCAGGAAAGTCTCCAAGAAACAAATTTACTGTCATCTACTGTGGCTGAAGTTCATGGTTCAGGTTCCGGATTGTCTGTAAGCGAAAGCAGCGAGCTCGGGAATCAGTGCGACACAAAGGCAAGCAGCGTCGCCCGGAATGATTCGAGTGAAGTTTTATTCAGATACATACAGAGGATATGTGCAGTTTTGGACGTGCCAGTCACGCATCTGGGATGGGAGAAAAGACGGCAAAAAGTTAGGAGCGCTATGGTCTTACATGTAGACACCACAGACCGACAGTCAGCCTGGGAAGCAAGGACGCTACGGTCTCACATGGAGATGCACCTAACCCCCCCCAGACTAAATAGCCACGTAGGCCTACACGGCGGGGTGGACAGTTACCGGCCCACAAGTTGAATATACATCCACAGCTCCCAACACTGACTCACGCTTGTTGGATGCTGGACTCTGCACAAGCCCTGAGAAATCTCCATTGATTAGGATCGGTCCTGATGGTACTTGGGTTTCGCTTTTTACAGCTGCCTAGATGTCCAAGCTCTCGTGTCGTCACGTTAGCGTCGGGGGGGGGCGGGGGGCTATAGCTTGCGGGGCTTGTCAGCTGATGAATACCTTTGTTGATTACGGTGTAATGGGTGCTCCGTCAACTTTATAGGGTGGGGATGAAGGTAAAGAGGTGCTTCTCAGACAACTGCTCGCCCGCCGGCTTTTAGTGGACGCGGCGAAGCAGAAGCACGCATCGGTGCGCGCATCAGATTCACCCGGACTGTGGGAGTGAAGACAGACAGAGAGGGAGAGAGAGTGGAGACACCGTGTTGTAGAATTTAATAGAATTGCCTTTATTTATGTGTCCCTGGCTGCTCGACACACTGCGTAGCGTAGAAGTGAAGTCCAATGGGCCGTAATAAAATAGCAGATCTTACATCGCACCGATCTCACACATCACTGGTGCTGATGAGAGCCCACTATATAGTATGACACTGTGGTTATGTAATACAGACAGCCCTCAGTCATTACATCATGTGAGCCAATTATATCACACACAGTTATGCTGAGGTGGACTTTGTGTCTTGTTGTTATAATTCAGATTAAGGGGATTAAGAGGTTGGCAAGCGCAGCATGGATCTATACAAATATTGTGAATATTACTTAAATATATGTATTTATCTTTTGCTTACTTGGGATACAAATATTTCGAAAAAATATATGTTTATTTATCATGTATTTATCACCAAAATAGATGAACGTTTTCTGCAGCTATATGTTTACAGTCACAGCTGTGTGTGTGTTTATGTGTCTGTGTGTGTGTGTTACTAATTTGTTCTAAAATTGGCCACACGGACCTTTTTTGTACCTATTTCTTGGTAGTGAATGACTTCCCTCTAGTGGACATTTATTTTCTTACTGCAGCAAATATATGCTTGTATTGCTTGTCTTGTACACTTAATATATAATTGTATTATGATTATGATTATGTCATTATGCTTATTACACATTACATATAATAACAAGCTTAAACCATTTTCTCCTTTTTCTAGAGACAACTTCTACCACGAGTACAACTGTTGGACCGGTTGGCCGAGGCCGAAGTTTTGACCCCCTCTACCAGCCTGGTATCGGTCAGAGGAATCGCTCCGTTTCCCCGGAGCACCGCCATCGAGCTCCCACGGCTCCGCCCGCCAATCCGACCCCATCTTCCAGCATCATCCCCTCCCCGAACGGCACGCGCCTCCAGTGGGACGACCTCAGGCGTACGCTGGCTTTCGCCTGGCACCTTCACGTCTACGGCTCAGCCAGCCTCTTCCTCATCCTTTTCGCCGGGGCCGCCCTGGGCCTCACGCTCTCCCCAGCGCCGACTGCCCTCAGCGGGGCGCTCTGGCTCTCGCCAACACCCTCCTCTTCCTGGTGGGAGGGATCCGGGCGGCGTTCTTTCTCCTCGACCCGTACGGCACGCGTCACTTCCTGCCCCGCACCGCCGTGATCGCCCTGTACAACCTGCCGCTGCACATGCTGGTGTGGGCACAGGCCGCGTTGGCCCTGCTCACCCTGAGGGTGGCGGGCGTCAGTGTGCTGCCCCCCACCCTGGAACGGGCCCCTCTCGTCGCCGTGCTGGCCGTGCTGCAGTGCACCCTGCTGCTGGCCGCGGACCTGCTCTCCCCAGCGCTGTCCCCCGTGGTGCCCGTCACCCTGCAGGTCCTGTCCCTGTGCTGGGGCCTCATCGTCTGCCTGGGCTTCCTCTGCTACGTCTTCCCGCGCGTCCGCTGCCCCACTCCTCCTAATCTGGGCGTTCCCGAGGAAGCTGGAAGGACCGGCTGGACTGGAAGCAGGAGAACATCGCTGATCCTGGCCAGAGTCCTGGCCGCGTGTGCCCTCATGGGGGCGCTGTGCTGCGGCCTGCACGTCTACGCCACCGTTTGGCTCTACGGACTCCTCAGGAACTGGAAGCACTTCACCTGGGGCTGGTGGCTGGTGCATTTCTGGGCACGGCTGCTGGAGCTGGCCTGGGGGTTCTCCTTGCTGCTGCTGGGCTCCTGGGTGTTCTGGAAGCCTCGGGGGGATCGGGGAAGGGACGAAGGTGGAGCCGGAGATGGAACAGCAGGGGACCAGACATCCCCTTGCCATTCTGCGGCCTCCGCTAACAGACATACCTGCTGGTCTAAGATTGTGCAGAGCCTGAAGGGGAAGCCCTATAAGAAATCTGACAGTAATGGGGTTGGGAGAGGAGGAGGAGGAGGCAGTGGCGGAGGAGGAGGCGGGGGAGGGCCTGGGGAATTGCCTAATAATTCGGTCGGACAGGAGCGTCCTGGCGCTGACATCAGCAAGAGTCTGATTCGCAACCAGAACCACGAGCAAGCCAGTGCTCAGCAGCGCTGCGTCAAAGACAGCAACCGCGGGCGCAACCTACGGGGTGGCTCGGTGGAGCGGGGCGTGTCCGACGACTCCACGGGTTCCCTGCTGAGGCTGCAGGCGCTGGGCCGGCCTCCGCAGCGCTCGCGCAGCGGCAGCCTGGACACAGACAAGGACACGGGGGTTTCCCTGTACGAGTTTGACCTCAGGCCCCCCTCTCCCATTGATTTGACCCGGAGCATCGATAACGCCCTGCACCGGGAGCACCTGCTAGGAGGAGGCAGCCTTTTCCAGCCCTTCTTCACACCCTCGCCGTCCCCTTCCCCGGGGTCCGGGATCAGCCAGGGCCCCTGGATCCGCAGGAACAGCGACCCCCAAATGCTCTCCGAGAGCAGTGACACCGAGTCCTCCATGCCACTCGGGGGCAGCATTATCAGCAGTGTTCCCAGCAGGCAGGTGACGGCCCCGCCTACTCCGTCCCACCAGGGCCACAGGTGGGGAGGAGGGGAGCCGATCGGGAGCGTGCCGTCCTCTGTGTCTTGCCCCGTGTCGCTGCGTCCCACCAGAGCCTCGACGGGACACCTGGCGGAGGAGGCCGGCGATGACACTCGGCCCTTCATCACCCCAGACTCGGAGAGCGTGCGCGGGAGACCCGGTAGGCCTGGCAGGGCCGGGAGGCAGGGGGCGTCGCAGAGTTACCTGGAGGTGAGCCGGCTGGAGGACTCCGCCAGTGTCAGCAGTGAAATTATTGACCTCTAATCTTCAAGCTACAACGTACGAACGCTACCACAAATGACATTTAACAAAGTTAGAGAGAGGGGTTTTATCAGTGATCTGTTCTGAAGCTTGTCTCCTTTCTTTTGCGAATAAGATAAAATGGACATTAGCCTCCCAAACAACCCTCTCAAAACTCTCTTTGCCTTTTAGCAATAGAGCAACAGATTCTAGCATTTGCTGACAGATCATCAACAAACTGGAGAACATGGGATAGTTCAGAGACAATAATATATACAATGCCCTGTCGTTCAAGTTAACCTTTGTTCTCTTGCTCTTACTCTCTCTAACTCCCTCCTTCAGATCCAAACTTATCATTTCAGTCCTGCTAGGGCTAGGCCGGTGTGTGTGTGTGTGTGTGTGTGTGTGCGTGTGTGTGTGTGTGTGTGTGTGTGTGTGTGTGTGTGTGTTTGCGTGCGTGCGTGCGTGCGCATGCGTGCATGTGTGTGTGGTCAAATGTGACTTGCCAAAGCCTGTCAAACTGTATGTCCAGACTTTGGACCTTAACGGAAAACAAGTGTTAAAGCATAAAATGTTTGGGTGGTGTCATTCAGATGGAAGCGAGGCTGGATGCTCTTCACAATAACGACACGTATAACCATAAACAGTCGTGACTTGTATTCACTTTGATTTCAATGTGCTGTCCATCATCTTTTTTTTTTAAATGCATATGTTTGTGATATATAGATGTGCCATACAACCGCCCGTGATGGGGTTTCTACACAATGGGTTCTAGCTCTCTAACCCATTACCTGGTCTAAGCAATCTCATTATCTGCAGTCTGTAATTAGTACCATAGTAATAGAGATGATAATTCTGCTACACTGTTTGGCCAGTCAGCCTCGTACTCTTCCTGCAGGCATGCTGACATGTACATCTCTTCCCGAGGGTTTTAGCTGTGGCTAAACCTTAAAGGAAAAAAAGAAAAAATAATCATAATTTAAAGACGTTAACATTGGGTTTCATGCATTTTGCCTACGGAGGAAAGCTTTTGCAATCAAACACTATTGTCCGTGATATTTAAGCCTATGACTGCACTTTGATTATGTTCTACAAATCAGACTGGGTGACAATTCCAAGTAGTGCTTTCCTCTCGAGTTCTGTCAAATCACAGTTCAAACGTTCAGTCAATGGTATCTGATTTATCTGATTTAAGGGAATGCACCAGAATGTTGCAAGGCTGCACCACACAGGACTGGCTAAGCATGACGTTTTCTGAACTCCTGCTTTCACGCTGATCGCTGAACAGATCATAGGTATTTTATGACTTCGGAAGGAACTAGGACTTCTATAATATATACCCCTCCTATATATATAGAAACAGAGACAATGTAAATCCTATTTTTGATGTCCGTTGATGACTATGTATCAATATATTGGTATGTAAAAGTAAAAGACAATCTAATGTAGTGTGGCCAATGTCGACCGTTCCATGGGGGTCCTATTTTTGCAGAAGACGACATATTTAAGTCTGAAAATGTGATCTTTCTTTGTTTATTTTTGCTACAATGAACTGTTGACTGATTAAACACTGAAAGGGAACTGCTATGTGAAGCGTTGCATTTCAGATCGGTTGGATCATTGACCAACCAGACTGCGCTCTGTCCTACATTTGAAGAGACAACAACGATTTAGTCATAAATGAGATACCGTCTTACTTGAAATAGGAAGACCAATGCTTGCCGAAACTATTTGTATTCATCTTCTGCATATTTGAAGTGTAGATGCGTGCTATCTGTTATGTTTCTCTTCTTTCAAAGACAAATAGAAATGTATAATTTAGAACAACTTATCGAGTGTTCCTGTGCTCCCGATGAAAGCAAGTGCAGAATAAGTGGGGTTCGTCCGGTGAGTCAAGGTGGCTTGCAGTCGTGTGACCCCCGCGTTCTATAAATGTGTTGCAGTGCAATGACCCTGTGTTGTGGTCTACATTCCAGTGACTCCATCGAATTTTGCCGTATTGGTACTTGCCGTTAATGAATTGGTACTTACTTAGTGTCTGAAACCTTAGGGTCTATTACTGTTGTCTCCACCAATGAAAACAGGATGTGCCATAGTTAATACTGACGACCATTAATAACCACCCCCCTCCTCCTCTCTCTCTCTAGTCAGCCACCCAATATGGAGCAACAGTTAAAAGTCTTGTTTTGTTCATTTTGCACATTGAACTTGTACTTCTGTTCTACAACGTAATGTTTGGATTGAAATAAACATGTGAAAGCCAACCTTTTCTTTTTGTGCGCTCTTTTGGCGAGGTGACCCCCATGTGCAAAACTGAAAACCATGTTACCGTATCTATTTTTTCTGCCCCCGTCACTCATTGGTGATGAGAACCTGGATGACTACACTCCGTCCCCGACCACGGCTGACCCAAGGACAGCTTTTAAAGGTGTAAACCCAGCCAAGTGCACAGGGCCAGACGGTGTTCCAGGTTCCAGGCCGTGCCCTCAGAGGGTGCGCCAAACCAGCCAGCAGGGGGCCTTCACCTCTTCATTCCACCTCTCCCTGAACCAGTCTGCAGTCCCCACCTGCTTCAAACAGACCACCATTGTCCCCATTCTACCAAAGAGACCTTCCATCACCTGCCTGAATGACAACCGCCATGTAGCACTGACATCATGAAGTCATCACCTGATGTGGGATCATCAGAACCCACTTCTGTTCTCCCTTCCTAACACATTGGACCCCCTTGTTGGACCCCAACTTGCGTAGTGCCCCAACAGATCTACGGAAGACGCCCTCTCCCACCTGGATATGGGAAAGGCACAGGTGAGCATACTGTTTGGAGATCGAATCAAATTTATTTATATAGCACATTTAAAACAACCACAGGATGACCAAAGTGCTGTACAGTGAAACATAAAAGCAGTTAAAAATAAGAACAAGGCAATAAAATCATATACGTGAAAACAAATAGATAAAATAGTCAGGAAAACTTCACAGACATTCAAATGCCAGGCTGAACATGTGACTTACAGTTTAGCATTCAATGCTTTTGTGCCTGCTACCCTCATTCGCAAGCTCAGGATATTGCGTAGTTAACACCTCCCCTTGCTATCTTCTATTACATTTCACCAGGTGTTCTGCAGGAATGTACTCTAGTTTTGATTCTGTTATGGGGTGTGTGCCCGGTGCCGTGGAAATGTTTGGAAAGGACTGCAGCAGAGGGCACGTTTCCTCATCCCAGCGTGGCTTGTAAACAAATTAGCAAGATTCAAGAAGTGTAATTATCACAAACACATACACATCACATATGCAGTGAAATGAAAAAGTGGTGATGCCCAGCGGAATGTGCAACAGAACAAGACAAATACCACAAATATCACAATTGAAGGGAAATCAGAATAGTCACACTGCACTCTTTACAGCTACAGTCTTTTTTAGGAATGAGAAATATGAGCAAATAAAATAAAAACAGCAAGGCATATAAACAGGGAAATATAAAAATATTATATTATTATCCAATTATGTAGTAAGAATATATAGAATATAGAATGTATAGAATAGAAAAATAGAATAGGAATATATATATATATCCACATATATCCATGACTTCAGAAGGAACTAGGACATGTTGATCATACATGTCTTCATCTGTCAATCAGGTCAAATCATGATGAGTAGTCTGGCCAGGCGTCAAATTTCGGTGCGGAACTGCAGCGTGGTATTCTTCATCTTTTCCTTGTAGTCTTCATCAAACTGTTCATTCTGGGTGACGGTGAAGTGGTTTTTCCAGTCGCCAACCTTCCCTGTGAGATAACATGTGTCAGACAGTCAAAAGTAAGGTCATCATAAACTTTCATCTTTAAGGTTATATGCATTACCTTTTCTCATGAAGGGAGAGACGCTAAAGTCCATAATTCCATCGAACACTGTGTAGTTGGCCATCTTGTCTTTCTTCATATTATCAAAATGTGCTACATCTCTGATGTGTTTCCTCTCTTCAGGTGTGGAAGTCGAACCAAGAAAGGAGCACAACTTGTCTATCTCTCGTCCAGTGTCCTGTATGCCCAGAAACACATACGCACACAAACCCTAAAAACCCTGAGCACATTTCCTACAGGCCATATTTTAGTTCCGTTTATCTTTCAGCATTCCCCTTGGGCACCAACAAATGTGGCTCTTACACGAACACTACTTACCTCAATCATATCTTCAAAGAACATGTAATGGAGTTTAGGATAAGACTGTTTCCGCTCCCACCAGCCGGTCACATGATCATACCAGGGTCCAAACACCACTAAAACCACAGAGAAATCCGTCTAAAAACAGATGCAGAGGAAAATGGAGGCCTAATCTGTTGTCTATGTATACTTGAATAGGTTGTACACTGACTCTTTCCGTCCATGAATCTCTGTAGGAAGCTGCTCCAGTCTCCTGGCTCTGGGTGGACATTGTTCATGCGGTCAAAGTGAAAGTAAGACACCACATTGTCCTTGGCATTACGGGCCACATACACCACCTGCATAGAGAACTCTGGTTAGGATTTCTGCATTTAACTACATTTGTTAGGCCTTTATTGGCAATGGAATCTTTCAGAAATAGTTACAACGACAAAAATCAATATTCACGACTGTAAAAGTTAATACTACATATTTAGATTGAAACCTTCAGCTTTCAGTGTATGCTGTATTGAGCAATGTGTGCACTTTGAGATTTGACGTGTAGCACACTGTACCCTGCATTTCTGCTCCCAGAAGGACTGGGGAACCAACTGCACAGGCAGGTGAGTTTTGATGAGGCGCGGGGAAGTCGTCAGATTGTCTGCCAAATCGGTTCCTGTGGAAAGATTCAACCTCAACTGCTTTTATTGTTGTGATAATAACAAGAATGAATGACATGCAATAGAGAAATTGATTCATGCATTCAATTTGAACTTTTGAACTTCTGACTGAAATCTCACCGCTCGGTGTGTTTGGTATCTCAATCTCCAGGAAAGGGACTCTCTCATGGATCGGGGTGGAGGTCTGGCGGTCTGGCTGAGTCTCAGAGAAATACAGAAGATCTAGGATGTAGGAGACCCACGTTGTTCCTGGAAAGACAACAGAGAGACACAGAGATGTCAATAAGTGTTCACGCTGTCAATGAGATGGGAGCAAAGAGGACCTATCTTATGCAAACCTGCTTTTGGGTATGTTGCAATGAGGATATCATCTGGTCTGGCTTGGAAGTTTTGAACATTCTCCCAGTTGCTGGTGAAAATATTGACCATTGAGACTCCATGGAAATCAAACAGATTTTGCCGAGGAGGCAGCGTTGCCTAAAAATGAGCACAAATAAAAACATCACAGATATTTCCTTCTTTAAAAAAATGTCTGACAATATTTGACATAGGCCGAGGTCAAATTGACATTGAGTTAAACAATTGTTTGACAGAGCCTACCAGTGAACAACTTTAATAGTCAAGTCAAGTCAACTTTATTTATATAGCACATTTAAACAACCGCAGTTGGACCAAAGTGCTGAACAAGCTTCAAAACAACAACAAACAATAAAAGAAGTAAAAACAAATAAAAACAAACGAAGTAAAAATATTAGAGCATAACAGTAGAACAGGGTTAGAGCACAGTGAGAGACAGGGAGCCTAAATGCAGCTCTAACTGAATGCCAGTGAGAAGAGGTGGGTCTTTAACAGTGGCAGATTTTAGGTGTATGGGTAGCTTATTCCAGATATTGGGGGCGACCACAGCAAAGGCTCTGTCACCTCTATTTTTTAGCCTGGTTTTGGGAACCTTTAGGAGCATCTGATTTCTTGACCTCAGAGCTTTAACTGGAATATGTGGGTGTAGAAGTTCCATTAAATATGATGGTGCCAGCCCATTTAAAATTTTAAAAACAAGTAATACAATTTTAATATCAATCCTGAACCGGACGGGAAGCCAGTGCAGGGAGGCCAGTACAGGAGTTATGTGTTCACGTTTCCTAGTTCCGGTTAAAAGACGAGCTGCTGCATTTTGTACCAGCTGGAGATGACGGAGAGATGACTGATCAATACCTATATACAATGAATTACAGTAGTCCAAGCGAGATGTAATAAAAGCATGAGTGACTGTCTGGAAGTCTTTGGGGGAGAGATATGGCTTTACTTTTGCTAAAAGTCTTAACTGGTAAAAGCTGTTTTTTATCACAGAGCTAATCTGTTTGTTGAATTTAAAAGAGCTGTCGAAGACCACACCCAGACTTTTAACAAAAGAGCGATTGTAAGAGGCTAGAGATCCAAGTGTTTCATCATAATCAGCCAGCTGATCGGGACGCCCAAACATAATAATCTCAGTTTTGTTTTCGTTAACGTTTAGAAAGTTGAGGTCCAACCAAGTTTTGATGTCCTTTAAGCAGTTAAGCAGTGGCTGTAAGGACTCTTTGCTGTCGGCTTTTATGGGTAAATAGATTTGGATGTCGTCGGCAAAACAGTGAAAGGAAATGTTATGTTTTTTGAAAATGGACCCCAAGGGCAGCAGATAGAGTGAGAAGAGGATGGGGCCTAAAATGGAGCCTTGAGGAACCCCACAGGAAAGTGGGGCTGTGGATGAGGAACATTCGCCTAATTGAACTGAGAAGCTCCTGTCTGAGAGGTAGGACTGGAACCACTGGAGGGCAGTCCCTCGGATGCCTACACACTGATCCAGGCGAGTTAATAAATAACTTAATTACAAAATAACTTGTCAAATGCACAAGTCAGTTTAAGTAACAAAAGACAACATTCAACTTGTTAAAGGCAACGTTTTGAGAGTATGCAAAACATTTCTTATGCAGCTTATAAATCACATCTTGTTGTATTACTGAACAAATCACACTTTTAATGTGGAACTTCTAGATCCGAGAGCACAAAACAACACAAACAATCCCAAGTTACCTTATCTACGGGCATGTCGGTCTAGTTCTTGCTTCTCCTCAAGTTTGTAAACTTGTTATTTTCTGCAGATTTTGCCTTTTTTATTATTCCTCCTCCTGCTGCTGCTGCTGATCAGACGACCACCGCTCAGTGCGACAGTCTGAGACGCGCACTCCCGACACTACCTTCAATGGCTCGGCTCTGAGTAAGGGACTGTCTGCAAATTACACACACACACATCACCTCAGGTCTGAATAAGGGAGCGTCTGCAAGTTACACACACACATCACCTCAGGTCTGAATAAGGGAGCGTCTGCAAGTTACACACACACATCACCTCAGGTCTGAATAAGGGAGCGTCTGCAAGTTACACACACACATCACCTCAGGTCTGAATAAGGGAGTGTCTGCAAATTACACACACACATCACCTCAGGTCTGAATAAGGGAGCGTCTGCAAGTTACACATTTCACCTACGGTCTGAGTAAGGGACCGTCTGCAAATTACACACACACACACATCACCTCAGGTCTGAATAAGGGACCGTCTGCAAGTTACACACGTCACCTCCGGTCTGATTAAGGGAGCGTCTGCAAGTTACACACACACACACACACACACATCACCTCAGGTCTGAGTGAGGGATCCTCTGCAAATTACACATTCCACCTACGGTCTGAGAAAGGGAGCGTCTGCAAGTTACACACACATACACACAAGTTACACTCAGACCGGAGGCTCCCGTCTGAGTAAGGGAGCGTCTGCAAATTACACACGTCAAATTACACACGTCACCTCCGTACACACTGATAACTACACTGCTCCAAAAAATTGAAGGAACACTTTGAAAACACATCAGATCTCAATGGGAAAAAAAAAATCATGCTGGATACCTATACTGATATGGACTGGGTAATGTGTTAGAACGAAAGGATGCCACATTGTTTGATGGAAATGAAAATTATCAAGCTACAGAGGGCTGAATTCAAAGACGCGGCAGGCTAGTCCATTTTGCTGAAATTCCATTGCAGCAACTCAAAATGGTACTCAGTACTGTGTATTGCCCCCACGTGCTTGTATGCATGCCTGACAACGTCGGGGCTCCTAATGAGACGACGGATGGTGTCCTGGGGTATCTCCTCCCAGATCTGGACCAGGGCATCACTGAGCTCCTGGACAGTCTGAGGTGCAACCTGGCGGCGTCGGATGGACCGAAACATAATGTCCCAGAGATGTTCTATTGGATTTAGGTCAGGCGAGCGTGGGGGCCAGTCAATGGTATCAATTCATTCATCCTCCAGGAACTGCCTGCATACGCTCGCCACATGAGGCCGGGCATTGTCGTGCACCAGGAGGAACCCAAGACCGACTGCACCAGCGTAGGGTCTGACAATGGGTCCAAGGATTTCATCCCGATACCTAATGGCAGTCAGGGTGCCGTTCTCTAGCCTGTTGAGGTCTGTGCGTCCCTCCATGGATATGCCTCCCCAGACCATCACTGAAGCACCACCAAACCGGTCATGCTGAACGATGTTACAGGCAGCATAACGTTCTCCACGGCTTCTCCAGACCCTTTCACATCTGTCACATGTGCTCAGGGTGAACCTGCTCTCATCTGTGAAAAGCACAGGGCGCCAGTGGCGGATCTGCCAATTCTGGTGTTCTATGGCAAATGCCAATCGAGCTCCACGGTGCCGGGCAGTGAGCACAGGGCCCACTAGAGGACGTCGGGCCCTCAGGCCACCCTCATGAAGTCTGTTTCTGATTGTTTGGTCAGAGACATTCACACCAGTGGCCTGCTGGAGGTCATTTTGTAGGGCTCTGGCAGTGCTCATCCTTGTTCCTCCTTGCACAAAGGAGCAGATACCGGTCCTGCTGATGGGTTAAGGACCTTCTACGGCCCTGTCCAGCTCTCCTAGAGTAACTGCTTGTCTCCTGGAATCTCCTCCATGCTCTTGAGACTGTGCTGGGAGACACAGCAAACCTTCTGGCAATGGCACGTATTGATGTGCCATCCTGGAGGAGTTGGACTGCCTGTGCAACCTCTGTAGGGTCCAGGTATCGCCTCATGCTACCAGTAGTGACACTGACCCTAGCCAAATGCAAAACTAGTGAAACTAATGAACAGTCAGAAAAGATGAGGAGGGAAAAAATGTCAGTGGCCTCCACCTGGAAAACCATTCCTGTTTTGGGGGTTGTCTCATTGTTGCCCCTCTAGTGCACCTGTTGTTAATTTCATTAACACCAAAGCAGCTGAAACTGATTAACAACCCCCTCTGGAAATCAGTCTTGGGCCAAACCATTACAAGGGGTAATGCCTGTACATAAAACTACAGTAAATATAAACATTTCCTTAAACAATATTTACAACAATAATTCAGATATACAGTAAATACATTTACATCCCAAATCTAAATATCCAAATAATACCAATCGCGATGATACTGTATTACATTTACATTGCTCTTTGTCACTGTTGTGCTCTTCATTTATCCACTATGGCATGGGAAATGAAGATGCATATTTTCAGAGGTGGCAAAAGTATACACATCCTTTACTTACTAGAAGTACAGATACTTTGATAAATTGATTCATTGCATTCAATTTGAACTTTTGAACTTCTGACTGAAATCTCACCCCTCGGTGTGTTTGGTATCTCAATCTCCATCTACTTGTGTAAAATACAACTCTGGTAAAACTTGAAATACTTATTCAAGTTCTTTACTCAAGTAAATAGTACAGGCTCTGAAATGTACTCAAAGTACAAAAGTAAAAAGTAGCCATTTTAATTCTTAATATATTGAAAATAATCAACTTAACGTGGACCAATATTAACGTGAGGCTCCAATGCAGAACATCAGCTTTCATTGCCAGCAACAGAACTGGAAACTTTGGACATTTTTGAAACTTTTAGACTCTTTTGTCAATAGGAATGATGTTTACTGACATGTTATACATAATAGTTGTAACACACACACAGTGTGTGTGTGTGTGTGTGTGGTGGGGGGGTGTCTTGCTGCTGCTGCCCTGACCCGGAGTCTCATTATCGGCTTCTTGTTCATCATGTTTAGTTCTCGCTACTCACGTGTCTCTCGTATTTTATTTCTAAGTCTGTTTCGTGTCGTTACGTCTGACGTCACATACGTGACATCAGAGCTCCTCTAATGCGGATGGACGCAGCGAGCGTCTCTTCTATGTGTTGTTGTCCGTCCATTTAGGTTGAGATCGGTCTCGATGTTGGGAAGTCGTGATGCAATGATGTAAAAAAACCCCGACAATTCCCCTCAAATGCAATAAAACTAAAGTAACGAGTCCCGTTTTGAAAATGTAACGAGTAGAAAGTACAGATATTAGTGTTTAAATGCACAAATTTCGGTGCGGAACTGCAGCGTGGTATTCTTCATCTTTTCCTTGTAGTCTTCATCAAACTGTTCATTCTGGGTGACGGTAAAGTGGTTTTTCCAGTCGCCAACCTTCCCTGTGAGATAACGTGTGTCGGACAGTCAAAAGTAAGGTCATCATAAACTTTCATCTTTAAGGTTATATGCATTACCTTTTCTCATGAAGGGAGAGATGCTAAAGTCCATAATTTCATCGAAAGTTGAGTAGTTGGCCATCTTGTCTTTCTTCATATTATCAAAATGTGCTACATCTCTGATGTGTTTCCTCTCTTCAGGTGTGGAAGTCAAACCAAGAAAGGAGCACAACTTGTCTATCTCTCGTCCAGTGTCCTGTATGCCCAGAAACACATACGCACACAAACCCTAAAAACCCTGAGCACATTTCCTACAGGCCATATTTTAGTTCCGTTTATCTTTCCGCATTCCCCTTGGGCACCAACAAATGTGGCTCTTAAACGAACACTACTTACCTCAATCATATCTTCAAAGAACATGTAATGGAGTTTAGGATAAGACTGTTTCCGCTCCCACCAGCCGGTCACATGATCATACCAGGGTCCAAACACCACTAAAACCACAGAGAAATCCGTCTAAAAACAGATGCAGAGGAAAATGGAGGCCTAATCTGTTGTCTATGTATACTTGAATAGGTTGTACACTGACTCTTGCCATCCATGAATCTCTGTAGGAAGCTGCTCCAGTCTCCTGGCTCTGGGTGGACATTGTTCATGCGGTCAAAGTGAAAATAAGACACCACATTGTCCTTGGCATTACGGGCCACATACACCACCTGCATAGAGAACTCTGGTTAGGATTTCTGCATTTAACTACATTTGTTAGGCCTTTATTGGCAATGGAATCTTTCAGAAATAGTTACAACGACAAAAATCAATATTCACCCAACGACTGTAAAAGTTAATACTACATATTTAGATTGAAACCTTCAGCTTTCAGTGTATGCTGTATTGAGCAATGTGTGCACTTTGAGATTTGACGTGTAGCACACTTTACCCTGCATTTCTGCTCCCAGAAGGACTGGGGAATCAACTGCACAGGCAGGTGAGTTTTGATGAGGCGCGGGGAAGTCGTCAGATTGTCTGCCAAATCGGTTCCTGTGGAAAGATTCAAACTCAACTGCTTTTATTGTTGTGATAATGGAAAGAATGAATGACATGCAATAGAGAAATTGATTCATGCATTCAATTTGAACTTTTGAACTTCTGACTGAAATCTCACCCCTCGGTGTGTTTGGTTTCTCAATCTCCAGGAAAGGGACTCTCTCATGGATCGGGGTGGAGGTCTGGCGGTCTGGCTGAGTCTCAGAGAAATACAGAAGATCTAGGATGTAGGAGACCCACGTAGTTCCTGGAAAGACAACAGAGAGACACAGATGTCAATATCTCTGTGGCAGATCCTGGTCCAAGCGCTCGTTATCACTCGTCTCGACTACTGCAACTCTCTCCTGGCTGGACTCCCCGCCTCAACAATCAAGCCCTTACAACGCATCCAGAACGCAGCAGCACGCCTCGTGTTCAACCTACCTAAATTCTCCCATGTAACCCCCCTCTTCCGCAACCTCCACTGGCTCCCGGTAATCCCTCGCATTCGATTCAAGACACTGGTACTGACTTTCATGGCTGTCAACGGAACCGCCCCTACCTACCTCCAAAAATTAGTCCGACCCTACGCCCCAGCCCGAGCACTCCGCTCGGCAACTTCTGCCAAACGACTGGTACCGCCTTCACTAAAAACAGCCAAACATCGCTCTTCCACGTCCCAACTCTTCACGGTTCTGGCTCCGCAGTGGTGGAATGAGCTCCCGGCTCATGTCAGGACGGCCGAGTCGCTCGCCAGCTTCCGCAAGAGACTCAAGACCCACCTGTTCAGAGTTCACCTGGACTCTACATAACCCACCCCCCCCCAGCACTAACCTGCGTGTTTATATGTCTTAACACTTATTAATGGCACTTAGCATTGTTGTTTGTTCTCAGATGTTGTAGCACGCTTAGAATTGCACGCCTGCCCAGCTACTTATGCAGGCAACTTGGCAATTATGAAACTCGTTCTATTCGTCTCATAAATATGAATGCTCGAAACAGCTCTATTCTTATCTTCAGGTACCACAGTGATATATTGCTGCCTCTCCTTCAACAAATGTACTCTTTGTAAGTGGCTTTGGATAAAAGCGTCTGCCAAATGCCCTAAATGTAAATGTAAATGTACTCTTTGTAAGTCGCTTTGGATAAAAGCGTCTGCCAAATGCCCTAAATGTAAATGTAAATGTACTCTTTGTAAGTCGCTTTGGATAAAAGCGTCTGCCAAATGCCCTAAATGTAAATGTAAATGTTATGTAAATGTCAATAAGTGTTCACGCTGTCAATGAGATGGGAGGCAACGAGGCCTAATCCTTATACTAACCTGGCTTTTGGGTATGTTGCAATGAGGATATCATCTGGTTCTGGCTTGGAAGTATGTTGAACATCTGCCCAGTTGCTGGTTGAAAAGATTGACCATTGAGACCTCCAATGGAAATCAAACATGATTTTGCCGAGGAGGCAAGCGTTGGCCTAAAAATGAGCAAAAATAACTCTCTGATATTTCTTCTTCTC
>PIJE02000768.1:21319-103819 GCA_002895965.2 Coryphaenoides rupestris
AGGGGCTAGATGCACATTTGCAAACCAGAACTCTCCCCCTGCACGTAGTACAACACCAGACATTGTTTAACACCACTGATTATAAAATAACGTTTTGTTTTTATATGATATATTACAATCATTACGTGGAAGTATGCATGCATGGAACTCAGCTTAATGTCCCATTGCCCTATGATTGCCACTGCCTTTGTCTTTGACACTGATAACTATATATATATATATATATACAGAGGTGGCAAAGGTACACACATTCTGTACTTAAGTAAAAGTACAGATACTTGTGTAAAAAAATACTTTGATAAAAGTAGAAGTACTGATTGAACTTTTTACTCAAGTAAGTAAAAAGTAACATTTTTCAGCTGTTTTTGTTCAAAGCTAACAGAACCTCACGTCATATTAATAGAAATATAATAAAAGGGAATAGGAACTTTATTTCTACTTCTATTACTGCCTTTCTAAATGTTTTACAGCATGAACAACAAAAACAAAGTGGATAGAAAAAACAAGCTCTATTTGCTGTCGCCTACATAGTAGATGGGTGACTTCACCTCTCCATAGGCCTTAAGAAATCACACAAAAGATACTGTTGGAAATCAGTCTTGGGCGAAACCATTACAAGGGGTAATGCCTGTACATAAAACTACAGCAATATTTACAACAATAATTCAGATATACATAAATACATTTAGATCCCAAATCTAAATATCCCAAAATAATACCAATCGCGATGATACTGTATTAACATTACATTGCTCTTTGTCACTGGTTGTGCTCTTCATTTATCCACTATGGCATGGGAAATGAAGATGCATATTTTCAGAGGTGGCAAAAGTATACACATCCTTTACTAAAGTAGAAGTACAGATACTTGTGTAAAAAACGACTCTGGTAAAAGTTGAAATACTGATTCAAGTTCTTTACTCAAGAAAAAAGTACAGGCTTGAAATGTACTCAAAGTACAAAAGTAAAAGTAAAGAGTGATGTTTACTGACACATTATACATAATAGTTGTAACGTCACGTGTTCCTCTCGTATTTTATTTCTAAGTCTGTTTCGTGTCGTTACGTCTGACATCACATGCGTGACATCAGAGCTCCTCTAACGTGGATGGACACAGCGAGCGTCTCTTCTATGTGTTGTTGTCCATCCATTTAGGTTGAGATCGGTCTCGATGTTGGGAAGTCGTGATGCAATGATGTAAAAAAACCCCGACAATTCCCCTCAAATGCAATAAAACTAAAGTAACGAGTCCCGTTTTGAAAATGTAACGAGTAGAAAGTACAGATATTAGTGTTTAAATGCACAAATTTCGGTGCGGAACTGCAGCGTGGTATTCTTCATCTTTTCCTTGTAGTCTTCATCAAACTGTTCATTCTGGGTGACGGTAAAGTGGTTTTTCCAGTCGCCAACCTTCCCTGTGAGATAACATGTGTCGGACAATCAAAAGTAAGGTCATCATAAACTTTCATCTTTAAGGTTATATGCATTACCTTTTCTCATGAAGGGAGAGATGCTAAAGTCCATAATTCCAGCGAAAGATGAGTAGTTGGCCATCTTGTCTTTCTTCATATTATCAAAATGTGCTACATCTCTGATGTGTTTCCTCTCTTCAGATGTGGAAGTCGAACCCAAGGAAAGGAGCACAACTTGTCTATCTCTCGTCCAGTGTCCTGTATGCCCAGAAACACATACGCACACAAACCCTCAAAACCCTGAGCACATTTCCTACAGGCCATATTTTAGTTCCGTTTATCTTTCAGCATTCCCCTTGGGCACCAACAAATGTGGCTCTTACACGAACACTACTTACCTCAATCATATCTTCAAAGAACATGTAATGGAGTTAGGATAAGACTGTTTCCGCTCCCACCAGCCGGTCACATGATCATTACCAGGGTCCAAACACCACTAAAAACCACAGAGAAATCCGTCTAAAAACAGATGCAGAGGAAAATGGAGGCCTAATCTGTTGTCTATGTATACTTGAATAGATTGTACACTGACTCTTTCCGTCCATGAATCTCTGTAGGAAGCTGCTCCAGTCTCCTGGCTCTGGGTGGACATTGTTCATGCGGTCAAAGTGAAAGTAAGACACCACATTGTCCTTGGCATTACGGGCCACATACACCACCTGCATAGAGAACTCTGGTGAGGATTTCTGCATTTAAGTACATTTGTTAGGCCCTTATTGGCAATGGAATCCTTCAGAAATAACTACAACGACAAAAATCTATATTCACCCAACGACTGTAAAAGTTAATACTACATAGGCTATTTAGATTGAAATGTATTTTTTTTTTAAAGCATTAGAATTCACAATGCAGTTGTAGTCGTAAACCGAGTACAATTTAGTCAGCCTACATTTGTCACACTGTGTGGCAACATTACCATAGCTCAGACCTTCAGCTTTCAGTGTATGCTGTATTGAGCCTGGTGTGCACTTTGAGATTTGACGTGTAGCACACTTTACCCTGCATTTCTGCTCCCAGAAGGACTGGGGAACCAACTGCACAGGCAGGTGAGTTTTGATGAGGCGCGGGGAAGTCGTCAGATTGTCTGCCAAATCGGTTCCTGTGGAAAGATTCAAATTCAACTGCTTTTATTGTTGTGATAATAACAAGAATGAATGACATGACACACTTGCAACATATCACACAGCAAAAGGCATAATCTAATGCTGACCATGTAATTAAGAAATATTACTGTAGTGACACCTTTGCTAGTTTTACCAAGAGTTATCAAAACATAATGCAATAGGAAAATTGATTCATGCATTAAATTTGAACTTTTGAACTTCTGACTGAAATCTAACCCCTCATTGTGTTTGGTATCTCAATCTCCAGGAAAGGGACTCTCTCATGGATCGGGGTGGAGGTCTGGCGGTCTGGCTGAGTCTCAGAGAAATACAGAAGATCTAGGATGTAGGAGACCCACGTAGTTCCTGGAAAGACAACAGAGAGACACAGAGATGTCAATAAGTGTTCACGCTGTCAATGAGATGGGAGCAAAGAGGACCTATCTTATACAAACCTGCTTTTGGGTATGTTGCAATGAGGATATCATCTGGTCTGGCTTGGAAGTTTTGAACATTCTCCCAGTTGCTGGTGAAAATATTGACCATTGAGACTCCATGGAAATCAAACAGATTTGGCCGAGGAGGCAGCGTTGCCTAAAAATGAGCACAAATAAAAACATCACAGATATTTCCTTATTTAAAAAGAAATTCTGACAATATTTGACATAGGCCTAGGTGAAATTGACATTAAGTTAAACAATTGTTTGACAGAGCCTACCAGTGAATAACTTTAATAACTTAACTAAATAACTAAATAACTTGTCAAATGCACAAGTCAGCTTAAGTAACAACAACTAGGTCTAAGACAACATTCAACTTGTTTTGAGAGAGTTTGCAAAACATTTCTTATGCAGCTTATAAGTCACATCTTGTTGTATTACTAAACAAATCACACTTTTAATGTGGAACTTCTAGATCCGAGAGCACAAAACACAAACAATCCCAAGTTACCTTATCTACGGGCATGTCGGTCGCCTAGTTCTTGCTTCTCCTCAAGTTTGTAAACTTGTTATTTTCTGTAGATTTTGCCTTTTTTATTATTCCTCCTCCTCCTGCTGCTGCTGATCAGACGACCCACCGCTCAGTGCGACAGAGACGCGCACTCCCGACACTACCTTCAGTGGCTCGGCTCTGAGTAAGGGAGCGTCTGCAAATTACACACACATATCACCCTCGAGAAGTTGCAAAACACAGATAGTGACTAACAGCAGCTTGCATCACAAGGTTGTGGTCTCTTGCAGGGGTTCCCAAACCTTTCAGCCCGCGACCATTTCACCTACGGTCTGAGTAAGGGACCGTCTCCAAACTACACATTTCACCTACGGTCTGAGTAAGGGAGCGTCTGCAAGTTACACATTTCACCTACGGTCTGACAAAGGGACCGTCTGCAAGTTACACATTTCACCTACGGTCTGAGTGAGGGATCCTCTGCAAATTACAACATTTAAATGGTTTGTTCGCTTGACATGCCAATCCCCGGAAAGGACTAGCCTATAAATCACCTATAATACACCTCATCAAACGCACATTCATAACAAACTCCCTGTTTTAGAAGGAGAATATTCACTAAACATCCATAAAATTCCCTTTCTTATTCTGGTGGCTGTATTTACTCCACATTAGAGTGTGTTACTTACTACAAATGAGAAGACATTGAAAGTTTTTCAGAAAGATATTGACTGAAGATCTACTAAATGACGCTTTATCATTCTGACACAGCCGCCAGACGACCCACCCCTCTGCGACAGAGATGACCCAAGCAGTCAAAAAAAATACAATACAAGATGAATCCCCGATAGGAGTAGCTATCCTGAATCGGATACCCAGTGTAGCTGGATCTATATTGGAAGAAAAAACACAAAAAAGCGATGTCAATGTTTTTATTATCATTCTACAATTAAAAGCGGATGTCAATGTTTTATCTCTTTTAACAATATTTTGTAATTATAACAACAACAACAACAAAAAGACTAATCTAGCTCAATGGATTGATACGAATTGGACGTTTTTGGTGTACATAAGTATCTCTACGAACAAACAATTTTATGAACATGAATTGCTATGAAACAAGTATATTCTATATATTTCAACCCAATTCATATGCTCACCAGCGACAGCAACAGTTCTCTCCCACCCACTTCTCGATTTTCACCTGCAGCGATGTAAGAAAATAGACTTTAAAAGAAATCCACAGAGATGTGCAAACTAGGAGATGGCTACTAGATTGAGCCAAAGCAAAGTCAAAAGTGTTTTATTGTCACATGTACATCACAACACAGGGCCATTCTGAACAGTGAAATGCAAAAAACGAGAGAATGGCACAATATACATGATAATGATAAACACAATCAAATAATAATATATCCTGTATCCCTCCAAAACCCTAGGACGTGCTGTCTTTACCCATCTATTGTAACTGGCTGTTGCACCAATGTGCTGCAAGGGCAGTATAACAGGATTGTTTTTTTGTCCAACGTTTTAAGATTGGAGAATATAAAAGAAGTATATGGCGATATAAAAGAAAATGTGGCTAGTCAGTGAGCCACAGGGCAGGGGGTAGAGTCACATGCAACTCAGAAGCTCTCTGACCCCTGCACTAGTACAACACCAGCATTGTTAAACCACTGATTATAAAATAACGTTTTGTTTTTATATGATATATTCTACATTAGGGGCCGGTGGGGCCTGGCCCCACCAGATGTCGCTGTGGAGCAGTGCAGGACATGATCAATAAATCAGTGTAACATATATATATATTTTTTCTTTTTCTTTTTAACTAACATTGTTGCGTGTTTATTACATATGACAACGGTAGAGCTGTCCGATACAATCCAAATATCTTCCCGTACCTGTTGTGTAAAGGTCAGTACTTCTCCTAGTCTAGTTTGGTGAGCATGGGGCCAGCCCGTCAGCGTTTGTTTAACCAAGCGAGCAGTTGATAACACAGTGTGCGCATGTTCAACGCGCTTTCAATAATGAGCTGTGGGGCACGATCAGGTAGGCCCCAGAAGAACCCGGATGGGACAGTGTTACCATACGTGAAGCCTACGGCCTCTCCAAGCATCTGGAGGATGAGAAATGTCTACAGTTTTTGCAGTTTTTCTACGAGCTGATGCCAGAAGTCGACATTCTGTACAACATACTGCAAAAACGAGATGTAGATGCAGCCAGGATCAACCGTGCAATGGAAAGCTTCAAAAACAGTGTGGGTCGACTGAGAGAGAGAGTGGATGTAATAGCCCAGGAGAGAGAAAACATTGCGACTAAACGGAGAAAAATAAATGTCGCTGCTGTAATGAAGGAGGCTTGTGACACTGTGGTATCGCAGGTAGAAGAGAGATTTTGCCAAAGCGATCACCTTATCGCAGCACAACTTGTCGACTGTACACTCTTCAGCAAGTTTGTCAAATCATTTCCCAGTGCCGAACTTGAATGTGCAATCAAAATTTGGCCAATAGCAAATAAGATTAAGCTAGAAACTGAGCTGAAGTCGCTGTACAATCACTCTGAGTTGCACGCAGGAAATGCACTGTCTCTGCTTCAGTTAATTCATGAAAACAACCTTCAGGATGCCTTATCCGAAACAGTGTCACTACTAAAAATCATAATCACTACGCCAATGACCACTGCTGAGTCAGAGAGAAACTTTTCAACGTTGAAAAGGATTAAGACATTTACACGCAACACAATGGGGCAACAGAGGTTAAATGCACTTGCTATGCTATCAATTGAAAATGAATTAATTCATGGATTGGTGGACTTCGACAGAAAAGTTATTGACAAGTTTGCCCAGATGAAAGATCGTCGTGCATCTTTTCTTTTCAAGAAATGAACGTCACTGGTGAGTCTATTTTGCATTATTACAAGGCGTGTTATTTTGGCTGTAGGTTAAGGCCCAGGAAGCAATGGGTTTCCCTGCTCTGAAATGTTGCTTTGGATGTTATTACAGTTGCAGACCACAATGATTGTATACTGCTTGATAACTTTGGATTTGCAATGCAATGCATTGCATCGCCGATGCGCTACCAGTTGTGTGAGATCAAATGCGGTTACGTCTATTGACAGCTGTCAACGAGGGGAATCCCGTGACTCACATTTCCTTATGTCCAAATTAGCACATGTGCGTAACGCAGCAGGTGGGATGTGATTCCCCTCATTAACTCCTGCGCCGCCGTTACGTCAATGTGTGCATTTGTGATTTCATTGATGAGGCGCGTTTGTGATTGGATTCATTGAGCAAGTAGGTTTGTGTGTAGTTTCATTGACAAGTCGGATGCTGCCCACATACGTTTTGTGGTGTAAGGTGTGTCGAGTTGACGAAGGGGTGCGGATGCTGGGCTTCTCATACTTGTTTCCATAGGACCGACAGAATTATAGTATGAGCTCGCACGCCAACCAAAGGGAGGGCTTTTTCCATGCACCACAGACTCCACATGCATTCCACGTAAATGAATCTGTAATATATCATTACGTGGAAGTAGGATGAAGAGGGACAGTTAAAAGCCCTGCGAAAACTACAAGCTTTTACACACTGTCCCAACTTGGACCGGCTACTGAATGAGCCACTCCGCATTATTTAACTTTGAACCACATGATAAACGCTACTATAAACTATACATAACTACGTGTCCCTACTACAACGTGATTGGTGTGAAAAGGATACACACATATACATGTAACGTATAAGCAGTAATAAGTACAGATACTTATGTGTATAACGATACACCGAGCAGCAAACAAGAAAAGAAAACACAACAACTAAGGGGTAGTGTGTTAGATTTGGGCTATAGTGTTGGGTAGTAGCACCCGGAAAGAAACATTCGACGACTCGAGCGGAAATACAAAAGCGGCCAGACCAATGAAGTATATCGACCACTAACCCCCGCTGGCAGGGTGGGCGTGGGCTCGCGCTTAGAGTATCAGGGTCCCGAGCGAGCTCAGCATCATTCCACGGAAGGAGGAGCCATCGGGAGTAAGTAGCCCGACTGCTCAAACACCGCAGCATCCACAAAGAGCTCAGCCTGAGGTTGGTTCTGGCATCACTCGATTAAGGATGCCACACCCCGGAGCGACACTCCGACTTTGAGAGAAGTGTTTAAACCGGAGCAAGTACACAAAACTAGAGAAAGCGCCCCAAAAGAAACACCCTCGGCAGAGGGCAGAAGCCCACACAGAAACTCGCATGGAGGGGAATCTAAATATATTAATCTACATATATTAAATTATTAAAATTATTATATAAAAAAAATTCCCCAGTGGGTTATTTATTTTATTATATGTTTTTGTTGTTGGTTATAGGTTCTCAAAACTGTATGACTTGATTCTCCCATCTTTAATTAACTTAATTTGTTATGCAAAGACAGCCAAGTATTGGTGCATAAAGTGACGCAGCCCCGGCATGTGCATATTCAATGTATTTCTATGTGAGATTGCGCACAGGGACGCAGTGTGAACCGCGCCATGCGTTACCATGGGAGCGGAAGTAAAGCGCGTGCGCCCGCAGCAGTACGCGTGCGCTTTGCGCGTCTGGTTGGTTTCGCGCGTGATTCGCCAAACCTGCGGTCTTAACACATTTCTAATGATTTTATTTTGTAGTAACGAGTAACGAAGATGCGTAGGAGAAATGTATCGGAGTAAAAGTATACATTTTATTTAGGAAATGTAGTGGAGTAAAAGTGAAAGTTGCCAGAAATATAAATAACGAAGTAAAGTACAGATACGTGAAAATTCTACTTAAGTACAGTAACGAAGTATTTGTACTTCGTTACATTACAACACTGCTTCCTGGGCAGCGGTGTGCCAACCGACCATCGACTACACGCCTCCTCCCAATACAAGGACACAGTGTAAGTGTGGTCCTGAGCAGGGATGGGAGCTCAGTTTGTCAGAACAGCAGCAGATTTACCACGTACTGCCGCCAACTAGCGTGCTAGCTCAGTTGGCATCCGTTACAATGGCAAGGCTCACGTAATGTCAACAAATCAAACGGCTGGCTGTTGCACAACATTCCTGAACAATAATGTGTAAATAGGCATAGACGTTGGACCCTGGTGCTCCACCTACAATGTCCTTTCATTGCCAGCTGCAACTAATGCTATGACATTGCATTATTCTCAGCACTGTATGTATTTAAATGACTATAATGTAATAATCAATATTTATTGAACACAGAAACAACACGGTCTGTAATTAAAACTATGTTGTGAATTTTTCAGTTTACAGTGAGCTGTATTTCTTATCACAAACATTATGTGTGTGGGGTTATTTATCATATTTATCAACAAGAATTTCCTTCGGGATCTGTAAAGTTTTATCTTATGTTACCTTGACAATCGCACCAACTTTTAATAATTTTCTATATATATATATCTTAAAAAATGATAGTTATATATATACAGTATATCTATATATTTAACACTGTAAATAGAAGTCCTTGTAAATCATACATGTCTTCATCTGTCAATTAGGACAATCATGATGAGTAGTCTGGCCAGGAGTCAAACTTCAGTGCGGAACTGCAGCGTGGTATTCTTCATCTTTTCCTCGTAGTCTTCATCAAACTGTTCATTCTGGGTGACGGTGAAGTGGTTTTTCCAGTCGCCAACCTTCCCTGTGAGATAACATGTGTCAGACAGTCAAAAGTAAGGTCATCATAAGCATCTCATCTTTAAAATAATATGCATTACCTTTTCTCATGAAGGGAGAGATCTTAAAGTCCATAATTCCCACAGTTGAGTAGTTGGCCATCTTGTCTTTCTTCATATTATCAAACTGTGTTTGAGCTCTGATGTTTTCCCTCTGTTCAAGAGTGGAAGTCGTACCAAGGAAGTGAGCACAACTTGTTATCTCTCGTCCAGTTGTCCTGTACTGCCCGACAAACACATAGCACACAACCCTCGTTGGTTTTTGTAGCGTTTATCTTTTCCTGCGTACCTTCGGGGACACCACGTTCCATAGCACCTGGTGACTCTTTGACAACACTGACTTACCTCAACCAATATCTTCAAAATGAAACATGTAATGGAGTTTGGGATAAGACTGTTCCTGTCCCCACCAGCCGGTCACATGATCATACCAGGGTCCAAACACCACTAAAGCCACAGAGGAATCTGTCAAAGAACTGAAGGGGATGCAGAGGAAATTGTCTATGTACACTTTAATAGATTGTACACTGACTCTTTCCATCCATGAATCTCTGTAGGAAGCTGCTCCAGTAAACAATACAAGAAACCCAAAAACCGCATGAAATCTGAGTTGGAAAAACAATACTTAAGCCCTCCAATCACCATCTATTTTACGTGTGTCTCCCCCTTTTTACCGTAAACCGAAAAGGCTTACTCCTATAGTTATGATAGAGGGGGAAAACCCCAGAAAAGTGTGACTCCCTAAACTACAACCACAATACCGTTTCTCTAAAAACCCGCCGTAACCCCCGCAAAACTAAGATATAAAGGTCGGGGAACGCCAGAAGGAAGAGAAATAAAAACAAACAATGAGAAAAAAAAACCAACATACCAACCCGGTGGTCCCCTGTTCCCCCCCTACGTAACAACGAGAAAGCCGCCGACAAGAAAGATAAAGATAAAGTAAAAAAAAAAACCATAATACCCACACCAACAACCGTGGGTTTCCCCCCCCCCTTTTACGTAAGCAGTAGCTACCCCTAAGGAAAAAAGAAACAAACATGGAAAAACAACAACACACTGCACTCACACGCATGGTAATAACAGTAGCATCCTATTAACATACTACAAGGATGTGTGAAACAGAAAAGAAAAAAAAAAAGAAAAAAACCCAGATACAAAACAAACCAAAACTTTTCTTAACAAAAAACGTTTGTTCCATCTCCTCCCCCCCCCCCCCTTTTACCGTTAAAAAGCAACAGAGCGAATCCGAGAAAGAAAGGAAAAAAACAAAAAACCAGGACCAAAACACAAAAAAACAGACCGGTGTCCCCCCCGTAATAGAAACCACAGAGCCCCGCACCCCCTAAGAAAAAAAGGAAGGAAGAAACAAACCCCATGTGACACCAGCACACACGGTGTGCCCTTAAACCGTACACAGAGGCCGGGACCAGGAAGGCAAGGAGACAACCCATGAAGATGACGCCCCAAACACAAACCAACACGACCGCCCCGCTGTTCTCCTGGCTCTGTTGTTCATGCGGTCAAAGTGAAAATAAGACACCACATTGTCCTTGGCATTACGGGCCACATACACCACCTGCAATAGAGAACGTCTGGTTAGGATTTCTGCATTAACTACATTGTTAGGCCTTTATTGGCAAAGGTATCTTTACAAATAACTACAAAGACCAATCAAGATTCACATTACACAAATGTAAAACGTACCAGTGTAGTAGTACAGTAGTGAGTTTAATTATTGCATTTCGTCCACAACATGCAAACTGTACCCTGCATTTCTGCTCCCCAGAAGGATGGGGAATCAACTGCACAGGCAGGTGAGTTTTGGATGAGACGAGGGAAGTCGTCAGATGTCTGCCAAATCGGTTCCTATGGAAAAATAAACTCAGCTGATCAACTGCTCTTAAACGTAGCTATAGCTTAATTTGATGTATGAATTAGACATTTTATAAATGACAGAACATTCAAAGACCACCTAGGGGTGGTTGGGTATCTGGATCTCCAGGAAGGGACTCTCTCATGGATCGGGGTGGAGGTCTGGCGGTCTGGCTGAGTCTGAAGAGAAATACAGCAGATCTAGGATGTAGGAGACCCACGTAGTTCCTGGAAAGACCACAGAGAGACAGAGATGTCAATGAGAGTTCACACTGTCAATGAGATGGGAGCAAAGAGGACAAACATACCCATCTTTATTTCTCTATTGTTTTTATTCTTATGTTGTTATTTATGAGCAACCTCTGACACAAGAATTTCCTTCAGGATTAATGGAGTTCTATCTTATCTTACACAAACCTGCTTTTGGGTATGTTACAAGGAGGAATTTCATCTGGTCTGGCTTGAAAGTTTTTAATATTCTCCCAGTTGCTGGTGAACATAATGAGTCATTGAGACTCCGTGGAAATCAATCAGATCTGGCCCGAGGAGGCAACATTGTCTGTGAAGTAAAGATGAGGGAAAAATAGATAAATCCGCGAAGATGGCAAAGTGATGGCTTAGTTGACATAAGCCCTAGGTAATAGGACATTTATTTCATGCAATCGCAAACATTTACACTCATAACATGGACTTGGACTTGAAGTCAAAATCCAATCTCACTGAACTTAACTGAATTTTACACACAGAACTTTACAAAAGCAAAGACAAATGGTACATTTAAAAACTACCTTGTCTGAAGCCATGTCGCTCATAACGTCGCTCCGAGTTATGAAATCCCGTCCTTCCGTGATCGCGCCTTGAAGCTGCAGGGGGGACTACCGCTGTGTACTGTCACTGTTACTCACAGCAATCACTTGGCAGAAACACCACTTATGACTGTAGGTCACTCATTAATGTGTTTATTGTGTCTATTAAGGTCCCTGCGTGACATTCAATTATATGATGTTCTACTCTGGGAAAGAGGTCCAATCTATGGGTTTCGTGTTTCATTAGTGGGAGGGTTTTCTATTGTCTACCATACTCTGAACGTATGACCAGATTAAACTCCAAGAAGCAATACTTCCCCTTACTTATAAAAGCAACATGGAAAATAAAACATATTGTAGAACAATGGCGCTTGATGTTGCTTGACCTGCAGACATATTTCTAAGATAAGATAAAATAAGATAAGATAAGATAGAACTTTATTAATAAATAATTAATAGAATAAAACAGAAATAAACATATACAACAATAATACAAATAAACTAACAGATTTACAAATGTACAGTAAGTCTAAGTCATAGGAGAAGTGTGAACATATCGGTGATGTTAAAGTTAAGTGAAGGCTAAATTGGCCTATGTACTACAATATTTTTCTTGGCGGAGGAATGGATTTACCGTATTCGGTTATTTTCCCCTTGCTTTTATTTTGACATGTAGGCTTACTGTTCCGAAATCCGGAAAGAGAAGCATGCATGTGTGCAGGCAGGCAGGGATAGGAGAAAAACAGTCGCTTAAAGCTGGGATATTGCAGCGCAAACATGTAGGAGTGTACAGACCACAGGGAGGCGATCTGCAGGACGTTTCGCAATTACCGTAAATCCTCTAACAGTGGCCCGTATTGCATTAGGTCCATAAGGTATAACGATTGATTGTGTGATTATAGAATAATCAAATGAGGGAGTGTGGTGGAAAAATACCATATTGGCCATTTACAGGCAACATGCCTTAATCTGCATATCAGTGAGGGGACCCCTGCTGTGAACAGTCACTGGTATATTGTCATGTTCAATAATATTTCACTTAATTTATGCCAAATAGTTTTCGCCGTCGGAATATCTTATCTTGCCCATATATTTGTATATTTAACTGTAATTTGCATATCCGTTAGTTATTTTATCAATCTGTGGTTTTCCTTGTTTTATTGTACTGTATCGCTAAGCAACCTGGCACAAGAATTTCCTTCGGGATTAATAAAGTTCTATTCTATTCTATTAAAGGCCGGTCTCTCATAATGGCCGGGGGGGGGCGTGGTCAACACGGACAAATAAACTCCTGGTGCGCGTTATCCACTACGGTAATGTAACTACGGTAGTTTGAATGACCTGTGCGCAGCCTGAATGTCCCACAACACAACGTGTCTCCGTAACACAGAGCGACCAGAGAAGAGGAAACAAGCATGACGCCACAACACAACGTGTCTCCGTAACAAAAAAACATGGAGAGACTCCTTTGGACAGGTTTTATTCACGTTTTATTCTTGAGAAACTTTCCTATCATATTTATTCTAATATTTTTTAAGATAATCGGTAGCAAAGTACATCATGTAGGTTTGGAGTGTGTGTGTGAGTGTGTGTGGTTGGCGACACGGTCGATTGCAACACTGCCTTCCTGGGCAGCGGTTTGCCAACCGACCATCGACCACGCGCCTCCTCCATCTGGCCTCCTCCCAATACAAGGACACAGTGTAGGTGTGGTCCTGAGCAGGGATGGGAGCTCGGTTTGTCAGAACAGAAGCATTGTACAGACCCTGGCAAGGCTCACGTAATGTCAACAAATCAAACGGCTGGCAGTTGCACAATATTCCTGAACAATAATGTGTAAATAGGCATAGACGTTGGACCCTGGTGCTCCACCTACAATGTCCTTTCATTGCCAGCTGCAACTAATGCTATGACATTGCATTATTCTCAGTACTGTATGTATTTAAATGACTATAATGTAATAATCAATATTTATTGTACAGAAACAAACACGGTCTGTAATTAAAACTATTGTTGTGAATTTTTCATTTTACAGTGAGCTGTATTTCTTATCACAAACATTATGTGTGTGGGTTATTTATCATATTTATCAACAGAATTTCCTTCGGGATCAGTAAAGTTTGTATCTTATGTTACCTTGACAATCGCGCCAACTTTTAATAATTTAATATATATATATATCTTTAAAAAATGATAGTTATATATATACAGTACATCTATATATTTAACACTGTAAATAGAAGTCCTTGTAAATCATTACATGTCTTCATCTGTCAATTAGGACAATCATGATGAGTAGTCTGGCCAGGAGTCAAAATTCAGTGGGAACTTGCAGCGTGGTATTCTTCATCTTTTCCTCGTAGTCTTCATCAAACTGTTCATTCTGGGTGATGGTGAAGTGGTTTTTCCAGTCGCCAACCTTCCCTGTGAGATAACATGTGTCAGACAGTCAAAAGTAAGGTCATCATAAACATCTCATCTTTAAAATAATATGCATTACCTTTTCTCATGAAGGGAGAGATCTTAAAGTCCATAGCTGCCACAGTTGAGTAGTTGGCCATCTTGTCTTTCTTCATATTATCAAACTGTGTTTGAGCTCTGATGTTTTCCCTCTGTTCAAGAGTGGAAGTCGTACCAAGGAAGGAGCACAACTTGTCTATCTCTCGTCCAGTGTCCTGTACGCCCACAAACACATAGCAACACAAACCCTCGTTGGTTTTTGTACGTTTATCTTTCCGCGTACCTCTCGGGGACACACGTCCATACGCCTGGTTGACTCTTTAACAAACACTACTTACCTCAACCATATCTTCAAAGAACATGTAATGGAGTTTGGGATAAGACTGTTTCCTGTCCCACCAGCCGGTCACATGATCATACCAGGGTCCAAACACCACTACAACCACAGAGGAATCTGTCAAAGAACTGAAGGGGATGCAGAGGAAATTGTCTATGTACACTTTAATAGATTGTACACTGACTCTTTCCATCCATGAATCTCTGTAGGAAGCTGCTCCAGTCTCCTGGCTCTGGTTGGACTTTGTTCATGCGGTCAAAGTGAAAGTAAGACACCACATTGTCCTTGGCATTACGGGCCACATACACCACCTGCATAGAGAACTCTGGTTAGGATTTCTGCATTTAACTACATTTGTTAGGCCTTTATTGGCAAAGGTGTCTTTTACAAATCACTGCAAAGACCAATCAAGATTCACATTACACAAATGTAAAACGTACAGTTGTAGTAGTACAGTAGTGAGTTTAATTTCGTTGCATTTGTCAATACTGCAAACTGTACCCTGCATTTCTGCTCCCAGAAGGACTGGGGAATCAACTGCACAGGCAGGTGAGTTTTGATGAGACGAGGGGAAGTCGTCAGATTGTCTGCCAAATCGGTTCCTATGGAAAAATAAACTCAGCTGATCAACTGCTCTTAAACGTAGCTATAGCTTAATTTGATGTATGAATTAGACATTTTATTAAATGACAGAACATCAAAAGACCACTAGGGATGTTGGGTATCTGGATCTCCAGGAAAGGGACTCTCTCATGGATCGGGGTGGATGTCTGGCGGTCTGGCTGAGTCTGAGAGAAATACAGCAGATCTAGGATGTAGGAGACCCACGTAGTTCCTGGAAAGACCACAGAGAGACAGAGATGTCAATGAGAGTTCACACTGTCAATGAGATGGGAGCAAAGAGGACAAACATTACCCATCTTTATTTCTCTATTGTTTTTATTCTTATGTTGTTATTTATGAGCAACCTCTGACACAAGAATTTCCTTCAGGATTAATGGAGTTCTATCTTATCTTACACAAACCTGCTTTTGGGTATGTTACAAGGAGGATATCATCTGGTCTGGCTTGAAAGTTTTTAATATTCTCCCAGTTGCTGGTGAAATAATGAGTCATTGAGACTCCGTGGAAATCAAACAGGTCTGGCCGAGGAGGAAACATTGTCTGTGAAGTAAAGATGAGGAAAAATAGATAAATCCGCGAAGATGGCAAAGTGATGGCTTAGTTGACATAAGCCCTAGGTCAGGGGTGGGCAATTATTTTGGCTCAAGGGCCACTTTTGGTTCTTAACGTTGTCAGACGGGCCGGGCCATTAGTAGACGAGGATCACAGCGTGTAGCACCCCCCCCCCTCGGGAAACGCGCGACGGGCACCAAGTCAGTATTTCCCGACGGGGGGGGGGGGGGGGGGGGGGGCGGGTGCTAGACGCTGTGATCCTCATCTACTGATGGCCCGGCTCGCGCGTCTAGCTCCCATCGCGCGTCTACTCCCCCCCCGGGAGTCGCTGACTCGGTACCGGTCGCGCGTCTCACGGTAGCGGTATTGCTCCGTATTAACGGTCTGCATATTAGTGTCCTCTGATCTAGTGGACCCAATCAAGATATCAATTGCAGGATGAAAAAAAACAGCGAAATGAATACTACAAATGTAAATGTATTATAGGACTGTTGTTAATGTAAATGTCCGACGGGCCGGATTAAACAACGCAACGGGCCGTATGTGGCCCGCGGGCCGTAGTTTGCCCAGGTCTGCCCTAGGTAATACATTTACATTTACATTTACATTTAGGGCATTTGGCAGACGCTTTTATCCAAAGCGACTTACAAAGAGTACATTTGTTGAAGGAGAGGCAGCAATATATCACTGTGGTACCTGAAGATAAGAATAGAGCTGTTTTCGAGCATTCATATTTACGAGACGAATAGAACGAGTTTCATAATTGCCAAGTTGCCTGCATAAGTAGCTGGGCAGGCGTGCAATTCTAAGCGTGCTACAACATCTGAGAACAAACAACAATGCTAAGTGCCATTAATAAGGTGTTAAGACATATAAACACGCAGGTTAGTGCTAGGGGGGGTTATGTATCTGAACAGGTGGGTCTTGAGTCTCTTGCGGAAGCTGGCGAGCGACTCGGCCGTCCTGACATGAGCCGGGAGCTCATTCCACCACTGCGGAGCCAGAACCGTGAAGAGTTGACATTTATTTCATGTAATCGCAAATATTTACACAAATAACTTGGACTTGGACTTGGACTTGAAGTCAAAATCCAATCTCATTGAACTTAACTGAATTTTACACACAGAACTTTACAAAAGGAAACACAAATGGTAAATTTAAAAACTACCTTGTCTGAAGCCATGTCGCTCATAACGTCGCTCCGTGTTATGAAATCCCGTCCTTCCGTGACCACACCTTGAAGCTGCAGGGGAGGACTACCGCTGTTTACTCACAGCAATCACTTGGCAGAAACACACTTTATGACTGTAAGGTCACTCATTAATGTGTTTATTGTGTCTATTAAGTTCCCTGCGTGTGCATATGGTGTTCTGTAGTTCTACTCTGGGAAAGAGGTCCAATCTATGGGTTTCGTGTTTCATTAGTGGGAGGGTTTTCTATTGTCTACCATACTCAATGTATGACCTAGATTAGACTCCAAGAAGCAATACTTCCCCTTACTTATAAAAGCAACATGGAAAATAAAACATATTGTAGAACAATGGCGCTTGATGTTGCTTGACCTGCAGATGCACATCCATGCACAAAGAGGAATTTACTGGTTCGTTTTGCTATAACCTGAATGTTTTTCTGATATTTCTTCTCATATCATGTGTTTTCTGAAGACGTTTAAATGATGTTTGGTGAGATGACTCTCAAACGCAGGAATGTTGAAGAACATACTAATTTGTTGTCATATTATCTAAATATGGCTTCACCATCATCCTGTTCTCTTCCCCCTCCCTGCCAGACCTCTAGTCTTTGCATCTTAGAGACATATTTCTAGGATAAGATAAGATAAAATAAGACTTTATTAATCCAGAAGGAAATTCTTGTGGCAGGTTGCATAGCAATAGAGTAAAACAACAGAGAAATAAAAATAAACTAACAGATTTACAAATGTACAGTAAGTCTAAGTGAGTGAGTGTCCGGTTTGGGGACCTCAGAATTGCATCTCTGCTCTTTGCAGATGATGTGGTTCTGTTGGCTACATCAGACCGTGACCTCCAGCATGCACTGGGGCGGTTTGCAGCCGAGTGTGAAGCGGTCGGGATGAGAGTCAGCACCTCCAAGTCTGAGGCCATGGTTCTCTGCCGGAAAACGATGGAGTGTTTCCCTCCGGGTTGGGAGTGAGTTGCTGCCTCAAGCGAAGGAGTTCAAGTATCTCGGGGTCGTGTTCACGAGTGAGGGCAAAATGGAGCGGGAGATGGACAGACGGATCGGTGCAGCGTCTGCAGTGATGCGGGCGCTGTACCGGTCCGTTGTGGTGAAGAGGATATTGCAGCGCAAACATGTAGGAGTATACAGACTACAGGAAGGCGATCTGCAGGACGTTTCGCAATTACCGTAAATCCTCTAATAGTGGCCTGTATTGGGGGGGGGCGTGGTCAACACGGACAAATAAACTCCTGGTGCGTGTTATCCACTACGGCAGGGATTCCCAAAGTGTGCTGCCTCTAGGCGGTGCGCGAGAGGAAAAATGTAATGGTGGTCTAATGGTGTAATAATTTCACAAATTTTTTTAAGTGGGATTTTTCACACAAAATAAAAACATGAATGATAAAAATTCCCTTTGTAAGATTCACATTTAAAATTAAAAACTTAATCGAAATGCACTTAAGCTCCTGCCGCCAGATTGTCTTTTAATTGTAAATTAAATGTGATGCAATCTGCCTCTGAGCCTGTGCGTGTGTCCTCGCCATCCTCTTTAAAAGTGACGCCTTGTGGAACTGACATTTATTGAAACTTTGTTGCAGTGTTTCAGTTTCATTCGAATGTGAGAGCGCATTGTTGAGATCTCTTGATTATTTCGTTATGTGTGTTCTGATCATGTGTTCATGATTAAAGATGATGCATTTAATGCGGCTATAAATATATTTTTTTTAAGGTGTGGAGGACTGGGGGTGCGTGAACCCGGTCGGGATGTAGAAGGGGGTGCGTGGCCTAAAAGGTTTGGGAACCGCTGCACTACGGTAGTTTGAATGACCTGTGCGCAGCCTGAATGTCCCACAACACAACGTGTCTCCGTAACACAGAGCGACCAGAGAAGAGGACACAAACATGGCGCCACAACACAACGTGTCTCCGTAACACAGCGCGACCAGAGAAGAGCAAACAAACATGGCGCCACAACACAACGTGTCTCCGTAACACAGCGCGACCAGAGAAGAGGACACAAACATGGCGCCACAACACAACGTGTCTCCGTAACACAGAGCGACCAGAGAAGAGGAAACAAACATGGCGCGACCACACGAAAGTTTGACGTGACTTTTTTATGTGGCAACGTGTGCAATGTTTTGAAATAAAAGTCAGGAAATGAAGGGATTATGTCCATGAGAGTTTAATTTTAAGAAATAAAGGCCTGCCTCTAATATAAGCCTGCCTCCAACAAAGGCCTGGTGCTCTTTGCGGCTCAGTAAATAAAGGCCCCTGGCCAATATTAGAGGATTTACGGTAATACAAAAAATACAGTCCCGGGCGCACACTCCAGGGGGCGGTAATGCGGGCTGTGAAACCAAAGAAGAAGAAGAAAACCACACCACGTGACGTAGCGCCTCGCCGAACGTACACAACAAAGATGGCGTCGCTCGAGGAGGCTCCGAGACACACACACGTGGAGAAAAAGAAAAAGGTAATTGAGATACACTTATAGCGGCGAGGCAATGCGGCGACAACAACGTGAGCTTCACACATGGTCGGTTATTGATGACGAGTATGAAAGACGAAACGTTAGCTTAGCGTCAGTATTTGCTGATCGTTTGTAAAAATGGAATGTACTGTACCACTCATTTTACATTAAAGCAAATTAAAGTCGAGTGTTTCTTTGTGTGACTGGTGGCTTATTATTTCCTCTTGACAGGTCAGTGAGCGTTACTGGCAGGGCTCTGGTGAAGAGGAGGAGAAGAAGAAGAAAAAAGATGGAGACGGAGGTGGGGAGGACCAGGCTACACATGGCAGCCAGACCAGTCGCCCAAACACAGCTTCAACCAAGACCAAGACGAAGAAGAAGAAGAAAGAAAAGAAAGCCAAAAGCGTATCAATGGTCTGTCTGTCTGTCTCTGTGTGTGGGGGTCTGGGGGTCTGTCTGTCTGTCTCTACCCCTCTGTGTGTGTGTGTGTGTGTGTGTGTGTGTGTGTGTGTGTGTGTGTGTGTGTGTGTGTGTGTCTGTGTGTCTGTCTGTGTCTGTGTCTGTGTCTGTCACTGGCAGCAGTTGCCATGAAAGCACTGGGCATGGTGGGCAACATGTCAGTCGTTTACGCTGTACAGTCCCCTAATTACTGTGGATTCACTTTTAGAGGGCCGACCCCTTCCCTGGATCTGCACCAGTTCCCGAGGCGAAGAGGCTTAAGTTCAGGAGGAAAATGAAAGGCCAACTGGTGAAGTCCTGTCTTTTTTCCTCCCCCACTGTGTTCATAATATGTTGTTTTGCACCCATTCCAGACAGTTATACTTCTATTCGCTACATACGGGAGTCTGTTTTCCCAGTAGGAGTCATCATCATGGTCATGTCAGTCCAGTAAATGCGGACCTCTGCTCTCAACTAGCGTGACATAAATTCCAGCCAATCGCACGTTCACACGTTGTTTTTCTATCTCCCAGCCTGCTCATCATCCCCCCAAGGTACGGCGGGCTATCGCTAAATCACAGTCGGCGTCAGAACTCGCTGAGAATGAATCTGCGCGATACGACCAACTTCTTCTCGCAGAGGACGCCGGGTAATTTCTGTTTGCAACTGCTCACTCACTCGATTCTAAATGGTAAATGTATTGCATTCATATATAAATCGCTTTTATCCAAAGCGCTTTACAGTATTGCCTGACATTCACCCATTCATACACCGACGGTGGTTTCAACCATGCAAGCTAACAACCAACACGTCAGGAGCAGTTAGGGTTAAGGTGGTGTCTTGCTCAGGGACACCTCCACACTTAGCTAGGCGGAGCTCGGGATTTAACCAGCAACCTAACTGTTGCCACACTCTTACCTCCTGAGTTATGGACTGCCGCACCGCCAGGTGTTGATTTCACTCTCCGTTTACTCTCCAGTTTCCTTGAAGGTGACGAAGATGAGGACACCTGTACCATCTCCCAACAGGATATCGCTGATGCTGTGGACATAACGGCCGGAGCCAAGGTTCGACGGCGTACAGATTCCTTGCAGCCGTCAGAATGTCTTTTATGTTAATGTTTGGCTTGCAAAGTCATCTTGAATCTTGCGAGCTTGAAACCTCTGGTTTTGCCTCGCTATATGTTTCTGGAACCAGGCCAACACCTAACCCTCTCCTAACCCTAGCACTAACTTGCATGTTTGTAGGTCTTGGCATTCTTAATAGCACTTAGCATTGTTTAGCATATTGTATGTTCTTAGACTTTGGTAATGTGCTCAGAATGGCACGTCTGCTCTTATCCCAGCTATTATGCAGGCAACCTAGCAAATATGAAACTTGTTCTATTAGCCTTGCAATTATGAATGCTTGATACCTGCTATATTCAAGTTCAAGTTCAAGTATTTTTATTGTAACTTCACAATTTACACGTGAGTATAAACAGTGAGTTAAAAACTTTTTGTGCAAAACGCCCGACAGCCGACAGTAATTATAAAGAATACAAAATAGAGTTAAAAACTAGAAAATAGAACTATAAATAGAATTCTATATAAAATACGTAAATGATTCTTATCTTATTCTTATCTTATCTTATTCTTATCTTTATGCACCACAGCAATATATTGCTGTCTCCTTCAACAAATGTTGAAGGCGCTTTGGATGAAAGCGCCTTCCAAATGCCCTAAATGTAAATGTAATGTTGATTTACTTTGGAAATATGGCGCTTCAATATATGTCACGGTGACTTTGGGATCTGACTGACTGGAGCTGTAGTCCAATCAGCCATAAATAGAAGTCAAGAAGTTGAACAATTCTTTTGCCATTCATTCTTTTCATCATTCATTTAATTTAGTTCTTCTCTTCTCTCTTTTTTTTTTTTTTAGTATTTTAATCTAAACCTGTCCCAGTTTGGGCCTTATCGATTGGATTACAGCAAGACCGGACGGTTTGTTGCAAATGTCTTTTTTTCTATGCATGGAACAAGTCATGAAAAGTTACCCGGGTTGCTAGGTAAGTGTTTGTATCGTGATCAAAGTGTTCTGTTTGCAGCCAACTGTTACTTGGTGGCAAGAGGGGACATGTGGCCTGCCTGGACTGGCAGACGAAACAGCTGATGTGTGAGATAAACGTCATGGAGACCGTCAACGATGTGAAGTAAGTCTGCCTTTTAGGGGGCGTGTCCTAAATATTCAAATGAACAAATTGACGGTCAAAATGATCCTACATTAGATTTATATTTGGAAAATTGAACATTATTTGACGACTTCGCTACCACTGACACCAGTCCATCCAGTGTGAGCTGTGGTCAAGATGCCAAATTAATTGGCAGTGTGGGAACAATTTAAGATAACTGGTTGTAATGCTTATAATGGTGATAATACACTGACACTCTGCCATGACAGAGTTGGTCTTGGAGTAGTGAGTGGTTCTGAAAGCCACACAAAAAGATCACCATTTGATTAAAACACACATCTGCAGTGCTCTCTACTGGCTCTGACTTGCATGCACACTGCCTGTGTTAATTTTTTTCATGAACTATTTGTTCAACCTACCGATTATCCTGCCTCTGAGGTCCATGGGAATCCTTATCGTCTCTAAAACTAGTTACGATTATTTGCTTTCAGTTGTTGCATACAATCTATTTTTTACTTCATTTTCTCCAGGTGGCTCCACAGCGAGGCCATGTATGCGGTAGCACAGAAGAAGTGGCTGTACATCTACGACTCCAGTGGGGTCGAGCTGCATTGTATACGCAAATTC
Source organism: Coryphaenoides rupestris (assembly GCA_002895965.2). Taxonomy (NCBI): domain Eukaryota; kingdom Metazoa; phylum Chordata; class Actinopteri; order Gadiformes; family Macrouridae; genus Coryphaenoides; species Coryphaenoides rupestris. Next base: position 44,100 of record PIJE02000768.1, read on the forward strand.
AACGATGTTCTTCGCATGCAGTTTCTCCCCTATCACTTTTTGCTCGCCACAGCGGTAAGTTCACACATAAGCAAATGTATAAATACAAAGAGACTACAGCTGTATTCCATCTCGGTGACAACAGCTGTTTTCTATTTCTATATCTATTTTGCAGAAGTGGCATGTTTTTATGTGTTTTTGCATTTACATTTGGGGCATTTGGCAGACACTTTTATCCAAAGCGACTTGCTAAGAGTACATTTGTTGAAGGAGACAGCAATATATCGTTGTGGTACATAAAGATAAGAATAGAGCTGATTTATAGCATTCATAGGTACGAGGCTAATAGAACGAGTTTCATAATTGCGAGGTTGCCTGCATAAATAGCTTGGATGAGAGCAGACGTGCCATTCTGAGCACACTACCAACATCTAACATACAATATGCTAAGCAATGCCTAGTACTATTAATAAATGCCAAGACGTACAAACACGCAAGTTAGTGCTAGGGTTAGGAGAGGGAAGGCGGGGCTGGGGGTTATGCAGAGTCCAGGTGAACTCTGAGCAGGTGAGTCTTGAGTCTCTTGCGGAAGCTGGTAGGGGTGTGGAAATTTCTCGATTCTAAGATGCATCGCGATGCGGACATGTACGATTCTGCATCGATGCAGTGACAGAACATAATCGATTATAGCCTCCTAACGTTGAAAAAAAAAGCGCTGGCAGCGGCTATTTTCAATGCAAACCCCTATGAAGTTCAGCACTTTTGGTCGCTCTGCTCCCAGTGCTCTGAGTTGAAAATAGTTCAACTTTTGGAGAAGCGTCGCGCTCATCAATGTCACGTCTCTCTTGTCAGCCAATCAAAATTGAGGAGGGGGCGGGACATACGATATCAACATTGTCAACAAAGGCGGAGGAGAACCTTATACAGGCCGTCATGGACAACCCAGTTGTACTACACACACAAATCTTTTCGAAGGCACCACTCATGTGGAGAGCTGCTGCCAATGCCAGGACGCGATGTCTCTCCATTGTTTCAAATTAATTTATAATCAAAATAGACGAGATACGCTAGTGCAGGCCTGGCCAACCCGCGGCTCTTTGTCTGGTTTCATGGCTCTTACGTTCATATTGAATTTTGTGGTTTTTTTTAGGGCTGTCAAAGTTAACGCGTTATCACAGATGTTGCGCCAAGGATGCGCAATGACGCTACCGTGAGGCGCGCGACGGGCTCCGAGTCAGCGTCTCTGGGGGGGGGGCGGGTCCGTTAATAAGCGGTTCTGATGGGGGGGGGGGGGATCCGTTAATTCGCAGTTCTGATGGGGGGGCGGGTCCGTTAATTCGCGGTTCTGATGGGGGGGGTCCGTTAATTCACGGTTCTGATGGGGGGGGGTCCGTTAATTTGCGGTTCTGATGGAGGGGGGGGTGCTCCGTTAATTCGGAGCACCCCCCGAATTAACTAGATAAGACTATGAAAATGTTATTGCCCTGGCAGTGGCTACAAATATTTGTGGTGTGTGTGAGAGGAAGAGATGGGGAGATGTTCATGTGTGTATGATGTGGCTCTTTGCAGTAACACAGTAAAAAAATTGTCTCTTCGTCTCTGACTGGTTGGCCACCCCTGCGCTAGTGTGACGTCACAACGAAGGAATGTGGAAGCGCTAGAAGAAACACGTGAGAAGCGCTCTGAAAAAGAGGTTGTGGTTATTGAGCTGCATCGAGATGCATCAAGATGCATCGTCGAATCGAATCGAATCGTGGACAGCTGAATCGTAATCGAATCAAATCGTGAGGCCAGTGAAGATTCACAGCTCTAGAAGCTGGTGAGCGACTCTGCCATCCTCACATCAGCCGGGAGCTCATCCGCTGCGGTTCCAGAACAGAGAAGAGTTGGGACTCGGGGCAGAGCGATGTTTGCCTGTTTTTAGTGAAGGTGCCTTTTCCTGCTTTCATTGACGTGTCCATCTGTGTCTCGGTTGTGTCTCCAGAGCGCCACAGGCTTCTTGCAGTACCTGGACGTGTCGGTGGGCACGGAGGTGGTGGCCATCTCCACCAAGGCGGGCCGCCTCGACGTCATGTGCCAGAACCCTCATAACGCCGTGGTGCACCTGGGCCAGTCCAACGGCACCGTCACACTCTGGTCGCCCAATCAGAAGGAGCCGCTCGTCAAGATGCTCTGTCACCAGGGTGCCGTGCGCTCCGTCACTGTGGACAAGACCGGCACGTGAGTGGCTGCTGATTTCTGGGATTTCTGTTGAGCAGGATGTGTACTGTGCTATGATATCCAGCCGGCCTTATTCTTGGTGTGCTACTCGACCTGGCTTCAAGAGATAAGTAAAACACTGGCTCATTATCGCTCATTATGTGTTTTTCTTGCCTCGCCTCACCTTCAAGCAGGACTCTTGGTGGACTTCTATTTTCCAACAGAGAACTGTGCTTTAAAGGCGCCCACAATGATGATTTGCGCAAAGTAGTTTTTCCTTCCACTAGCACAGTGCTACTTATCGTGTTGTCATGTTTAAGCTAAATAGGCTTGGTGAGCCCTGCATTCAAGTTAGTTGTGCTAGTAAAACTCCAGCTTTTATTCATAACCTGAGAAATGATGCCAACCTTTTACTTGCTCTGTAACATTTGAGACAACAATCTACACACCTGGTTTCACAAATCAAAACGCTGCATGTGTATTTTTTGTTTATTCTTGCAACTTCCGTCGTTGGCCACCAGAGGGCAGCCCTCTCAGACGTGTTCTTGCGCCTCTCAGGTACATGGTGACGTCGGGCATGGACAAGAAGCTGAAGGTGTTTGACATCAGAGCCTTCAAGCCCTTCCAGTCCTACTTCCTGCCTGCCGGAGCCTCCTGTCTGTCGCTGAGCCAGAGGGGACTGCTGTCTGCAGCCACTGGCGACATTGTCCAGGTCACTTGAAATGTCGTCCATCTTTTGTTTTTTGTTTTTTGATGCATTTTCTTTTGCGAGTTTAACATGAATGTGGGGTCTTGGTGTGCGTCCAGGTCTACAGAGACGTGTGGAACACGCCGGTGAAGAAGCCCTACATGGCACACAAGGTGCATGGAGCCGTGTGGGGCCTGAGCTTCTGTCCCTTTGAGGACGTCCTGGGCGTGGGCCACGGAGACGGCTTCACCAGCATGCTGGTGCCAGGTCGGCACGGACACCACACCACAATCACCACATTCCTGCTGCTGTTAATATGAACACGGTGCTCGTAGTGGATCTGTTTTGGTGTGCAAAAAACACCTGCACTCCAAAGTTTAAATGCAATAACTTTTGACGCATTCTACATTTGAACAAAGCACAACCGATTTTATACAAGCATTTACACAAACATAGTTTTCTTCCTTTTAAAATGTGGGTTGTGGTCGGATCCTCTGTGCAAATATATATGGCCTCCTGCAGGGCTTTGAATCACCGACTGTTCGGCTTTGATGCCGTTTGCACGCAGTCATCAGAGAAGCAAACCTCAACATGACTTGTTTGTCGCTGCCATGTGGTTAACAGACACGGGTTACGTGTTTAAAGGGGAATTTTACTTTGAAACATTTCTGGCTTGTAGGCCCCCCCAGACTGTTTTTAGGATGCTTTCTTAAAAATTTTTAGATGGAAGATAAGATAGAACTTTATTGATCCCGAAGGAAATTCTTGTGCCAGGTTGCATAGCAATAGAATAAAACAATTGAGAAATAAACAGTAGAATAATACAAATACAATAAAAAAGGAAGTCAGTCTAAGACCTAGGAGAAGTATAAAAAGAAGAAGTATAACAATAGGTAAGATAAGGTATTCAGTCTGCAAAAGCAAGTTGGCAATAATTGAAGTGTAAAAAGGGTAGTAATAATATTAATGGTAAACGTGTACGCAAACGCCTCCAGCACCACAATATAAGTTGTTGCCATGCGCTCGGCTCCCAGAGCCATCGCACTCCCAGGTTTTCGGTTCTCCTTAAAGATTCCAAAGTAAAATTCCGTACTCCACAATTCTTCATCCAACGAATCCATGTTGTGCTTGTGCGGCTTCTGTATACAATAAGGATGTTTGGACCTCTGCTTCAGGTGCGGGCGAGCCTAACTTTGATGGGCTGGATTCAAACCCATATCGAAGCGCCAAACAACGGCAAGAATGGGAGGTCAAGGCCCTGCTGGAGAAGATCCAGCCAGAGCTGATTAGCCTCGATGCAGGCAAGCTGGGCCAAGTCGACTATGCCACGTTTGAGCAAAGGCATCAAGACAAAGTCAAAGCCCTGGTCAGTAACTGTGTGTGTGTGTGTGTGTGTGTGTGTGTGTGTGTGTGTGTTGTGTGTGTGTGTGTGTGGTGTGTGTGTGTGTGTGTGTGTGTGTGTGTGTGTGTGTGTGTGTGTGTGTGTGTGTGTGAGATGTTGAGATGAGCAAAGGCGTGTGAGTTTGTGTGCAAGTAATCGGTGCTATGTTTTGTTGACTTCCTAGGGCTACGATCCACTCGCCAAAGACAAGTTCAAGCCTCGCATGAGGAAGAAAGGGAGGAGTTCCACGGGAGGGGTTGAAAGGCGCAAGAACCAAGTGGCTCATGAGGACCAGAGGGTATGTGATTTCAAGATGGCAGCTGTTGTTATTCGTTCTGTCCATTCTCGCCGGCTTGCTGAATTTTCCTGTTTATTAATGCCCTGCCTCTTACACAGGATGTGATCATCACCACTTTGGAGGAAAAGGCGAAGAGACAAAAGGAAAGGAAAGAGGAGGCTAGTAACAGAACGAGTGGTGCATCTGCAGTCCAGAGGTCTGCTCTAGACAGATTCAGGAAGGGGAACAACAGCCAGTAAAGACTCAGAGGAAGCAGTGACCTTTAAAACTTTCATGAATGCCTTTATTCTCATTCACATTCTTGCTTTCGAGAGAGTTTGCATAATATGCTACATGTTCCAGTTGCACGCTGTTGGTTGCTCATGACGATACTTTCCTTCATCTAACTGAAGCCACTGTGGCTTTTGGACCTGCTACTTCCATGGTCTGCAGGTGTTTGTGAACCCACACCAGATGGATATCAGCAGAGTTGTCTTTAGTGCATCACCAGTGGATTTTTTTTGTACCTTGTACAAAATACGTTGTTTTGAGAACAAAATGTGCATTTTTTGCTAATTAAATGATTTTCATGATGTGACAGACTTCTTGAATACGCAGTTCCAATCCTGATCAGTCAGAAAACACTGCAAGTGCAAACACATTTGTGTCAAACACAAGCAGTGACTGTGTGTTAATAGGAAACGAGAGAATACATGTTTAATGGTGACATATTTCCTGAGGTTTCACGTTAGTAAAACGGGTTATTCTGCAATGACAAGCCAACAACACAATTCAAGTTTACACATTGTGCACATTTTCACAGATCTAATACACCTATACAACTTAGTTTTTAAATCAAGGTTAAAAGTGTGATGCAGAGTTCATATAACAAGCACAAGGAGTGTAATGGAGTATTAGGCCAATATTTTACATTGGCCTAACATCGATTTAAAAAAAAAAAAAAAAAGTTCCAGAATAAAGTGATTAAAATCTAGACATTGTTATTGAGTAAAACAAAAGCCAAGTTTAAATTACTATCAAATGCCCTAAATGTAAATTACATTTCATATAAACTACATACTCGTCTGTGTGGAAAAAATTATATAAGAATATAAACAAGTTGTTCACATACATATAGGCTTCAGAGATGACCCCTACAAGTCGTGGAGGAGCTATGAGGAATCTTTGGATGCCTTTGCTGCACTACTCCTGTGTCCCTCCATGTGTGACCTCGTTGACCTCCCCTTTTGCAAAGAGTTTAATGGATGTTTCGAAGTGTAGGTGCTGTAGCAGTGACTAGCGGTTTATAGGCCCATTATATAAACTGGCTTCAGCTCAGCTACAGGCCAAATGGGCTTTAAAACCTGATTATTAGGGAAATTATCTGCTTTTTCTTTTCGATGCCCTGCCTTCTAATGTTAGGTATAAAATATAAAGGCATTTTTCCTATTGAATGGGGACTTACTGTGTCTGCATGCATTTAATGGTATAGGCCTATTTTGTTTGCAGTAGATACTGAATGTATGCAGTATATTTTCTAAGCAATTTAGATTACTCTTTATATTGCATTGATTCACTAGAACAGGCTCACGTTCTCCTACTTTTGTTCGCATGTTAATACTGTTATAATAAATTGATTTTATTTAGATCTTTCAGCTGCGCTGTTTCAGTGGCAAGTGGTTTTTACCCAAGCTATAACAAAAATACAGATCTGCTCTCTTCGTGCAGAAAGTAGCGCTACAGTAGTGCTATCTGCAGTAGTGCTCTCTACAGTAGTGCTATCTGCAGCAGCCAGGCGGGCGCAGCCCTGGATCCCAACACCCCCAAAAAAAAGGTCACAAGCCGTGCTCGATGCCCAGCGCGTCGCCAATCATGGCCCTGACTTTGCACACCCCGAGGGAGGCGCGCACCCCGATCCAGGAGCACGGACTCGCCGATTGCACGTCGGCCCAGTAGCGCATCATCTCCCTGGGCGCGATGCGGTGCACGGACACCATGGCCTGGTAGCAGCAGCGGCCGTACGGCACCGCCGGGCCGCCCGAGAACAGGGGGCAGTGGGAGGGCGCCACCCCGGCCGCCCGGGCGCACAGACCCACGAACACGTCCTCGGGCGGCAGCGGCGTGGACAGAGGCGACGCGGCGGCCGCCAGGGACACCTTGAGCAGCGCCGAGCGGGACAACACGTACGCGGTGCCGCTGCAGTAGTCCGGGAAGACGGCGGGAGGGTACGCGCCCGCCGGGAGGTAGTGCCTGCTGTCCGGGTCGCGGTCCGGCGCCACGCGGAGGTGCACCCGGCCCACGTAGAGGTCCCCTTGCTCGTACGGACTCCGGCTCCGGTTCAAGAAGCGAAGGAGCGCGCTGGGGTTGAACAACACGTCGTCGTCCACTTTAGCCATGAAGCGGGCCTGCGGGCAGAAGCGGCGCGCCCAGCCGAGCATCGACAGGGTCTTCAGGGTCAGGTTGGAGTACGTGTCCTCGAAGCGGCCCTGGATCAGGTCCCCTCGCTCCCGGGCCTCCTCGATCAGCAGCTTGGCCAGTCCCGGGTCCACAACCACACCCACCAGGAACAGGGTCATCACCCGGAGACCCCTCACCTCCACCTCTCCGCCCCACGTGTCCCGGATGGCCTGACGCGCTCCCTGGTTGACGGGCGCCGAGGTGACCATGGTGATCAGGTAGGGCTTGGCGCGCTGGCACACCAGGGGGCTCGGCATCAGCAGGAACTCCTCGGGTCTGGTCGGCGTGACGCTCTGGGGCGGGATGATCTGCTCCGCCGCCGCCGCCGCCGCCGCCACCGTGTCCATGCTCATGGAGGTGACCCACGACTCGATGGAGTCCACGAAGAGCAACGCGACGAGGGCGCACGCCACGATGAGCACGCAGACGAGCGGCAGCGTCCCGGAGCGGCTCCCCCGTTTCCAAAATCGAGACTTGAACATCCACAGCCCCCGGCCCACCATGGCTGCTGCCCTGCAACCTCTCCACAATGCAAAAGCACGCACGGCTGCGGAGACTGCGATGGATGGATCTCACCCCTCCGCTGGGTCCAGGCTATTATGCTCAATGGATGGATGATCGTCCAAATACGCAGGATACCTTATATATATAGATATATATATATATATCTATATATATGTAGGTCTAAAATATTTTGTGCATTCGCTGTTTTCTGTTTGCTTCTGCGTGTCTCATAAGAAGACGACACTGGTTGTGGATGCGGGAATGAGACGCACTAAGGCACACTGGCTGCTGCTGCTGCTGCTGCTGCATCACTGTGCAGTTGCGCTAAACGGTTCAATGGATGTGACCTGTGGGGGGTTGGTGCATATAACGGCTACCATCTGTTATTTTCATTCAATTAAAATCTATTTAAATAGGCTCATGCAGTTGACCAACGAACCGGTTATGGATTCATAGAAAATAAATAAATTGACGTTTGTTTGTTTTTTTGCAATAGAATAAAACAATAGAGACATAAACAATAATGTAATAATAATAATAATGTAAGGGTAAGAGGAAGTATTGCACATGATAAAGATAAAGAATATTAAGAATGTTGCACATAATGATGAAAGGTAATGTAGCATGGTAATATTGAGAAGAAATATTGCATATTATTAAGAATATTGCACATGATGATGAGAGGAGATGAGAGGTAATACTGCAAGGTGATATTTAGAGGTAACGATGATATTACATTAACATTTAGGGCATTTGGCAGACGCTTTTATCCAAAGTGACTTACAACGAGTATATTTGTTGAAGGAGGGCCAGCAATATAAAACTGTGGTACCTGAATATAAGAATAGAGCATTCCTGTTTACGAGACGAATACAACGGGTTTCATAATTGCTCAGGTTCCTGCATAAGTAGCTGGGCAGGCGTGCAATTCTAAGCATGCTACAACATCTGAGAACGGACAACAATGCTAGTTATTATTATATTAATAATATATTACATCCTATTGAGAATATTGCACATGATGTTGGGAAGAAACATTGCACATGATATTGAGAGTATTGCACATGATGTTGGGAAGAAATATTGCACATGATATTGAGAGTATATGCCTGATAGGGAAATAACCGAATAGATAAAATGTGTGCAGTTGGTTTATGATATGTCACGCTATTAAACTCTCCTTATCTCACAACGGAGCGCATGCAGAGAGCCAGAGAGAGAGAGCGGGGCTGTCGGTTACATGCGTTTAGCGGTGAGAGGGAGGAAGGGACTTCCGGCAGAGGGGTATGCGTTTCGGATATTTCTTTCCCACATTTCTTGGTAAAAAAATAAAATAAAAAATAAGCCATATTTATGTCGTCGTTGTAGTTATAATTCTTGTCGTGGAATTGTTATTCTCGCCCCGGGGATTGTTAACTGTCGTCCACGGTTCATATGAAGTACCAAACCGGAAACCACGTTGCCGTAAACCGGGATAACGCTGTAGTTCAGGATCCCTCTCGGTTTTGCGGCACCTTCCTTTGTTGCCTCTGCTTTGCATATTATCAATTTATATCTTTATGTCACGCCAGGCCAAAGTGCCACGCCAGGTCAAAGTGCTGTACCTCACAACACAACTTTATTTATCCCGAAGGAAATTCTTGTGCCAGGTTACATAGCGATACAGTAAAATAAAACAATATGGAAAACAACAGAATAATACAAATAAACTAAGGGCATTGTGATCAGCAGTAATGCAGCCAGAGAGGATGCTCTCGATGGTGCACCTGTAAACGTGAGTGAGAGTGTCCTCTGTGAGGAACTTGAAGCAGGAGACTTTCTCCACTTGAGCTCCGTCGATAAACACTGAGGGAGAGAGGTTGTTGCTCTTCAGTAGTGATGTGACGTTCGCGAACGATCCGATGGTTCAGGTAGACGACGTGTTTTTCAGGTGAAAAAATTAGCCAAACGCGAAAACGCAGCAGCATTTGGATGCACTTCAACCAAAACATAAGCAAAAAAAAAAAGTGTTCTAATATTAAGAGTTGCATGAATTGCATTCAAGGCAAGGCAACTTTATTGACATAACACATACAGAGGATACATTCAAAGTAGTACATTCACTGACATGAATGACATGGATATGGCGCCAACTCGTGTCATGTTTACAATGCAGATCATTGACATTAAGGTCTGGCAATACAGTCAATCATTATCCTTTAATAGTCAATCATTATCCTTTAATACAGTCAATCATTATCCTGGTGATTATTTCGCAGATAAGCCTAGTAACCCCGCCCCCTAAAAAAAACGGTGAACGGCTCTTTTGAACGGCTCTTTGAACGGAGCCATAAGATCCGGCTCCCTTCAAAGAGCCGTAATTCCCATCACTACTCTTCAGGGTCAGTAGAGAGGAGGTGAGACTGCTGCCCACTCTCACCACCTCCTCCAAGACACGACACATGCGCTGCAATGAATTGACAAAGATGGCCAGAAAAACAATGTACTGTACAATGGAACTGGAGTTTCAGCTGGCTTTCATGCTGTACTATTTAGACATGCAATTACTATTTTTAATATTACATTAGAGGTGCATATTATATATATCTGAAATGTACAGCCGATATTCAGACTTATTTTGCATATTAATGCTCTGATTTCATAAATGAGGAAGTATAGATAAGATAAGATATTCAGTCCGCAAAAACATTTGGCAATAATTGAAGTGTAATAAAAGGGTAGTAATAATAATAATAATGGTAAGAGGAAGTATTGCACATGATAAAAAGAATATGAAGAATATTAATAAGAATAAGAATAATACACCAGCATAATACTGATGATAAAAACAAATCAATAAAAGATAAATCCATGAAATGTCACATTCTGTGAGTGAATCGGTAGAATTTTAAGGTTAGTGCTGATGAATGAGGCTTCCAGCAGTAGAGACATCAGCAGACACACAATGACGTCACCGCTGTCTGGCTTGAACCACGCGCCGCCGCCGCCGGGCGCGCGCTGGAAACCGGAAGTCAACAACAACAACAACAACAACAAATCTTTTAACGACGCGCTGGCGCTGCGGGGGGGTCACGAACTATGACCTTTAACACGAGGGGGAAACCGAAACAAACTGTGAATAAATGTTGAGAATGACTCCTCGTCGCCAGCGGCGAGCCCGGTGACTCTCAGGTAGCGCCGTCTCATCCTCTAGTCGTGGTTTTGTTTGAGATAGCGGAGGATAAAATGAGCTATTTTTGCGTAGCTTAGCCTAGCTTAGCGTAGCATTGCTGGGTGGCTAGCTGGGTGCTCACTCTGGATGACTTTCTGAGCGACGCGCGGGAAGCTCATCACTGTCACTGTGTAGCATCACGTTGCTTTTATATCTCATATTTTACAATACAATAGAATAGAATAGAATATAACTTTATTAATCCCGAAGGAAATTCTTGTGCCAGGTTACATAGCGATACAGTACAGTACATCAATATGGAAAACAACAGAATTATCCAAATAAAGTAACGGATATGCAAATGTACAGTTAAAATATACAAATATGTAGGCAAGGTAAGGTCTTCAGGCGGTGAAAACAATTTGGCGTAAATGAAGTGAAATATTATTGTACATGACATTAAGAATATTGTACATGATGATGAGAGGTAGTGTTATAGATCATATTTATAGACAACATAATAATAATAATAATATAGCACATGATGATGAGAGGTAGTGTTATAGATCATATATAGACAACATACTGAGGAGGATGACCTTGCCCGCCCCGGAGCCCTCAGCCGTGGTCAGGAAGAACTGCTGCTGCTGCTTGGGACCACTGGATGGGTTCATGGCTGCAATTATCTGGATCTTCTGACCAATCGGCTGCTCCGTTACAATCTGCAGACAGCAGAGAAAGGAAAGGAAACCACTTGGCTTTAATTTTGTCAATGCAACCACTTAAATCAGTTATCCGTTATCTTGCATATGACGCACTCAGCTACCGTGTGAACGTTACCTGAAAGTGCTTTGGAGACACACTCATTATTTAATCTGAAGAAGATTGGGAAGTTGTAACATATTTTAATATCAAACATGTGCAAAACACAAACAATGAATCTTTCATCAATATTCGCTTTTCCGTTGTACAATTTTCTGCTGTATTTACAAAACAATCATGAACTTGCCTGTGCCCCCTCGTTCAGATGCTACTTTCTGATGGGTATGCAGCGTCATGGTGACCTTAGTGAAGGGGTCTGTGTGATGAAGAGATAACAAGGAAAAGTCAGCTGCAATTCCTAATTGACCTTGAGGAGGAGCAGTATCTCAGGAGGTAAGAGCGGTTGTCTGGCAACAGGAAGGTTGCTGGTTCGCTCCGCCTCCTAGCTCAGTGTGGAGGTGTCCCTGAGCAAGACACCACCTAACCCTAACTGCTCCTGACGTGTTGGTTGTTACCTTGCATGGTTGACACCGCTGTCGGTGTATGAATGGGTGAATGTGAGGCAACTGTAAAGCACTTTGGGTAAAAGCGCTGGATAAATGCAATCCATTTACCAACTTACACATGCTATTCCTTCAGCAACAACTTGGGTGTAATAATCAGTGTCAAGATAAGATTCCTAAAAACAAACATATTTATTTTTTATTAACTTGCTCTGCTTTTCATTAAACCGTTTATTTACCACTTGGGACATGGATAGATCCTGTCCTAAATCAAGTAAATAATTTGTTTGATAGCACTGAGGCTGAAGTGTGAGGAGGAGGAGGTTCAAGAACACACCTTGAGGATCAAATAGGGGCTCCATGTACAGTATACCTCATTAAAATATACATAACAGTAAATAATGAGTTGCTGATTGGCTAAAAAGTAGGATATATGATTAGTGTAGTCATATTGTCAGGTGATTATATTAATCCATTAATACATCCAGGACTAACTCAAATAAGTCCCATCCATCCACTCACTCACTCACTCCTGTTGCTGGGACATCAAATGATGAAGTACAATCAATAATAATAATAATGTGCACTTTCCTCAGTATTACTTTCCTCAGTATTACGTGCAATATTAATATTACTGTCCAACATCATGTGCAATACTCTATCATGTGCTATATTATTATTATCATGTTGTCTATAAATATGATCTATAACACTACCTCTCATCATCATGTGCTATATTATTATTATTATTATCATCATGTTGTCTATAAATATGATCTATAACACTACCTCTCATCATCATGTGCTATATTATTATTATTATTATCATCATCATGTTGTCTATAAATATGATCTATAACACTACCTCTCATCATCATAATAATATAGCACATGATAGAGTATTGCACATGATGTTGGACAGTAATATTAATATTGCACGTAATACTGAGGAAAGTAATACTGAGGAAAGTGCACATTATTATTATTATTGATTGTACTTCATCATTTGACGTCCCAGCAACAGGAGTGAGTGAGTGAGTGGATGGATGGGACTTATTTGAGTTAGTCCTGGATGTATTAATGGATTAATATAATCACCTGACAATATGACTACACTAATCATATATCCTACTTTTTAGCCAATCAGCAACTCATTATTTACTGTTATGTATATTTTAATGAGGTATACTGTACATGGAGCCCCTATTTGATCCTCAAGGTGTGTTCTTGAACCTCCTCCTCCTCACACTTCAGCCTCAGTGCTATCAAACAAATTATTTACTTGATTTAGGACAGGATCTATCCATGTCCCAAGTGGTAAATAAACGGTTTAATGAAAAGCAGAGCAAGTTAATAAAAAATAAATATGTTTGTTTTTAGGGAATCTTAGCTTGACACTGATTATTACACCCAAGTTGTTGCTGAAGGAATAGCATGTGTAAGTTGGTAAATGGATTGCATTTATCCAGCGCTTTTACCCAAAGTGCTTTACAGTTGCCTCACATTCACCCATTCATACACCGACAGCGGTGTCAACCATGCAAGGTAACAACCAACACGTCAGGAGCAGTTAGGGTTAGGTGGTGTCTTGCTCAGGGACACCTCCACACTGAGCTAGGAGGCGGAGCGAACCAGCAACCTTCCTGTTGCCAGACAACCGCTCTTACCTCCTGAGATACTGCTCCTCCTCAAGGTCAATTAGGAATTGCAGCTGACTTTCCTTGTTATCTCTTCATCACACAGACCCCTTCACTAAGGTCACCATGACGCTGCATACCCATCAGAAAGTAGCATCTGAACGAGGGGGCACAGGCAAGTTCATGATTGTTTTGTAAATACAGCAGAAAATTGTACAACGGAAAAGCGAATATTTGATGAAAGATTCATTGTTTGTGTTTTGCACATGTTTGATATTAAAATATGTTACAACTTCCCAATCTTCTTCAGATTAAATAATGAGTGTGTCTCCAAAGCACTTTCAGGTAACGTTCACACGGTAGCTGAGTGCGTCATATGCAAGATAACGGATAACTGATTTAAGCGGTTGCATTGACAAAATTAAAGCCAAGTGGTTTCCTTTCCTTTCTCTGCTGTCTGCAGATTGTAACGGAGCAGCCGATTGGTCAGAAGATCCAGATTAATTGCAGCCATGAACCCATCCAGTGGTCCCAAGCAGCAGCAGCCAGTTCTTCCTGACCACGGCTGAGGGCTCCGGGGCGGGCAAGGTCATCCTGGCCTCCCCGGACGCCAACCACGGCAAGCAGATCATCTTCACCGCCGGCGACAGCCTGATGCCTGCTGGCAGGATACAGGTGCACCTCGTTCAATCAATCCAAGTGTATTTCTGTAGACTGTTGTGTCATGTTGTCCTTGGACCACCCTACATTTGCTCTTATGCTTTACATTACATTTCGGGCATTTGGCAGATGATTTTATCCAAAGCAACTTACAAACAGTACATTTGTTGAAGGAGACGGCAATATATCGCCGTGGTACATAAAGATAAGAATAAAGATGATTTTATCTTAATAGTATAGAATAGAGCCATAATTGAATAAAATACAGCCATGTGCATCTTAACATTAAAGGCACAATAAGTCATTGAGAGGCGGATAAATAAACACATTTATATATGCAAAAATGAATGAATGAATCTTGACAAACATTCATTTTTGCACGCTAATTTGTTTATTTCTTGGCTTTGTGACGACTTATTGCGACAGTAATCTTCAACGTACTCCTTCGTTGTTCAAATCACTTTCTTAACCGTTCACTGTGTTCTGAAACGGCTCAGTTGTTTGACCAGTAGCTACTTAGCACTTAACACTCTGGGCGTTGGCGTCCTGCAGATCGTCACCGACGCCACGTCCATGGAGCAACTGCTGGGCCAGGCGGGGGACCTGAGTCGGCCCCAGCCAGTGGAGTACTGTGTGGTCTGCGGAGACAAGGCTTCCGGTAGGGCCCGGCAACATCAATATATGTATAGCTTGATGTGATGAGACTAGGTATCGCCTTGCAAGATTTGGCATAAGTGTTTCTGTCTTTTCCTGCTTTTAAAGGCTGCCTTACAGTAAAGTGATGTAATTATCTGAACTTACTGGACTAGATGTTCTAGCTGTTGTATTATTTGCCTTTACCCATTTGGCCATATTTATCAAAAATCTCATTGTGTATAAAGGAGGGTACTAAAAAAATAGGCTTTACGGTGTGGTTATTTTATATAGATTATTCATTTGCGGAATTACCAGAAAACATGCTATATCGTGAGATATATCGTTGTTGAGATATTAAAAGACCTACTGTATATCGGGATAGAAGATTTTCACATCACATTGTCACATCCCCCAGGCCCTAGCTTCAGGTCGCTAGCTTGACGTGCAGTGTACAAACCTGTACACACACGGGCACAATACAAACAACAACACCACTCACAGGGCATGACCCCCCCCCCCTCCGTCGTCTTGACTCGTCTTAACTCCTCCCCCAGGGCGCCACTACGGTGCGGTCAGCTGCGAGGGCTGCAAGGGCTTCTTCAAGCGCAGCGTGAGGAAGAGCCTGGCGTACAGCTGCCGCAGCAAGCAGGACTGCGTCATCAACAAGCACCACCGCAACCGCTGCCAGTTTCTGCCGGCTGAGGAAGTGCCTTGACATGGGAATGAAGACCGAGTGTGAGTGGGGCACCGAGTTGGCACTACTACTGTCTACCGTCTACCACCACCGACCGCCTGCTGCTTGTCACTCGGTAGCCAGACTAGGGCGGAACGATGTTGTCAAATAAAATCATATTGCCGTGGGGGTGACAGTAGCTCAGGAGGTAAGAGCGGTTTGTCCAGCAACCAGAGGTTGCTGGTTCGATCCCCGGGCTCGACCTAGCTAAGTGTGGAGGTGTCCCTGAGCAAGACACCACCTAAACCTAACCGCTCCTGACGTGTTGGTTGTTACCTTGCATGGTTGACACCGCCATCGGTGTATGAATGGGGCAACTGTAAAGTGCTTCGGATAAAAGCACTATATAAATATAATCCATTTACCATTTACAGATATTGCGATATAATTCACTATTAGGAGGAACGATCATTTTTTATGGCAACACAACTCATTTTTTTTTTGGGGTCTGTTCATTTCAATTCAATTCATTTGTTGGGGTCTGTTCGAGACAAACAAACGTGTTTTCTTACATTCAGATAAAAATATGTGTAGGCCAGGGCATCTCTGCAGCACTGCAATGAGTTTACATTTACATATTTTACAGTTATCAATTATTATTTAATTGCTCGGCCTTAAATGCAGCTTACCGTGCCTTTTAGTTGCTATGGAAGCAGTCTGTGCAGAATAGGAACAGAGACGCACTTCTAAATAGTTATTGTACACACAGTCATACAGGGTTTATTCAACTCGAGTTTGTTTCCCTCAGCTGTGCAGAGTGAGCGCAGACCCATTGACCTGGTCTCCAGAGAGAAGCATTCCAACTGCGCCGCCTCCACTCAGAAGATCTACATCCGCAAGAACCTCAACAGCCCGATCATCGCCACGCCCACCTTCATCTCCGACATGGAGACGGAGGGCTCCAGGTCAGTGGACGTTCCCGAGAGCATTCTAGGGGTTTGTACCATAATGGAAGAGCTAGGGGTAGAATAGAATAGAATAGAATAGAACTTTATTAATCCCAAAGGAAATTCTTGTGCCAGGTTGCATAGCGACAAAAACCACAGATTGATAAAATAACGAACATATATGCAAATTACAGTTAAATATACAAATATGTGGGCAAGATAAGATATTCCGACGGCGAAAACAATTGGCATAAAGAAGTGAAATATTATTGGACATGACATTAAGAATTAAGAATATGCCAGTGACTGTTCACAGCAGGGGTCCCCTCAATGATATGCAGATGAGGGCATGTTGCCTGTAAATGACCAATATGGTATTTTTCCACCACACTCCCTCATTTGATTATTCAATAATCACACAATCAATCAATCGTTATACCTTATATGCAAGTTGTAGTTCACGTCTGTATGGGTTTGGGTTTTTGTATTTTGTATTTAAAGTCTGTTAAATTAAGGGTAGACCGCTCTCTGACCTGATCAACGTTTGGTGCTTTCTTTTTTCTTTTCTTTGCTTATTTGGTCATATTTCTCATTCCAAAAAAAGCTGCTCTTTTTGCTGTAAAGACTGTAAATCTTGAATCTTAACATGCAGGTCAAGTCTTCTTGAGCAAGGAATGCTGGTCAACATCCAGCAGCCCGTCATCCAGACAGATGGGACATTACTGCTGTCCACTGACCCCAAGGTACACGACACACACTGGCCTGGTTATAGTCTTTTGAAGTATTCATTCAAAATCTCTGCTTACATCGCCACTATTACCATTGCATGTACATTTGCATTGAGGGCATTTGGCAGATGCTTTTATTGAAAGAGACATACAAGAAGTACATATGTCGAAATATAGGCAGCAATATATCGCTACTGATTCAGAAAGATTAGAATAAAACAGGTTTCAAGCAGTCACAATGCCTACTTTAATACCACAATTTTCAAGTGCTCATAATGGCTTGGTTGACACAAACATAGCCGATAGAATACACAAGTACCATTTTGAGTGGGATGCCAACATCCAAGATGCTCAACAAACAACGCTGAGTACATATTCCGTTCCACGCCATTCCAAGATGGAGTCGAGTCACGGGGACTTGGGCACACTGGCCAACGTGTGTCGTCGCTCGCCCGACTCAGCGACTCCCTGAGCGAGAACCTGAACGGGGGCGACGATGCTTCGGACGGCCTGCAGGGGGAGCACTCCGCCAGCGAGATAACACGGTAGGTACGCCTGCACTTCCACTGCTGTTGCTTGTTTTATATGGGAACTACATCAGTGGTAGTGGTACACAACCTTATTTTTTTGCGCCTGTCATGTGACCCAATTTGTAGGTGTGAACATGTTGTTGTTGACCTTGTGACCCCCCCCCCAACGCGCAACTGCTTCCTGCTGCATTGTTTTCACTAAATCCACTTCTGTTCTTTATATCAATATCCCAGGTGTCAGACTAAGTGATCTTAGTAATTTTCCAAGAATCATCTGTCTCTTTGTATGTACAGGAGCGTTTTATGAGGTGTTATTTCAACCCTCAAAATTTTTCAATACACATGAATTGTTATTTACTATAGCTTTATAAGGCAGCAATCTCCCCATGACTCCCTTAATAAGCATATCAGGCATATCAACGGCTGACGTTCATTTGGTCTCGCTGTGTACAGTGCCTTTGACACCCTGGCCAAAGCCCTCAACCCAGCGGAGGCAGGGCAGGGCCAGGACCCGGGCCAAGACCAGGACCAGAGCCCGGCAGGCCAGGCGCAGTGTGCGGCCGGAGCCACCATCCAGCTCATCGGCCGGGACCAGGAGACGCCGCTCATCGAGGTGGAGGGGCCGCTGCTCACCGACACACACGTCGGCTTTAAGGTGAAGAAGACGCTAGCGTGCGCCTGCTTTCCACGTTGAGTCTCCCCTCTGGGCGTGCGGTTGCGAAACCACAAGACCATCCACAAAACCCGGGACCCCCACTGATCCCCACCGATTCCCACCCCCTGTGGACACTATACTACACGTTATATCAACGTTTAACCCCACTGACTCCAACCCCCCATGGACACTACCACGTTACCATTAACGAACATCTTTTCTTTAAATGGCACCTTTTAATTGCTTATTTATATATATATATATAAGTAGAATTTCTATATTGTTACTCCTACTTCTGTTTAATGTTCAATGTTATGCACCAATTACACAAAAGCACAGTCCTTGTTTGTAAAGACTAAGGCAACAAAGCTGATTCTGGTTCTGTCATCCCCCCCTGCCAAATGCCCCCCCCCCCCCCCCCTATTTCCGCCCCCTGCGTTCCTCCAGCTGTCGATGCCGAGCCCGACGCCGGAGTTCCTGAACGTGCACTACATCTGCGAGTCGGCCTCCCGCCTGCTCTTCCTCTCCATGCACTGGGCACGCTCCATCCCTGCGTTCGCCGCACTGGGGTAAGAAGAACTTACCCTTGTTGTCAGCCGTAATGGCAATTTAATGATGCCACTGGTTCAGCGCTGGTTCGCAGGCTCCTCTGTGTTCACTCAACGAGGACTTTAGTCGATTATCGTCTGTCTTCATTCACACACACACACACACACACACACACACACACACACACACACACACACACACACACACACACACACACACACACACACACACACACACACACATATACACACACCCACAACACTCACGTCTCTCTCTCTCTCTCTCTCCTCTTCCCTCGCCATCTGTGGCTCTCAGCCAGGACATGAACACAGGTTTGGTGCGCGCCTGCTGGAACGAGCTGTTCAGCCTGGGCCTGGCTCAGTGTGCCCACGTGATGAACCTGTCCACCATCCTGGCTGCCATAATCAACCACCTGGAGGGCAGCATTCAGGACGGTGCGGCCCCCCCTGACCTCCACACCTTTTATCGCAGCCAGCTACATAACGTAGATGTAGAACAGGGACCTTGTTTTAAAGGTGCCATATGTGGTGGGATTTGGTGCCATCTAGTGGTGAGGTTGCAGATTGCAACCAAATGAACAGGGCTACTGTAGAAACATGGCAGAGCAACATGGCGGCCTCCGTCAAAGGCCACCCACTCCCTATGTAGATATGAGGGGCTTATTCTGAAGCTAAGGAAAACATAGTTATGAATATTACACACTTACACCTTTGAGCAGACGGTGGGGCTTTGTTTAAACAATAAACTGGGCCTTCCTTTCGTCTCAGACAAGGTGTCCGGTGAGCGGGTGAGGCAGGTGATGGAGCACATCTGGAAGCTGCAGGAGTTCTGCAACAGCATGATCAAGGTTGAGACGGACGACTACGAGTACGCCTACCTGAAGGCTATCGTTCTGTTCAGCCCCGGTGAGTGTTCACGTTCACGCCTCTAGGACTAGGACAGTCTCTTGGGCTCATGTGTTGTGTTGTTGTGGTCATTCATTCATGGAGGTAACCAGCGTGGACTGAACCGTTTTGATGTGTCAGACCACCCGGGTCTGGAGGGCAGCGTCCAGATCGAGAGCTTCCAGGAGAATGCCCTGATGGAGCTTCAAGACTACGTGCAGAAGACCTATCCAGACGACACGTACAGGTAGCACCACGCCCCATCTGATGACCATGAATACATTTACATCATGTACAAGGTTTTCGGACGATTGTGCAGGGAATTGCCTATTGGGTATAGCCTGGTGAGTGCCTGGGTGTATTAGGTATAAACTATCAACAGTCATACAATTTTTGCCATTTTAGTTCATGTAATAATAATAATTAAACAGTATAATCAGAATTGGTCACTATAATTTAGGAATTTAGGAATTTCTCATCAGCCTGACTCGGGGCAGGTGAGGCTGCTTAAATACATATAGATATTGGCTACATAGAAAAGACATAGACCTAGACATAGATATTAACTGCTGCTTGGGCGGGTGTGTGTGTTTCTAAGGCTGACCCGCATCCTGATGAGACTTCCCGCCCTCCGTCTGATGAACTCCAGCATCACAGAGGAGCTCTTCTTCACCGGCCTAATAGGGAACGTCTCCATAGACAGCATCATTCCATACATCCTGAAGATGGAGTCCACGGAGTATAATAGCCAGGACTCGTGTTAAGATAAGATAAGATAAGATAGAACTTTATTAATCCCGAAGGAAATTCTTGTGTCTGGTTGCAACCTAGCACACCCCCCCCCCCCCCCCACTCCGCCGAGCTGAGCCGGCTATGAGCTTGTGTGCTGCACTTTAGGTGTCTCTGGCTTGTGGTCCATCTCGACCCCAGTCTGTTATCCCCTTGCTCCTTCCTCTGCCCCTGGAAGTCCCAGAGCCACAGCTTGGGGAGTCACCGGGAACACTGGGATGAGCACAGCTTGGATGGAATCTTTTCGGGAGTTCTGTGGAACTCCAGAGTCTCTGACCCTCCCATGGTGCTGAGCTTTTGATGAAAAGAGACTCAAAGACGTTTCTGTCTTTCTGCACTTCAAACCACTTCCTGAGGAACTTTTGGCATCAGCCTTGACAGGTTGTCTAAGTCTTATCCAAGCCATATTGTTCTCTAATGCTGGTCATGTATGTGGTTTTTAACGTAGCTTCTGAATCCTCTAACCTCTAAGTGCAATCGTTTAATCATGGAGTCGAATGAATCGTGGAAGAAAGTTCAAATGGCAAAAGACTGTAAAATGTACTTTTAAGCTGTCTTTCTGAAGATGTTGGTATTATTTGTAAATAATAATGCAGAGTTTGTGAGTTTCAGCTGATGTCACATGAGGAAAATGTGTATCTGGATGGGGCCATCCTAAGTAACATCCATAAACCTTTAGAGGTGGCCGTCCAAGAATTGATCAGGAGTGAGAATATATCTGCACCACATCACATGAATCTGCAATCTATTAATGGCCTGTTATTTAACATGGAAGTCATCACAAGGTGATGAGGTCTGAATGTCATACTACAGTACTGTTTGTTTAAAGGAGACATATTATACCTCCAGGTGTGAGTGTGATTAGCCATTCAAAGCGGTTTCAAAAATCGGTGTCATCAAAGGTTTTTGAAAGCACAAGTGGGAGTGTCCACCTAGAAGTATGCTAGATAGATCAGCCTACCCAATGGACTGTAGCAACTGGCAAGCTAATCTATCCACCATACATCTGGGTGGACACTCCCACTTGTGATGTCAAAAACCGGACATTCTGAAACCGCTTGGGAGGGCTAATCATGCTCACGTCTTGTGGTATAATAGGTTTCCTCAAAAGGTACTATATGTAAGAATCAGGTCTCATTTTTTTACTTTAACCACAACCTGCTCATAAACTGGCAGTGTAAAGTGATTTGGGCATGTACAATCCTACATGTAGTCCCTGAGCGGATTCATGATTCTTCCATACAGGACCTTTTAATTGAGGTGAGATGTCCATGTTGTAAAATTCAATTCAAGTTTTTTCCATGGTGTAACTGAAATATTGGTAATGGTATTGAAAATGCCACTTCTAAATCAGGTTAACAAACAATAATCAACCTTACTTCATAGTTTCACAATGAAAGTAAACATTTGTTAAATTGATATTTTTAATTTGCACATTAATATGTCAGATACCCATCCTAATACAACCCACGTGTGCAAAGGATAATGTAGGAATCACAGAGATGATGGCGGTCCAAGTTGTTAATTCGACAAAATTGTAATGGTTTGAAGAAAAAAAAGTCTGATTAATTGGGGGCCAAATGTGTTGTTTTAGCAGCAGTTATTGCTGCTTCTTGAGACAATCTATTCCTTCTTAATTGCTGGTCTCATGACTAGGTATTGACGCTGTTGTGTATGGCTCTAGGACCACATATAAATACAAATTGTGCCTGGATTGGAGTTTAAAGCTTGGACCTGTCTTGGGCCTCTGTTAGCTGTAGACTAGGTATTCATCTGTTATGGTGGTGGCTGGTGTTAGCATTCTTGCTTGTGTCAAGGCATTATTAGTTTAAGGGTTAGACACGTGTTATTTTTTGTTTGCCATATCAGCTATCTGTTTTAGTGTCTATGAATTGTGTTGCACGCATTTTTCATTCAAATTTGTTTTTAACAAATGCTGTTACATTACTCTGTGTCTAAGTGTACTTAAAGTACTTTATGGGAATGTCCCTCAGATTAGAAGGAAAAAAAGATTTTCTGGGACTCCCCACCTGGGTCAGTGTCTTCAAGGTATATTGAATTATGTATACTTTGAATTATACTGTGTATATAATACAGCAACTTGAATGGGGGATGTGAAGTCGACAAAAAATTGTTGCCCATGTCCTTTTTACCTTTTAAAACCTTAAAAGATGGTTTGTTACTGCACTTATGTAAACTAATCTTTGTACATGTAGTTTCATTAAAATGAATGCATGCTTTTTTTTTACGTGGGGTTTTATATTTCTTGTCATTGTATGGGCTAAAAGTGTTCCGATATTGCAGTGCATGAAGGTGCTTAAGCTTTTTTTTTTTTTTTTTAAACGTATGTATAAAATACATAGATTTAAATGTTGTGGTGTTATCATAATCCAAGATTATAAATCTTATCTAATTCATGTGAATAGTGTCTTACGGTTACTGTACATTTATTTTCACAAACTTGTGACTGTCATTGAAACAATCGAATGTGGTTGTTTGCCATTTGGCCTATTTTCTACCTCGTCAGAAATATAACTGCAAAAAAATAAAATGTATTAGGGCCATTCTGTTGAAGCATTCCGTTCAGAGTGTGAACTACATGGGTGTTGCTGTAGTTGCTGTAACACAAATAATAAACCACTGTTTCAAATATCATTGAGACATGAATTATTATTAAGACGTTGACATTTGATGCGAAGATATTGAATATTTCTATGTACTATTTAATATATATAATATTTATAATATATTTATAAGATACAAAAAAAGCCACAATGTTTTTTTGTTTTTTGTGCTAAGAATATTCCATAATTCTTATAATAGTAAAGTGATTAAATTAATTCGCAGAATTGATTCGTTCGGTCAGCCGTTCAGTGACGTCATCAACGCGGGACAGCTGCCCGTGTGCGCCTCTACGGCTACGGTGCAGTGACGTCATCAACGCGGGACAGCTGCCCGTGTGCGCCTCTACGGCGCAGTCAGTGACGTCATTGAGGCGCGACAGTTTGTGTGGTGTCGCTGCTGCTGCTCCAAGCCGAGCTCCCTCTCACACGGTGTTAGTTTTAAAGATGGCCATGAAGGGACGCTTTCCCATCAGGAGGACGCTGGAGTATCTCCAGAAGGGGGACATGGTCTTTAAGAGCCGAGTCAAAATCATGACCGTGAATTATAACACATCCGGAGAGCTGAGCGAGGGTGCAAGGTCAGTGTGGGGAGCAGCTGACGGCTCAGCTCATGTGCTGCTGCTGCTGTGTTACTTAACATCTGTGTGTGTTGCATGAATTATGAGCATTAACATCTCCTCCCATTATCATCTCCTCTCATCATCATGTGCAATGCTCTCAATATCGTGCAATATTATTATTATTATTAATATCATGTTGCCTCTAAATATTACCTCTCATCTCTCATGTATATTAATATTCTTAATGTCATGTGCAATATTACTATTAATATCATGTTGCCTCTAAATATTACCTTGCAATATTACCTCATCTCCTCTCATCATGTGCAATATTCTTAATGTCATGTGCAATACTTCTCTTCTCAATATTACCATGCTACATTACCTTTCATCATTATGTGCAATATTCTTAATATCATGTGCAATACTTCCTATTAACATTATTATTATTACCCTTTTATTACACTTCAATTATTGCCAAATTCTTTTTGTTGACTGAATATCTTATCTTACCTATATTTTTATACTTTTATACTTTTTATACTATACGTATTATTCTATACTACCTTGCACAAGAATTTCCTTCGTGATCAATAAAGTTCTTATCTTATTTTAACACAAGAATGTGAACTTGTCTTTCTAATATTGTTTCCCATTGGCGAGGCTCTGTTTCCTAACCTGTCCATACGTCTGTCTGTGGTTTCCCCAGAAAATTTGTGTTCTTCAATATTCCTCAAATCCAGTATAAAAATCCATGGGTTCAACTGGTGATGTTTAAGAACATGACTCCATCGCCGTTCCTGAAGTTCTACCTGGGTGAGTCTGGCTGTCATGCTTTGATGGGAGATGGATTACACAACAAACAGAGCAAGTTAGGCGAGGCTTCATGTTCTTTGTTCACTCATGCAGATAATGGGGAGCAGATATTTGTGGATGTGGAAGGAAAGGACCATAAAGAAATCATGCAACATGTGAAGAAACTCATTGGAAAATCAGAGTAAGCAATCTTTAATTTTCAGTAGGTCTAGGTCCTACATGCAATTGAGTTTTAAAAATGCATTATGCCTTAGACACGCCAATAAAGGTAAGATAACTAACTGTAGAACTAAATGTATGTGTATTCATTAGTGTTAATTAGTGTCATATTTCAAAATGTGAACGCTTGAATAAAAATGGTTCTTTGCAAGTAGACAGTGACTGCATCCTCTGTCTCAGTAGATGTTTACTATATTATTTCATATGTATTGATATGTATTCATCTTTTTCTGTGTATATAGAGAACTCTTGCACGTCGAGGCCCTCGCCAAAATGCAAGAGTCCAACCCCGCCAACTTTGGTCCAAAGAAGTATTGTGTGAAGGAGTGTATCTGTGAGGTGGAGGGCCAGGTGCCTTGCCCCGGCACCACACCGCTGCCCAAGGAGATGACGGGGAAATACCGCGCTCAGATGGCACAGGCAGCTTTGGAGCAGTAACAGACAGACCGTGGAGAAGATGTACCATTGTATGGATCTTTGGACATTGTTGACTTTCTACTGTTGTTTGTTTGTTTTTTCATGTGAATAAATGTATTTGATTCTTTTTTGTAAATAGTGAAGCTGTGTGCATAATGATGTTTGCTTGCTGTATATTTAAACCTGCCTCCCAATTGCAATAAAATACTTTCTAATTTTGAAAGAGGAATCTGTGCGGCCCTTGTAAACTACCTGTGGGAGGGATGTTTCGGTTGAAGAGGTCTATAGTCGATTTGATTTCCCCATAGTCATTTATTTGTGGTCAGATGGAGCTGTAAATGACGACTGAACGGTCCTCTTGAAATAAATGCCAAGATAACGTACCCAAGCACTAATCAAGTACAACAAAGTTAGCAACTGACAATCCACAAAAGGCTACCATGGAAACGTTCATAACAAACATTTATTGTCAATATTTTGTTCTGAAGTGTTTTAACTGGGATTAGTAACAACATGGTAGTGGATTGAGCATAACAGCAAGCTCAGTCTGCAGTAACACCTGGACAGTGTGGTCAATTTTATGTAGTATAATTAGCAGCATTAGGGTAATACTTAGTGGCATTGGACTGACATAGTGTTGGGGTTACAACTAAATAAATTGATTCAGTGAAAATATTTAAATTAGTTTGATCATTGCGCAAACACAATTCTCAAATGTAAGTAGAGAAGGAAATTGGTCAGCTAAAAACAAAATTGGAAATTTAGAAGAATGCCGTGCTTTAAATTTTAGCGAAACATTTGGAAAACTGCATTGCTTTGGACCATTTGTTATTCTAAGCTGGTTGACTCATTGTTAAACAAAATTAATGCAGAATGTGTTCAAAACATCATGACACACACTTCGGTACATATTTTCAGCAATAATGGTGCACAATTTTTCCGATTAAGATCTAAAAAGCAAATATCCAAGGCCTTGCAGAGATGTGCAAAAACAGAACATGCATCACATTTCCTTAAAGAATGAATGTTACGATAAAGATTACGATAACAAAATCCAGAAATGCAATGGATGGTGCATCTTGCAAGCATAAGCACAATAAGTTGATTCTCTGTGCATTACGCCTTGTGCTTGTGTTACGCAAAACTGAACATAACCAGATTAGTAAGTCATTAAAGTGTGCTAAAATATCTGTATCTCATATTAAAAATGTGATTGGTTGAATTGGTTGAATTGGTTGAATACCCATCCTAAGTCCTAAACTCATTACCAGCCCTGGGTCTCCAATTAGAAGAGCATAGCTCCAGAAACAATTAAAAACTACATTACTTAGTTTTAGTGTCTATATTTTGATGCATTATTTTTGATCAATTACTAAAATAATGGACAAGAATGTTTTTGACTGCAATGAGCAAAAGAAAAAAAAACCTGCCATGTCTATTAGTTTAATGTATTTGTTTTGTTTTAGTTGGCAATGCCATACAATAGGGGATTCCACCAGGTTCATGGACTCTGATCAGCTCAGTCAACTGACAGGCAACAAATCACCTGACAACTGAATTCACTTTTCTCGACTCTCATTGGTGGACAGAAACAGGCGGCTTCAGATGAGGCAATGGTTAACAGTCAACGTACAAGACACCGACTCAGTCGCTCGCAAAAGTATTCACTTGGTACAGACAGAGACACAACGGCACATTTCAGCTGCCTGAAGTTCAGCTGTCTCCCCAGGGGGTCACCAGTTGTTAATGACATAGATGGGTGGGTGGCCTTCTTTAATGCTGATCACCGTGCGGGATCTGAGGGAACAGTGTCAGTGTGCTTTCTTCTGCTCCTGCAGGGTGTGCTGTAGCTCTCTCAGGTTGGTCGACAGCAGCTCCACCTCGTCAAGGCGGCCGTTGATCTTGGCGTCAAAGATGTAGGCCCTAATGTTGTCGATCTGCTGCAGGAGCAGCTCCTCCTCGATCATCTCAATGTCAGACGCCAGAGCTCCCGCGTCCTCGTCGCCCTCGAAGGGGTTCCCGGGGGAGTCCCCGGACGCCTCCGTGAACGGGTTGCCCGTCTCGCTGCTGTCCTCCTCAAACGGGTTGTTTTGACCACGCTGCGCTGTCGTGGCGCGTCCTTCCTCCGCGCCACCACCTTCTTGTTCGTCGTCAAAAGGGTTGTACTCCCTCTTCCCGTTGCTCACCTCCTTGTGCTCCTCCTGGACGTCCTCAAAGAAGGGGTTGTACGCGCCCTCCTCCGTGGGAGTGGAGTCCTCCTCTTCGAAGGGGTTCAAAGAGGAGCTGTTCTGCCCCTCGCTGCTGGGAGGAGTCACCTGTCCTCCCAAGCTCCTCAACCGAGGAGGGGACTCCTCCTGTCCCGCCAGAGCAGGGAATGCTCTCAGCGACAGGGGGCTCCTTTCAAACTTAGGCGTCGGCTCCCCGGTCTTGTTCTCCTCTCCTGCGTAGCCGGGCCCCGGCTCACCGAGGTCCAGCGAGCATTCCCAGACCGAAGGCGGCTGCCGGGAGTCCGCCGCCGGAGCCCTCTGCTCCCACTCGCTCCGCTCCCGGGCCTCCAGGCGCTGGATCTCGCCCTGCTGCAGGTTCTCCTCCCGGGCCAGCTTCTGGGAGAGCGCGATGGCCAGGCTGGTCTGCTGCTGGTCGTACTCGTCCTGCAGCTGCCGCAGGTTCTCCTCCAGCATGGCCACCTCGTCCGTGCGCCGCGCCTCCCTCGCCTGCCGCAGGAACGACTGGATGTTGTCGATCTGCTGCAGCAGGGGGTCCTTGAGCTCGCCGCCGCCGGCGCTCTGGGAGTCCGAGGAGGGCAGCCAGCCCCCGGCCTTGGTCATGCGAGGGGGCTTGGGAACCGCCTGCGGAGGGACCACCCCGTTGGTGCTGGCGATGGACCGGTTCTTCTCAGACTCCTGCCGCCTTCTTATGGACTCCTGAGAAGCCTGGCAGCATGGAGAGAAGAGAAGAGAACCAGAGTTAAATATACACACCATCTCCATGAACACACTCGGTTAGGAGGAGGAAGGATGAACAGAGCTCCTTTCCTCACCAATCTCTCCTGCTGGAGTTTCTTCTCTTGCTCCTGCTTGCGTTTCTCCTTCAGCGCCTCATACTTGTCCTTTGTTGGCAGAGACATCAGACCCAACAGCTTCTCCTGTTATTAGCGGACGCACAGTGGCCAGAATGGGGGAAACATGTCGAAGGTTAACATTTACATGTATGTGGAGTCCAGGTGAACAGGTGGGTGGGTCTTGAGTCTCTTGCGGATGCAACGTGTGGAAATGAATACTTCCCGCACGCACCACCTAACTCCTACACCTCTGTTGCGTGTTGTGTGTTCCTACCTGGACGAAGAGCGTTGCCGTGTATCGGATCATTTTCTGCAGATGAAGAGCCTTTTGAGTCGGAGGTGGCTCGTCTTTCATTCCCAGTGTTAAAATCCTCTTACTGACAAGAAGACAAAGAGAGGGAGAGAGTTCCATCCCTTAGTATACATCCCTTAGGGTGGCAATAGCTCAGGAGGTAAGAGTGGTCATCTGGCAAAAGGAAGGTTGCTGGTTCGATCCCCGGGGTTCCACCTAGCTAAGTGTCGAGATGTCCCTGAGCAAGACACCACCTAACCCTAACTGCGCCTGACGTGTTGGTTGATATCTTGCACGGTTGACACCGCCGTCGGTGTATGAATGGGTGAATGTGAGGCAATACTGTAAAGTGCTTTGGATAAAAGCGCTATATAAATGCAATCCATTTACTGGTATAGACCGGTATAAATCGACAGCGATACTGACCTCAGTGCGTCAATTAACTCGTAGTATTTCTGTACTTCCAGCCTCAGCCCTCCAGCGGTGTCCAGGTTGTACGTGGTTTCCCCCGCGCTGGGAATAAAAGAATAAGACTCAAACATGGCTGCCGATCAAAACAAAAAACGGTTTCTCTCTGGGTTGTCTGTTGACGATGTCGCGGAGCGGGACGTACTTCAGAGACTCGGCCACTTTGATGTACTCTGGGGCCTTCTCGTCCACCTTGTCCATGCACATCCGCAGCCTCTGAGAGACACAACACAGTTGATAGAAGATGGTGAATAACAGGTTGAAGAAAACACAACAGGGCATCAAGAGATGGAGGAAGTTAAATAAAACGAAAGATATTAATTTCATTACAATTAGGGCAGGGCGATATGGCCGATCTTCTATCCCGATATAGGTAATTTAATATCTCGATCAATATATATATACATTATATCAGGAAATAGCAGGTTTTCTTGGTTATTCAATAAATAAATAGTATATATTATATAAAACACATGGTAAAGGCTATTTTTGTCCTCTTTAGTCCTGTATGAAAATTACTTCACTCACTTAACCTGACACACAGGTGATTGGATAAACAACCTGTCTATCATACCACTTGCTGTTTCCGACTAAACGCTTGCTTCTCGTCTTCACACCTAAACCACTCCCCCATAGTTGCCAGTAAGGGGCAGTGTTTGTGTCCGAACCAACGGGGGTTCGGACACAAACGGATAGCTTGAAGCCTGGCCGAGCGCACCTCGTACAGCTTGGTGATGTCGGGCACGTGGCCGCGCTCCTCCAGCTTCTGCTGCCTCTTCAGCAGCGTGTCCATGCAGTGGTGGCAGCAGCGGATCTTCTCGTCGTCCTTCTCCTCCAGCATGGAGGTGACGCTGCTCAGGCTGCTCAGGCTGCCCCGCCGTGAGCCCATCCCCCCGGACCCTGGGGTCGGGGTCGGGGACGGGGACTGGGACTGTCCCGGGCTGCCGGGGACGCAGAGGGACTCCCACGTCCCACTGGTGAGCTTATCTGTGGGGGGTGGAGAAAAGAGAGAAAGAGAGACAGAGAGAGACAGCAAGGGGGAGACAGCGAGTGAGAAAGAGACAGCAAGAGAGAGAGGGAGACAGAGCGAGAGAGAGAGAGACAAAGAGAGACAGCAAGAGAGAGAAAGCGGGAGACAGCGAGTGAGAGAGACAGCGAAAGAGAGAGACAGTAAGAGAGATAAATAGAAAGATATCGAGAGAGGGAGGCAGCAAGTGAGGGAGAGACAAAGAGAGAGAGACAGCGAGAGAGACAGCAAGCAAGAGAGACAACAAGAGAGAAATAGAGAGAGAGCGAGAGAGGGAGGCAGCGAGACAGAGAGAGAGACAGAGAGACAGAGAGAGAGACAGTGAGAGAAATGCCTTCAATAGAAGACAGGACCCTTTGTGCATGTTGCTGGTAGTACGCCACAGCTCTGTCCGTGATTAATTCAAGCCCATTTGATTTGCATCGCCCTTAATCACAGTTATAGTCTCAAAAGGCTTTACAGGCCATACATTTATGACCCCCCCCCACCCCACCTTAACCCCAAAGAGCACAAAATATGAATCCCTTAATGATCCCATAACAGACCAACATACTCACAGGCGAGCGGTAGAGGAACAAAGTCCATGCACTTCCTGCACATGATGGAACCACAGAGGCGGCAGTGGTGCCGACGGTTGCGGATGTTGAACTTGTTCCCGCAGTCGGGACAGAAGGGCACGTCCGAGTCGCTCACCCAGGGCACCACCGATTTCTCGATGGCTGTGGAGGGGCGATGGCTTTTAAGAACGTCTCGTAACGTGGATAAACGGCTTTGAAATATTTGAACGCGAAGGAAGTGATCGACAAACCTCGGATTTTAGCGACATCCGAGTTGGTCCGGTCGAAGGATGTGAGCTGAAACAATCGTGTGACAAGAAAGACAATATTGCCCGGTTGATGAAAAGAGGAAATGGTAATTAAACCGAATACTGGTGATTAGAGATTAACGACCACACCTTTTCTAGTCTGATGACGAGCTTGTTGACCTCGATCACGTAGTGGTCGATCCGAGCCGCACGGTGCTTTTTGAAGTAGTCCTGATGGTTTCTGGTCGCGCCTGCGAGACAAAGCCAT
This sequence comes from Coryphaenoides rupestris, assembly GCA_002895965.2. Taxonomy (NCBI): domain Eukaryota; kingdom Metazoa; phylum Chordata; class Actinopteri; order Gadiformes; family Macrouridae; genus Coryphaenoides; species Coryphaenoides rupestris. Next base: position 75,267 of record PIJE02000768.1, read on the forward strand.
CAAGACACCAGTCCAATGCCCATCAATAACTGAGGAACTGTATTGAATGCATTGGGAGTCCTCCTTGATTCGTACTTTAAAAAAAAGATTGTTTGCAACATACTAGCTTATAATTATGTAGTTATTAGTCATTACTATGTAAAAAATTACTTATCAAGATTTCAAGATTCAAGATTCAAGAAGTTTAATCGTCACATACACATACAAGATGTGCAGTGAAATGACAACATACAAACAACAATACAAACAATACAAATATCACAAATTGAGTGGAATCAGAATATCCACACTATTTATACTCTTTACAGCAAAAAGAGCAGCTTTTTTTATTTTTAGGAATGAGAAATATGACCAAATAAGCAAAAATGTATGATCAAGTTCTGTAGTAAGACGCATGTACTGTGTACTACGCATGTACTGTGTACTACGATCATGTTTCCAAAACAGGTACAGCTTACACCTTAAACATGACCTCCTCTCTCCAGTGCATGTTTCCAGCCATACCCAGTTCCTGCGGCTCCCACATATACGGATCCACTCCTCCGTAGTAGAAGGACTCGTAGCTGCCTGTGTCTGCTCTGTCGTCTCCATCCCTCTTCAGCAGTTTGTCTTTGGCTTTCATAGCCTTCTGAACCAAACCTGTAAACAAACAAACAAACAAACACACACACACACACACACACAGGAATGATGATCCTCTCTTCCTCTCATTTGGCAGACGCTTTTATCCAAAGCGACTTACAAAGAGTACATTTGTTGTACCATCACTATGGTACATAAAGATAAAAATAGAGCAAGGCCAATAGAACACCCATATATTATGTGTCAATATTTGTATGAAGTCATAGCTAGTTCCTGGTAAAATAACCAGGAACCAATTGTATTCTTCAGTACAGTACAGACTCACATATTTAACCAAATGGTAAATGGATTCCATTTATATTGCACTGTTATCCAAATCGCTTTACAGTTGCCTCACATTCACCCATTCATACACCGATGGCGGTGTCAACCATGCAAGGTAACAACCAACACGTCAGGAGCAGTTAGGGTTAGGTGGCGTCTTGCTCAGGGACACCTCGACACTTAGCTAGGCAGAGCCCGGGGATCAAACTAGCAATCTTTCGGTTTCCAGACAACCGCTCTTACCTCCTGAGCTACTGCCACCCCTTGAACTGGGCTACATGAGGATGTTGATCCGAGTGTCTCATGTAAAATCATCAGGAGCATGGAAAACAACAAGCAAGGCGCTGTGTGTGCAGACTTACTCTTGAGTTGTCCCCTGACATGACGGTCATCCCCGGAGTGCGCCTCCTCGTAGTGGTCCTGGAGCTGGTAGAAGGACTGGAGGTCCTTGTGGCACAGCGGGCAGATGAAGCCCTCCTTCACCTCCCCCGAGCCCTCGAAGGAGGGCGGGTAGCCGGACGCCATGGGAGGAGGGAGCGGCCGCGGGCGGCGGGCGGGCTGGCGGGCGGACGGAGCCCAGATGTAGTCGACGCGATGTGTGTGTGGCGGGACCCTCGCTTCTCCCTCGTTCATTCCTCCCGCCGCCGCCGCCGGGTAGCCACGGCAACACAGGACAGGTCCATTCCACCGGGGGGGGGGGGGGGGGGGGTGAGCCTTGGCATTCAGGGTGGGAGTGACACTTTTAAATCCAATGTCATTCAAGTTAAAACAAACACGACACGACACATTATTCCTTGAGGATATTTGAAAACAACATTTGCCTTGTTTCATCTCATCCATCTCATTTCATTTCATTTAACCTCCTACTATCTACAGACTACCTTTACCAGCAGGCGATGGTGGTCTTCTGTAACAGCGCCCATCAAGTGCTGACTATAATCAGCCAAATGTGTACTTTTGTGGTACAATTCACCTGAGGTTATTATTATAGCAGCCTGTTATTATTCACAGACATGACTCTTACTGTTAACATGGCTGCAGACAGTCATCATGCATGTTACACTGCTGCATGCTGCACTAGAACACTGTTCACACTGTGATTGTTGGGCAAGAATATAAATACTCAGACATGCATTATGCTAATTGCACAATGGGCGTATCCCATGGATGGCCACGCCCACAGTGAGTCACTCGTCGCAACGTCGTTCATTTCCAGAGACGTCCAAACAACACACTGTAGTCAAGATAGTTTGTCCAGGCGGTGCAGATATAATATAATATAACGTTAAAGGATATAATACAACGCTAAAGGAGGTTATTTAATCAACTTTAGAAGTGAAAGTCATGCTATCTAGTGGCCGGCGAGGCGAGCTTTAGCTAAACAGTCGCACCTTGCTTTAGTTTCTGTGGACGTGACGACACGCGTGTAGTAAAATAAACAGATAAACTACTATTATATACTCACGCGTTCTCAAGCCTGTGCTGCTGTTGTTGTTATTGTTGTTGTTGTTGACAGTGTGTGTGAGCAGCTCGCTGCACACAGCTGCTGCCCAGCCTAGTCACGTGACACCCCTCCGGACGGCGGCGGCGGAGGGACACTTTTTTTTCTTTCACACTTTTTTCCTTTTTATGCGATCTTATTTTTGTAATTTTATGTTTTGTTGTATTTTTTGTTTTCTTTATATTTATTTCATTTTTTTTATTTTGAATTGTTTTACTTTTACTGTATATATTTAGTTCTTTATAAGTATACTTTTTATTTACCACTCGCTTTGGCAATGTAAATGTACATTTACCCCATGCCAATAAAGCTCTACATTGCAATTGAAATTGAAATTGAAATTGAAATTGTACAAACACAACCAAAACGCCAGAAGTCGGGGGGGTGCGTCCGAATAGTTTTACAATCGTCTATGGTCCGAATTATCCACACTAACAGCACACTGAGTATTGAATGAGACACTTTTTTTTGTCGGTCTGTGTGTTCATCTCACTGCAATCACTTTTTTTTAATGCAGCAAATTGGGATTGTCCAGCACACTGACTAGAACAGACATACAATAAGCAGCTGAACAGCACCGTCTAGTGGATAGAACAAGCAATTAATATTGATAATACTGCAAATACAATGCAATACCATGGTGTGTGTGTGTGTGTGTGTGTGTGTGTGTGTGTGTGTGTGTGTGTGAATGAATTACTGCATTACATTTGAATGCATGCCCAATTAAGTATTGTGTCAATGAGGCATCTATGATCTCATTAACAGTTATTTATTATAGTTATTTTAACAGTACTCAAAGTAGAAATATACCATTACTAAATTCTGCAACTACAATGCCCACGCCACAATTCTTTACCAATGCATTTTATTGGACAACAACGTTATTGTTGAGATTTAAGGCGGATTTACAGTAGCCGGCTATAATTAAACATGAGTCCATGCAATAATATTCCAGTAAAAAATAACTCCCATTTTCTGATCTATTATAGGGTTAAAATAATAATTAGCCTTTGTAAAAAATAACACTTTAACACACTTTTATTGACTCGGGGTGTATTCAACTCTTCTAGTGTTTTCTCTGATAAGAGCCTATACTAAAACTTTGTACCCTCACAGAGGTAACAACACAAAGCAAAAATATACAATTAGGCTAAATAAAGTATTGAAATAAACAAATTGCCTGTGTGCTCGCACGTCCTCAAAGTAAACCACCAGCAAATATGTGCATGAATTGAAATCAACGGTGCGTCATCATTCATCAAATAGGCTACCTGAAGGCAATCTATTCATTGGCCTACTATATTAAAAATAAAATGAAATCGGCCTAAGCCATATACCATTTGTTGCGGATGTAGAATATTGATGTATAGGTCTAAATGAATAGTCTGCGCGTTTGAAACAATTGTATTACGGTCCATTTTACTTTACTTGACACATTTATTTGTTTACTATACAGCACATTAGGCGCACAATATAGCCTCAACGTTTCTTCTTTTTTAATGTTGTAATTATCATCACTTCTTTTCTACCAAGTCCTCCTCCTCAGGGCTGGCTGCGAGTCTTTTTCCCGGGTGCTGTCTCTTCTCCTGGGCCACGTGGTGCAGCAGGTCGAGCAGCAGACTGGTCCTGATGCTGCAGCCAGGCGAGGAAGGGGAGGAGGACGAGGAGGAGGAGGTCTCCAACCCACCACACAGTCTGCTGCTGCTGCTGCTGCTGCTGATGCTGGAGCCCGAATCCGGACCCGAGTTCCCCCAAAAACGTTTCCCGGGGTGCTGACGCTTGTCGAACTGCTGCTGGAGTTGGAGGGCCCCCTGCTCCTCCTGCTCCTGCTCCTCCTCCTCCTCTTGCTCCTCCTCCAGCTCCTCCTTGTCCCCCACGTCGCGCTTACCTGGGTGCTGCCGTTTGCTGAAAAACGCCAGGAACCGTTTCCCGGGGTGCTGCCGCTTGGAAAGTTCACTCATGAGGAGCATCACTGGGGCGCTCCCCGGGAGGTTCGCCTGCTGTCCGTGTCCCTGCAGGCCTACCGCGCGTCTCCTCCCCGGGTGCTGCCTCTTCTGCACCACCGCCTCGTATTCGGAGTCCTCGTCCTGTTCCCCCGGGTGCCCCTCCTTCTGCTCCTGCTCCTCCTGCTGCTGCTGCTGCTGCTCCTCCTCTCTGCGCCCTGGATGCTGCCGTTTCTCCGGCTGCTGCTCCTCCTCCTCCTCCTCCTCCTCCGCGGTCAGCCTCTTGCCGGGGTGCTGCCGCTTGGTGACGCAGTCCGACTTAGAGGAGAGCCCTTCTGGAGGGAGGATGAGGAGGAGAAACAGCAAAATTGTTACCTGTTGCTGTTACATATATAAAATAACATATATCCGCCATCTACAGTACATCTGCAAATTAAAATGTTGTGTCCGTATCCTGAGTATACATGAAGTGAAATTAGATGACTTATCCTTATTATGACTCCTTATCTCAGTAAAGTAAAAAAGTAAAAAGTAAAAAAGTATGATCAAAGAATAATCTCTTTAAATGCAGTTTTTACTTTTGTATTTTTTACTGAATATTAAGATATTGAAATACAAATGTAACACCAATTGTGCAGCCCACATTGTGCTGGCATCCAGATACATGGTAATACAAAATATTGAATAGGCTATATTATATTTGTTATATAACATAACAACGATATTATATAACAAATATATATATAATATGTTATATATTATATAACAAAGTTAATCTCGAGTTCGAGGTATACAGGCATACGTTTACCATTTGTGTCTCCATCCTCTCCTTTCTTTTCCAAAATGTAGCGCAGCAGAATCGTCTCGGCTTTCTGCAGGATGATGTCGTCTATGGTCCTGTGGTCCAGCATCCCATCCTCGGTGGCGGGGGCGCCCTGTCCCCTGGACCCCATCAGGTTCCCACACGTCAGAGAAGCCAGGAGGAGCAGGTACGTCGACTTCATGGCAAGTATAGTATATAGTGCCTGCAGTGAGGAGTTATAGGAAATGATATGCAAAAAAAAAAGTTGGATATACAGTATAATTACAATATAATGCAGTACAATATAATGCAAACTATGCTGAGATTAGGCTGCTGTGATGAATAAACTAAAGGTTTTGAAATGGGCAATTTAGGTAAAATGGCATAGTTGAATTGTGACTTACTTGGTGTTTTCAGATCTTCCTCTTGGTGGGTGAAGTCAACGGTGATGATATGAATTAGTTTCTTTATAGTTCACCTTCTCACAGCGGTTGGTGACCCGTAAAGGTCAACGCCAGAGGTATGAGGAGATACTTAAGCACCTCGCCATTTATACCCACCGGTTGCTGATGTCGTCATCGTCACACCCGACGCTCCGGTGGCGCCTCTGGATGGCGCGTCTGCGTCTCCATTGATGTCACCGAGTCGTGCGTAACGGTAGATGTGTGGATTTTAAACGGGGGACTGACACGGGTATTTTGTTCCGTCCATAAAGTGGACCAAGTTGACTGGGAAAAAGTCAACAATGTTCCAATTAAGCAACACATAAAGATGGCATTTGACTGCGTAATATACATTTTAAACAGCCGCCAAATGAGCCCATATTCGTCTGCAGTTATTCAATAGTACATTAAAAACACTCATCATGTTTACATGTTATTAATCATATCCTATGTTATTTATATGTTACTGTAAGTTATTGTTCAGTTATTATTGTACCAAATTATCTGATTATCACCTGGGACATTTAGAATTTGTCACGGGTTAAAAAAAAGAAGATATAAATGAAACATACAGCTCACACCTTGAACCATAATGAAATACAACACAATTCAAAACAGTTTACACATTCAAAAGAGATGTATAGGCTACATTCTATACAAAGTAGTTAACAAATACAACAAAAGTAACCATAATACAGAGCCTGATTGAGCACAAGGAGGGTTTATGTCAAGTTTGGGTGTGAAGGGGCATCATATAGGAGGCTCAGGAGGTAGAACGGTTGTCTGGCAACCGGAAGGTTGTTGGTTCGATGCCCAGCTCCTACTCGTGTTGAGGTGTCCCAGAGCAAGACACTTAACTGCTCCCGATGAGCTGGCTGTTGGCTTGCATGGTTGACACTACTGTCGGTGTATGAATGGGTGTGTGAATGGATTTTTGAATGGGTGAATGTGAGGCACAAATTGTAAAGCACTGTGGACAAAAGGGCTATATAAGAGCAGTCCATTTATCATTTAGTTGGGACATGTTGCAGGGCCTGGCACCTTTGGTATTTGGTGCATCTCAGACTTCATTTTACAGGTTCTCTCTCCCTGTATTAGGGCAGGTGACAGAGATCTCATTCAAACTGCAGGGGTATCTGCTCTCCACCAGCCTACCTACCTCACCTTTCTCCATAAGTACACCCTTCATCTCCTCTGACGATAATGGACAGGCTTCAATAGGCAAATTGAATGGCTTGAATCACTCCTGCAGTCTGAATCCAGTCAGCTCAGATTAAATCAACTGCATCATGCTTTTAATTTCTGGCCTTCGATGTGCTGTCATGTCTAATACTTCAAGAATGTTTAGACTCCACGCAGGCCCCTAGTTATAAGATCACGATCGTTACAATTCAATGCACACTTTCATGGTGTTAGCCTATAGATAGCCGATAGATAATCTGCATGTCAATGGCTGTCAAGGTATAGCGTTTGCTCCCCAGTGGGTCGTGCCTTCGGATAATAAAATATTTTGTAAATACATGTATCTTCGTAAAGGCAGTTAGCTATTGATCTCCCTCTCGGAATCCATTGCCAGACGACCACAGAGGCACCACTGTCTTGTTAAACCACTTTCAACATGTGTTATGAAATTAGTGCCAGCTTCCCCGGTGAAACGCGGCCATGAGGTCAAATCCCTCCAGGGACCAGAAGATTCTTATGTGAGCTGGTTAATTCCAGGGCCGGGACGTCAGGGAAATCAACATCAAAAACGTACATCTGACCTCTTCCAGGTCTGGTCCACCATGCAACCCTGGGATTCACTAGCTGGTGTGTGGGTCTCTACTAACGAGAATGGAACGAGAGGTTTGAAATTTATGCTCCCTGATGGAGCCAATTGTGATGTTATAAGATGTTGTGCAGAAGTTGATTGAATTTGATTGAGTTGTGCAATGCTGTGACGTCACAGGTCGGGCATTTAGTCGGGTGAGAGGTGAACAGGTGCACCTAGATTTTTGGTGGTTTGTCGTACATGTAGTGCTTATTTTAATATAAAGTGTTGGACGAGCACTTCTACGGCGGACCTGATTTTTTGCACAACCACAATTACTTTGTCTAATTCCCTCAAGGGGCGTTTTGTGTTGTTCCATTGCCCATACACTCCCTTTCTTTCTCCCTTTGTACCGATCCCTATACAAGGGTGTAATTAAACAGTGTGCGTTCTTAGTGGGGGCCGTCAAAACCGACACGCAAAGTCAACACAAACCTTTAAACACAGTTTGAACTCCAGAAGAGGACAGGCTAAATATACACTCTCTGCTGCCGTGAGGGAATAATGTGATTCCTCAGCATTCATCCTGTGTTTCTTCTCACTGAGACTTACTGTTTTGTTTGTTCTCATTTCATTTGGTCATGATGAACTTCCTTGACGGACAAATGTAATTTGCAATCTTTCTGACGTGAAGTTAAACAGGTGGATCTTTTTATTTTGTTGCATAGCTACAGAGTGTATCACTGCAGGTTGATGAGGCGCAGACCCGTGAGGCTGATAGAAGCCAGTCAAGCCGTCACCTATGATTCGTAGGCATGAGAAACACACGATTGTGGTCGAGGTTCAGCGAGTGAGTCAACAGAACAAAACACGGCAATAAGAAGAGTCAAACATTTTGAGGAGTCTGGATTCTTAATTGCGGGTAACTCTCTTTGTGAATGACACATGCAGCTATGGGCAGCCAACGCAGTCGTATGTCAAATGCTAAAGTAATCGAGGCAAACACACAAACTGAGTGAAAACTAGCAAACTTATATTGAATACTGGGATGGGATTGTTGATTGTTGTTGTCAATTTTCACCAAAAACAAGTACTATAAGTAGTGTGAGCAAGTGAATAAGAATAAATACAGACAAATAAACTCCAACAAAAGCAAAGGCATCACAAAATACACATTTCCAAAGTAACCTCATATAATCTCCAGACGAAATAAGCCTCCTCTTTCCACCCAAACCCAAACGGCAACAAAACAAAAACAAACAAAAAAACAACAACAACAACAAACAAAAACCCAACAGCACCAGAGCCAGAGGCGACCTCAGCACCTCTGCCCTGACTGGGGGCCCTGCGGGACGCTTCTGTGTGCCTCCTACAGGGAGAGAGAGAGAGAGAGAGAGAGACAGGGTACCAGAATAGAACAAGACACCGGCCAGCCAACCGGAGACACAGGGAAATAAATATATAAACCCAAATAGGTGAGAGGGAGAGAGAGAGAGAGTGTGTGTGTGTGTGTGTGTGTGTGTGTGTGTGGATGGCATGACAGCAGCCGTGTCTCTTGGCACTGACCTGACACGGGTCACGGTGAGGGTGGGTGGTGTTGGGGGGGGGGGGGGGGTGATGAGGTCACGGGGCTCTGAGCATGACTGTGTTTTTATTTTTGAGTGTGTGTGTGTGTGTGTTTGTGTGTGTGTGCATTCATGTGCCTTGCGTCCATTTTATGTAACTTTTTGCACCTCTGAAGAAAATCTATTTGACACAAAATATTCTCGGATATCGTCATTAAAAATGTATTTTGGTATATCCTGTATGACACCCGTTGCACTCCGAACCGTCCCTGGAAGGAGGGATCCCCCCACTCTGCGTTCCTTCTCCAGATTTCTTCCTTGTTAATTAAGGGAGTCGTTTTTTGTCCTTAGGGGGGCTATAGGGCTGGGGGGGGGGTGTCATAATCACATGGCCCATAATCATATGGCCTGTAAAGCGTGCTCTGTGACCCTTTTTCAACAAAAGGTAGATTTGAAATTGCTGATTTGTTATGGAGTTGTTGCCATACCTGCAAGGTTGTTGTTGTTGTCGTCGGTCAACTGGTCATGTGGACATGTGACCAACCGGAGACTCCTCCTCGCTGGACCCCCAGGGCAGTGCTTGGTGTGACACATGGGTGGTGTTTGCCCCCCACACAGCTCACAGTGGGGGTCCGCACTCAGGGCATGGGAGTCAGCAGCACGGCAACCACATGTTGACGGACAAGGGACCCTATGACTCACTCTACCGCAGGCGGTAGATATTTAAACCCCAAACTCTTGTTCACTTTTTCACCATAAATGATGTCGCTTTGAAGTCAAACCAGATGCTGAGATGACAGCCCAATTTGTTTTCATTGCATTTATTGGTTTCATTCCAGACACGCTAATGAACGCAATTAATTCACTTGGATGATGATTTAATAGAAGCGCTGAGTGATGTGTTATGTTTCAGGTTGCCTTAGATTAATAAGAAAGTATTGTGGCTCAGCTCCTTGAACACCCACAGCCTTCCAAATATAACACTTTACTATAAGTCTGCACTAATCTACCATTCATTAATGTTAGTTATTGTGGTAACAAGTATTATTATATGTCATTAGCATGGGGTTAGGGTTCACCCTAACCCTACTGAATAATGTATTATAAATAAATACCTTTTGCATCAGTTAATATTTGTAAACATGAACACCATTAGTAAATGACTACTTGACTATTAGTTAATTGTTAATTACATTTTAGTTAATGCATATTTCTGCATCTAGTACTAATGTTGACACAATAATAAGCGTTTGATTTCCTTTTGCTTCATATTAGTTTCAACCAATCAAGTTGGGCTACAGGTGGGTTAATTGATGAACACAAACTTGGCCAGCGTTAGTAAACTGTAAAACAAAAAGTGTCTGTAAAGGTTTCAAAGACACACCGTGTAGACTGGCTCTGAAACGCACTTTCCCATGAAAAAATCCAGAATTCAAATCCCTTTCCCACAATTGAAATCCAATCGTACGTAACTCCGCCCCTTTCTGTTTCTAGTATCCAGCCGAGATGACGAGAAGCCTTATGCTATGCCTTATGTCGACGTCAATTCTATATGTTTATATATATATATATATATATACATATTTAAATGAGTTATGTTTGCAATGAACATGGGCCAGACTTACTGTTGTAAAGTAAGTCATACCAGAGTGAGAGAGATCGCTCTACAAAGGCAGCTATGCTAGTTTTTCCATACGCACAGGATTAATAGCCTTATACCTTCATCTTTCACTATGCCCAAGTGTCTGGTGGCGTTACACACACATACAAATGCGCAAACACATACGCGCACACAGCACACACACATACATACATACGTGCACACACACGCACACACACATATATATGTGCTCACACATACACACACACACACACACATACATACGTGCACACACACACGCACACACACGTACACACATACATATGCGCACGGACACACACATACACACACACACTTATGCGCACAAACACACATACACACACACGCACATGCAAGCACACACACGCATACACATGCACGAAAACACGCGCGTACACACATGCACACACAAACACGCACACACATCCACACATACGTGCGCACACACACGCACGCACACACACAACACACACACACACACACACACACACACACACACACACACACACACACACACCACACACACAACCATACATACGCGCACATACACACGCACGCACACACACACACACACGTATGCACATACACACACATACGCGTGCACACACACACACATATGCGCACACACACATACACAGACACACACACATATGCACATAAACACACACACACACACACACACATGCACGTACACACACATATGCGCACACACACACACACACACACACACATACTCGCACACACACATGCACACAGTCGCGCACACACACAACGGAGACGCAGAGAGGGAATTTTGCATTATTTATTTTGAAATTTCATCTCCGTCTCGAGCTGTGTGTCTGGTAGCCCCGAGAATCCCATTATCTCTCAATAAGCTGCGAGGCTCCGGTGTGTTTCTCCAGCCAGGCAGCGTGATTAGCACACGCAGGAGTAGCAGCACACACACCACTACGGCTCACTCATCCGCTCCCTCCCTCCCTCGCTCGCTCCACACCTCCGTCTCCGTCTCCGTCTCCGTCTCCGCCCGCCGCCATCTACCCGCCCTCCATCACGGTCAGCGGGTGTCTGGGAACAGCCGTAATGGAGGTAGATTGAGCTGATCTTTCCGCCTAAGCGCGCCGCATGAAATGCAGATTGTGAGCTTTCGCGAGACGACGGGGTTGGGAGAGGCGCACAACGACGCTCGAGACTATTTTGGAAAGGGGGGAAAAGTTGAGAAACTCGTCAAGTTCTCGATCGCGGTTGAGTGTCGTTGAACGCTAATTTGGCTAAATACCCGACAGCGGAAAAATATACTCCTTGATGGGGTGTGAGTCACAGACAGCAAAACATTTGCATACACTTCAAATGATTGCAATTTTGTATATGGTACTTCAAAATGTCAAAGCAGCCTGTGTTTGGTGTCGCACCTTAAGTAGTCACGGGTGTTGTCTCAGTAAAGATAGTTTTGTCTCTATTACATGACGACCCGTTATTGAAAAAGGAAGAAATTAAAAGGACACAACGCAACACCAAACTGCACTGGTGCCACCTTAAATAATGTGAAACTATTGTTTCCGTTTACATACCGTACATAAATTACATCAATACTCTGGGTAGGTTCCGGATTCTGTCTCACAACAACACCACACACACACACACACACACACACACACACACACACACAAACACACTTAAGCACACACACACACACACACACACACACACACAGAAACGCACCTGTTTGAACAATCTCTCCATTCACAATCTGAGTGCGGAGGAGTGTGTGTGTGTGTGTTTTTGTGTGTGTGTGTGTGTGTGTGTGTGGGAGGGGGGGGGGGGGTGGGCAAATGGTGGTGATGGAGGAGGCGGAGGTGGGCGGTGTTCAGCATCACCTGATTGGCTCTTTGTGGAGCAGCAAGACGCAAGCATCTGGTTAGCTGGTAGCACAACGACCAGGGAGGCTTTGATGAGAGGTGGTGGTGGTGGTGGGGGGGGGGACCGGAAAACCCACTCATCCCACCCCACACCATGACACGGGCACCAGGGGCCAGGCAGGGCCCTCCATGGCGTCCAGAATGGGAGAGGAGAGGGGGAGAGGGGGAGAGAGGTGAGGAGGGAGGAGAGAGTGAGGAGAGGGGTGAGGGGAGAGCGAGAGGAGAGACGAGAGAGGGGAGAGGAGAGGGGAAGAGGTGAGGGAGAGGGGATAGAGGAGAGAGGAGGGGGGGAGAGAGGGGAGAGTGGGGAGAGGAGAGAGGGGTGAGGGGAGAGGGAGAGAGGGGAGAGAGGAGAGACGAGAGAGGGGAGAGGGGACACGAGAGGGGAGAGGTGAGGGGAGGGGATAGAGGAGAGGTGGGAGGAGAGAGAGGAGAGAGCGGAGAGAGAGGGGAGAGGGGAGAGAGTTTGAGGGGAGAGAGTTTGAGGGGAGAGGGGAGAGGAGCGAGGAGGGGGGGAGAGGGGAGAGGGGAGAGGGGAGAGAGTTTGAGGGGAGAGGGAGAGGAGCGAGGAGAGAGGGGAGAGGAGAGAGAGGAGAGAGGTGAGGGGATAGGGGATAGGGGAGAGGGGAGAGAGAGGGGAGAGGGGAGAGAGGGGAGAGGGGAGAGGGGAGAGAGAGGAGAGAGGAGAGAGGGGAGAGAGGAGAGAGGTGAGGGGATAGGGGATAGGGGATAGGGGAGAGAGGGGGAGAGGGGAGAGAGGAGGAGAGAGAAGAGAGAGGAGAGTGGAGAGAGGAGAGGGGACACGAGAGGGGAGAAGTGAGGGGATAGGGGAGAGAGGGGGGAGAGGGGAGAGAGGAGAGAGGGGAGAGAGGAGAGAGGTGAGGGGATAGGGGCTAGGGGAGAGAGAGGGGAGAGGGGAGAGAGGGGAGAGAGAAGAGAGAGGAGAGTGGAGAGAGGAGAGGGGACACGAGAGGGGAGAAGTGAGGGGATAGGGGAGAGAGGGGGGAGAGGGGGGAGAGGGGAGGGAGAGAAACACATCATCTGAATGAAAACCTTGAGGAAAGGCCGACACAGACATGGCGTCTGTTTGATGTTTGCATCTCATCTGGACTCCTGGGGAAATCAAACCATCTAATCTCCTTGTCTACGCTTTGTTCTGCTAATAGGCAAATTATATGACGGTAGAGTAAGGACGGTCGAGTATATGTATATATAGGGGTAGGAATATAAAACCTACTTCAGTTTATTCCCAACAGGAATTTGCTTATAATTGTTCAGAAAAAATTGTGATTTTATTTGTTGTTTTGTCATCGATTAATGTACGATTGAGAGTGGTTTATTTTCGCCAGTCGGCCTGTTGCTTTGACAGAAAAAAGGACGTAAAGAACAGGAAACAGGATGTGACTCACAGGAAGTAGGAAAGAAATGCTTCGTCTTTCTGGGGTCGATGTCTGTCAGTTTAGAGAGGCCGGGATGAGTCAGAAATGAGCTCAGAGCCAGCAGTCAAAATCTAAATGGTCGCACAGCTTTGGTGGGTGGTTGTGGTGGTGTTCGGCGGGGGTGGTGACGGTGCTGATGGTGCTGCTGGTGGTGGTGGTGGTGGTGGTGCTGGTGGTTCTGCAACACTGACCTGTTCCCACGAGATCGCTATCGATGGGCAAGGGGTTGGTTGGTGGGTGGGTGGGTGGGTGGGGACGGAGGGTCGTAAACACTGTCACTTCTGATGGGTCCATAACCACAAGAAAATGCTCTGTGGCTCCGTCCCCGGGTCTAGCAACAGGAAGGTTGCTGGTTCAATCCACAGGCTGCACCTAGCTAAGTGTCGAGGTGTCCCTGAGCAAGACACCACCTAACCCTAACTGCTCCTGACGTGTTGGTTGTTACCTTGCATGGTTGACACCGCCGTCGGTGTATGAATGGGTGAATGTGAGGCAACTGTAAAGCGCTTTGGATAAAAGCACTTTATAAATGCAATCCATTTACCATTTACTTAACCCTCATCTGGTTACGGCTTCCAAAGCGTCCATTGTTAGGTCACTGCTGTTATTGTTCCCCACGCGGGTTTCACATCTTTGCTAACGAAGTTGTGTTTCCCGAGGTGGACGACTGTTTTTTCACCGCTTCTCTGAGCTATTGATGTGCCGGCCCGAATTCTGACCTTATTGTATAACCCGCCCGGCTCCTGGGGAGGGTTTATGAGACCAGCCGGTGTGGGGGGTCTCCCCGTGGGACCGGGACACGGCCCATTGTTTACAGTAAAAGAGCAGGGATGACAGCCGTCGTCTGTCCCGCAAACCTCGTTTCCTGATGATGAAGGTATGCTGCTTCTTCATCTCCTCACACCGGAGTCGGGAAACGCTTGAAAGGTCAGGAGAAAGATCACAAGACACAAATTGTCATGCCCTCCAGTTCTACCTCCCAGTCATCTCTCTACCTGTCTGTGTGTGTCTGTGTGTGTGTGTGTGTGTGTGTGTGTGTGTGTGTCGGGGGCGTGGCTTCTCCCTAGCTCATCATCCACCACCGCGCTCACCTGCTCTGCCTCTCGCACCTCCGCGGCAAACTCATCAACTCGTCAACCAACCAGTAGAAGAACCTCCGGCTCGTCGCCAGATCGTTGTTTGTACTTCCGCGGTTCAGTATCGCCTCTTGGCTCCTTTGTTTGTTTTCGTGACGAAGTATTTGCTCATTCCCGTATCTAACCGCGCTCAACCATGTCAGATCCCGCCCGTTCCTGGAATTCCCTCCTGCCTGTCGACCTGCCTACCTGCCTGCCTGCCTGACCGTCTGTCTGTTCTTCCCGGTCCCCTACCTGTCGTCCAGTCACCCCAGCCCCGCCCGATCGTCTGCCCCTCTACCCGGCTCCCCGTGTTCTGTTTGGAGTGTTGTTTTGTAAAGACAGTAAAGTCTTTTGTTTGTCATCTACGGTCCCCGTCTCCCTGTGTCTGCACCTGGCTCCTATATACAAGATCGTATATATTTTGAAGTAAAGCGTGAGAATATACAACAGGCGCCGCCGTGTAGTTTGCTGTCTTGTGTTTTTTGATTTCCTTGAAAAGAAAATTGTGTGCTATTGTCTGCAGCCTAAATATCAAGGCCTCAGTGTGGGTCTCTGTTTTGTGTTGTGTGTGTGTGTGTGTGTGTGTGTGTGTGTTCTTCTTCTCTGTTCACAACGTGGTCTAATTCCAAAACGAAGGCACAAACAAAGGCGCGCATACGCTTCGGGGAATTCCTATGTGACTCTGAATTGAATACACCTTAAAAAATAATGACGTTGCGTTTAGCTGCATCCGGTTTCAGGACCGTTTTAAAGGCAGGCACAGCAGATGGGCCACTTAGAAACGTGGACAAATGAATGACAAAATCACTTTACTCAGGCCTTTTGTGTATTGAGCTCCAGGAGAAAGTACGCTGATTTTGGTAAAAGGCCAGTATCTGGAAAGCAAAAAGGCACGGTGATTGTGGACGCCGTGGGTCCGGCATAGGACCTCATTGTACATGTCTTGTTGTTGTTGTTTGTTGTTTGTTGTTTGCGCACATCTGACTGCTGTAAGACAAAAAGGCATCGGTTAAAAACACCCCGCCACAGATACATTCATACAGTACGTACACACACACACAGGCGTGCAGGAATGCACACACACACACACACACACACACGACACACACTTGAAAAGACATCACACATTTTCACAAGAAATTGAACAGATTGGAACAGATATCAATCCCTTGGCTCAAAATGATGAGGTCAATGGGGCGGAGAGAGTGATTTCTCGGGGAGAGTCATTTATTTGTGGCTGACCTATTTATTCACTTGTCTCTACGTCATACGTTTATTGCGTTATATAAAAGTTAAATCCCGAATCGAACGAATGGGAATTCTACTATCATCAGCTAATAGAATCGTCTGCTGCCTACTCCCTGCTATTCCTGTTCCTGTTCCTATTCCAGTCAGTTCAAAGGCAGAATTTAATATAATGAAATAATATTTGATGTGATATTCTGAGTGATATTCCCTGTCTCTCACTGTATCATTCATAAATGGGTGTCTAATGAATCATGAACTCATATTTTTTTCCATTCTTTTACTTACGATACCGTTTATTGTTAGCGTACCCACAGTGTAATGCTCGTGCTGCTGAATGCCATTGTGGTGGTGGTACAGTTGAGTGCACACTGGGTTACTCTCGGTGAGAACTGGTGGGTCTCCTCTCCCGCAGATTACAACTTAACTTCAGGAGGCTTGCGATAATGACTTCGATAATGACTGCACAGCAAGAGAGAGTAGAGACCCGCAGACAGTCAGCCACTCGCTAACACCACACCGCGGTTGCCGTGATTGCAGACGGCCGGCGTTCAATAGTTTTGTTTAAATACTCACTTAGGTTTTAATGTGATGATTGGAGACCTCGCGTCTTCTACGGAGAGCCAGACTGTAGTGCGTCTGCCTTTCTCTGACTGCGGTTCGAGACACTCAACATAGTCCCATTCACCCATTCGTGGCGTAGATGTTCTCCTCCTTGACCTCGCGCCTCTGAGGACATCTTCTCTACCCTGAAACAACATGGACAAAGAGCCGATAGAGAACGCGATCGGGCAATTTTACACACAGAAAACCAATTAGAGAGAATTATTTGATGAAGTTTGTTGTTGTGAACATGAGACAACAGAGTCTCCTGTATTGGCTGGTTACCCCCCCCCCCCCCCCCCCCCCCCCCCCCCCCCTGAGCTCAGGTCCCTGTCACGGCCACGCTGTCCTGGTGGGTGTCCTGTCTGATGTCACATCGATTGAGCGCCCATGTGGCTGTGCCACTAGGTCCCGCTGAGCCCTGAGCGGCTATACTGTTCCAGGGTCCCCCACCGCCACAACCCCAGCCCACCCCCACCACCACCACACCACCCAGCCCCAGCCGGACACACGGCCAAAAGCCTTATTGTTATTCACCTGTTATAGAAATAATAAATCCAAAGTTAGTTTAAGAGTCTATGAAGAAACAATATGACGCACACATGCACACAGTGGGATTCATCTACTCTCCAGTAGTAAATCACGAATAGACTGGTACTGAGAGTGATGCTAGAGAAGGTTCTGGAGACGGTTTTGTAACAGAGGCTCCTTGCTGATCGTTTAAATATTTCCTCTTTGTGCTGCGAACTGTCAGGGGTTCCCAAGACCAGAAATTTCCATCCGATCACCCTGGAGTGAGAGAGACAGAGAGAGAGAGAGAGAGAGAGAGAGAGAGAGAGAGAGAGGGAAAGAGGGGGGGAGAGAGAGAAAAGACAGCAAGAGAGGGCGAGAGAGAAAATAAAGCAAAATAGGGAGAGAGAGAGAGAGAGAACAAGAGATAACGAAATAGAGAAAGTGAGAGAGACAGAGATAGATAGAGAGAGAGAAGAAAGCAAAATAGGGACAGAGAGAGAGAGAACTTGAGAGAGAGAGAAAAGACAGCGAGAGAGAGAGAGAGAGAGAGAGAGAGAGAGAGAGAGAGAGAGAGAGAGAAGAGAGAGAGAGAGAGAGAGAAGTAGGCCTACTCAATATGAACACAGCTCAGTGAATCAAGGCATGTCATAATGACGCCTGGGTATGACTCAAAGAAAGCAAGGGGCTGTTATTGTGTGTGTGTGTGTGTGTGTGCATGTGTGTGTCAGTGTGTGTGTGCGTGTGTGCGGGTGTGTGCGTGTGTGTGTGCGTTGTGTGTCACGCGTGTGTGTGTGTGTGCGTGTGTGTGTTTGCCTGTAATCGAGAGCGCAGAGCTTTCGACACACTCCGGGCTGCTAACTGTCAGGGGTTCCCAAGAGCAGAAATTCCCATCCGATCACCCTGGAGTGAGAGAGACAGACAGAGAGAGAGAGAGAGAGAGAGAGAGAGAGAGAGAGAGAGAAGAAGAGAGAGATAGAGAGAGAGAGAGAGAGAGAGAGAGAAGAGAGAGAGAGAGAAGAGGTAGAGAGAGAGAGGAGAGAGGGAGAGAGAGAGAAGAGAGAGGAGAGAGAGGAGAGAGAGAAGGGAGAGAGAGAGAGAGAGAGAAAGAGAGTAGAGAGAGAGAAGAGAGAGAGAGAGAGAGAGAGAAGAGAGAGAGAGAGAGAGAGAGAGAAGAAGAGAGAGAGAGAGAAGAGAGAGAGAGAGAGAGAGAGAGAGAGAGAGAGAGAGAGAGAGAGAGAGAGAGAAGAGAAGAGAGAGAGAGAGAGAGAGAGAGAGAGAGAGAGAGAGAGAGAGAGAGAGAGAGAGAGAGAGAGAGAGAGAGAGAGAGGGCGAGAGAGAAAATAAAGCAAAATAGGGAGAGAGAGAGAGAGAACAAGAGATAACGAAATAGAGAAAGTGAGAGAGACAGAGATAGATAGAGAGAGAGAAGAAAGCAAAATAGGGACAGAGAGAGAGAGAACTTGAGAGAGAGAGAAAAGACAGCAAGAGAGAGAGAGAGAGAGAGAGAGAGAGAGAGAGAGAGAGAGAGAGAGAGAGAGAGAGAGAGAGAGAGAGAGAGAGAAAAGAAAGCAAAATAGGGAGAGAGAGAGAGAAGTAGGCCTACTCAATATGAACACAGCTCAGTGAATCAAGGCATGTCATAATGACGCCTGGGTATGACTCAAAGAAAGCAAGGGGCTGTTATTGTGTGTGTGTGTGTGTGTGTGTGCATGTGTGTGTCAGTGTGTGTGTGCGGCCCTCCCTGTGCATGTGTGCGCACGCGTGTGTGTGTGTGTGCGCGTGTGTGTTTGCCTGTAATCGAGAGCGCAGAGCTTTCGACACACTCCGGGCCGCAAACCGGCGGGAACTTGCCGGCGGCAGTACTCCACGGAGCCCTCTCCGCCCGTAATCATCCGCGAGAGACGGTGGTCACGCACTCTCGCGCAAACAATCCTGCTCGTTCCCTCTATAGGCTACGCCGCCATCTTTTTACTTCCCCCCTTTTCTCTTCTCGTGAGTTTTATTTCAGATGACGTGTCCAATCCGCTGCCTAATTGTCCGTTGTTAATTAGGATTGCTCTGTCGCGTTCCCGTTTTCTCCAATCCTCTCTTTCTGCCCGATCGTCCGGCCATTGATAGCCTTTTTCCCGAAACCAATTAGAAAAACAATCGGACCAATCAGAGCTGGGGGGGGGGGGGGGGGGGGGGATTTTCAGTTTTAGTTCACGATGAACAAGGAAGGACAGCCGAATAAAAAAATAAATCTGCAACACATACGTTATAGTTGCCTCACATTCACCCATTCATACACCGGCGGTGGTGCCAACCATGCAAGGTAACAACCAACACGTCGGGAGCAGTTAGGGTTAGGTGGCGTCTTGCTCAGGGGACACCTCGACACTTAGCTAGGAGGGGGAGGAGCCCGGGGGGATCGAACCAGCGACCGTCCTGTTGCCCAGACAACCACCTCCTGAGCTACTGTCCCCCCTAAAGGATATGGATCAGGAGTGGGATCCGGTCTGACGACATATATCCCCTGCCTCCCTTTTGGTTGGCAAGTTAAAAGACTCAAGACTCACACGATGACACACATCTCTCTGGTGGGACCATGTGTGAGATGAATGAATCGCTCCCTATTCTACTCTGTTCCGCTGTCTATAAGGGTACACTTGACACTCACACGGTCACACAGTCATCCACCTGTGGCTGGGCACTCAAGCCCCTATTCATTTATTCCCCCCCCCCCCCCCTCCACCCCCCCACGCACACACACACACACACACACACACACACACACACACACACACACACCCTTCTCCCCTCTCCTCTCTCCTCTCTCCTCTCCCCTCCGCCTCCTCCTCTTGACTCCTTAGGCGGCAGCTCCGACCAAACTGCAGATTGAGAATCTATCCGTCTTATGTGACTATAATAATGGCCAACGCCCCCTCTGCAATCATACCCGGGTCTCTGAGTCTCTGTTCTCGGGGCCCCGGCCCTTCATCTCATCTGAGACCCTGAGAGTGTCTCCGTGCTGATCATGGTCTCCCCAACTCCCCCGAGGAGACAGTTCATCAGCGCAGCAGCGAAGCCACAACACCGTTCCATCTCCTTGTATTCTTCTTATGATGCATTTTTGGAGCGCAAAACGGACCAAGTGGATAAGAAGAAGTATGTAACACTTCTTCTATGACTACTTTTTATAATTTTGTGCTTTTATTATTATATTCCAAAAATATAATTTGAATTATATATATAAAAAAATATATAAAAACCTGCCCCTTTTGCTGTAAAGACTGTAAATAGTGTGGATATTTGATTCTTTGCTTATTTGTATTTGTTCCGTTGCACATTCCACTGGGCATTTCACTGCATATCCTGTATATGTACTGTATGTGATCAATAAAGTTCTTGAATGTTGAATATTGAATATTGAATCTTCTCTCAATGAGTAATAATAACGTCTCTCAATAGTCCTTCATTTTATTAGTTAGATGAACTTAAAATGCCTACAAGTGAACTTTACCGGCAGACCCCACGGGAGCGCTGGGATTGGGAACGCGGTTAAGCAGACGCAGCACCGACACACACACACACACACACACACACACACACACACACACACAATCAACATGAGCCCACAGTGACGGCTATAAGGCGCCTCATTGAACTCCCCCCTCTTCTTCAACGCCTCCTATACCGGCCGCCGTCATCAGGGAAGGTCAACGCTGTCCAACGTTGGTGTGTGTGTGTGTGTGTGTGTATGTGTGCGTGTGTGTGTGTGCGTGTGTGCGTGTGTGTGTGCGTGTGTGTGTGCGTGTGTGTGTGTGTGTGTGCATGTGAGTGTGTGCGTCTGCGTTTATTTGAGTATGTGTGTTTGAGCAGGTATATACGAGTTGCACTGCTCTGTGTACGTGCAGCAGACATCATTGCAGTGTGTGTGTGTGTGTGTGTGTGTGTGTGTGTGCGTGTGTGTGTGTGCGTGTGTGTGACGGTTCCCAATTGATTAAGCCTTGTTCATCAATTAGGCACCACCAGAGATCCCATCTCCGATGTGCTCGGCACCGTGTCTCAGGCAATCCACCTCGACAACAATCGGATTCCAGCAGTCCAAACCGAACACACACACATACACACACATACACACAGCTTGCAGACATCAGGGGATCGATCCCGGGATGTTTCCACTCGGAAGCCAACACTTCACAGTGGCCACCACGATGCAATCTCTTCAAATACTTCAAATAACTTTTACAGTAGAATTACATGTCAATCATCAATCAGTTTCATTTAAAGTGCAGAATCACCGTGCAGCATGGTCCCGGTACACATCACAAATACAATAGATACAGCAAGCAAGTAAATGAATGAAAGAAATAAAAACAGACGAGTTAAGATAAATAATAGCAACGGCAACGTTGGGGATATAGAGCAGTGAATAATGGCTAATTAGAAACAGCATTACAAACAGCATTTAAAACACCTTAATAGCACTAAAAGGATGCTTGAGTAAAAGCAATAAAAGGTGTTAAACTAAAGTCTATGGAAGGCTGAAATGTAAAAAATTTGTTAAAAAAGTTATGTCTAGTTGACGACTAGTTGTAGCTTCGTCGATGCGCTGTTTGCTTTCAACTGCGCTTCAGTATTTCTCCTTATTGTCTTCAAGGCGAGTTTTCAAGGCGGTGCACATACAATGGCGGTAGGGTCAAGACAGACATCGTGCAGTGGAACCACGGTTGCCCACCACGACTAACTGTGGATGTGGTCTTTAATTGTTCCGGCTGTCCTCCTCCTCCTCCTGCTCCTCTGAACACCAGATGTAGGAGGCTTCGACAGAACATTTTAACAAGACAAGAACGGAGCCTCAAACCCAAAGTGGCGTGTCCTATTAAGGAGACTTAAGAGAGCGGGGGAAATTTGAATTCCTTAAGTGACTGTCAACCTGGCAAGGTAATAAGAGAGAGAGAGACAGAGAGAGAGAGAGAGAGAGAGCGAGAGAGTGGATAGGGGAGTCAGAGCAGGACCTGCCCTCTCTCTCTCTCTCTCTCTCTCTCTCTCTCTCTGCTATCTGCTCATATCCTCAGTTCTTGGCTAATACCGCTGACGCATTTCACTTTGCTGAACATTTGACAGATCTATGTGTAAAGGCTGGTTCATGCTTGGGCACTCGACACTTTTGAAAAGTGTCACTCGACAGAAATGAAAGTGTTGCGCAATGTATGCTTCCGCAAAAGGTCTCCGTCTCGTCTCCGTGGTAACCAGACCCATCCTCTCTGTCTTTCTGCAGATTTACGTTTCACGTCACGTTGCAAAGTTATGTTACAGACCAAAATACCAACAAGGAAGTGAAAACTACAATCTCCACGGCAACGTTAGAAAACTAACCCGATCACATAAGAACATTCTCTCGGTACGCAATATGAAAAGAAAAGTAGCGAGCGACACTTTTTCTGTCGTTCCGACTCTTCAAAAGTGCCGAGCACCCAAGCATGAATCAGCCTTAACTCTCTGATTGACTTGATCAATGAAAAAAGGATTTAATGAGCGCCGATGACATTAGAAAACAGCATCTGACAGAGGAGGTAGCATGGTGGCTTATGACGGCATTGCAAAGAGTCTTAATACACAAATACACTTAAATACAACATAACTGAGATCACACCCACACACACATGTAATCAATACAATGAAGGAATTGAAGCAGTCCCCAGGTTATCGTGGGATTATGTTGAGCTGTAATCCCGACATGTTTGTGTCATTTGATCGGTGTGCTTCCAACCTCCTAAATCCCCAATATATCCCAATTATTTATCGCAAAGCAGGAGGAGTTTTCCCCCGTTTGCTTGCGGTAGACTCAGAGGATTGGGGATGTACTCAGCAGAGGTCTCCGCATGCACTGTCAAGGCTATGGGTTGTTCCGGCTTTTAAATCCATATTATACGCTCTAGTGTTTTATTTTTTTCATTCTCGTCGTGCCTTTGAATGGATTAACCGATGTACAGTATGTTGACTTCGCCCGAGCCGGCCTGATCCAATAAAGCCACAAAAGCAGCATGGTAACACTACAGGGAATTAGCGTTCGGAGTTAGCCTCCCCCCATTAGATGACAAGGTTCAGTATATTGGGCCTAATTTCGTATGGATTGCCGCTACGGAGCTCGCCCAGCCAGTCTCGTTACATCACAGCAGATCAATGGCCGCACTCCTCCACTCCTGTCATTACCCTACCGGCAGCAATTAGCAGCAGCAGCAGCAGCCGTGTTTAGTTCTCAGTTAGTTGCTAATTATCTAGCAACTGTTAAAAGGCGGAACTATGTTCCAATGATTATAATGGGATTTTATTAATAGACTATTATTATTATTATTATTTATTATTATGAATGATTAGATGAATTGATAGACTTCCCAACGCTTCCCAAGGGATGGGGGAAGGACCTGATGCTCTGATCTCTGTTCGATCTGTCTATCTGTCTGTCTATCTGTCTGTCTGTCTGTCTATCTTGTCTGTCTGTCTATCTGTCTTATCTCTTATCTCATTGTCTCGTTGTATTGTGAAATATTGTCCAGTAAAGGAAACACATTGTAAGAATTATTAAAATAGTCATAACATCGTTAACATAGTTAAATAGTGTTTTCACACTTCTAAAACCTTCAGGGCTATCCCGTTCTAACCCGTTCTCCTATTTTGTCAGGTATGCTGGCGCGATCAACACATTTAATAATGTATGGGTTTAATATGAAATCTACCTTAGTATAATGGCAGAGAATTTAAATGTTCTCGAAGATACAATTACGTACACCGACTTCGTGACGATGATCCAAAGGGATGTGATAGAAAACATCTGAGGCAACGTCAAACGGTTTCGCCCTTCTGTGCGTCTGTGTCTTGCCTCACACCCTGAATGCTAAATTGCACTTTGAAACAGCAATTAATTCTATTAGCATTTCTGATCACTTGCGAGCGCCGGACACTTGCAAAGGTGAAGGGGTCCTGACCTTATCACAGATTTTTACTGCCAGCGTTGAGAATACATAATAATCTATAATAATGTGGTTAGTTGCCTGCCTGTGTGATGTGTGTGCGTGTGTGTGTGTGTGTGTTCGTGTCCGTGCGTGCATGCATAAGTAATAGTGTAGGACTCAGTGGAATTGTATGATGTGAGTGGAAACACACACACACACACGCACACCAACACACACACACACACCACACACACACACGCACACACACAAGAAGGCTTTTAATTCAGATGTGAAATCTTGTAGTCTGTACTTTTCCCCGGGAATGTTGAGGGAGAGCAGGTTCTAAAAGGCCAACGCTCCCGGAGAACTCCCAACACAGGGAACACGGCGGTGCTTTGTACTGCATTGTCCGTGTCGGTGTCTGCATTGCTTTTGCAATACGAGCAGAATAGAATAGAATGTGATGTGACGTGATTGTCATTCAAATGTATTGGAATATAATAGATAAGAATATAAATACATAGAGATAGACAAAGAGAGAGCGGAAGTAATGTCTCACTCGCTTGCCTGTTTGATTCTCATGTTTATGCAAAAAAAATGAAAGTGCTGTATATGTAATATTTAGTATCGTAATATTTCTTCGTCTAGGCTGCTACCCATATATTACAAATACATTCGGAACACACATATCAACGTAATGTCAGATCAATCCAATCGTGCTACATAGGCTAACCAAAGCAAAACCATAAATCCCCCCACAGATGCTGTCTTATTAGACGAGCTAGCGTGGGGGAGCGAGCTGTCAGCGTGGCACGGCCTCACCGGCAGAGTTCCTCCGCTTCCTCCTCCGGTTCCCGGGTTTTGTGTGACAGGTGACACGGGGGGGGTGACAAGCATATACCGGAGTTCAGAGGCCAAGCCAAGGAGGAAACATTCTCTCGTAGACGACCAGGTCGCTCCCCGGGGCCCTTTTCCTTTTTCCTTGCGTCAGACAGCCGCCGTCTGTCCGCCTGCCGCCGTCGGTCCCCCCCCCCCCCCCGGCTCCAACAGGCTGGGGAGATCGATGCGCCGCCTGCCCGCCTCCACTCTTCCGTGCTTACACCTCTTCATTACGGCGGGCCAGCAAGAGTGGCTCGCGTAATTGGTGAGAAGCCACTGGGAGCCGGCGCTCTCGTCTTGCGGGCGCGCCGCTGCCGTAGAGCCACCAGGCATCAGCTGCTCACACTTAATGTTCCCCATTATATCCCGCTCAAATGTGGGAGGAAGAAAACAGCCTGTAATATTTGTGTTGGTGTGTTAGTGCGTGCGTGATAAGTTGTGTATGTGTGTGTGTGTGTGTGTGTGTGTGTGTGTGTGTGTGGCGTGTGCTATAGGTGCCACTTGTTGTGTTTGTGTGGTGTGGTGTGCGTGCGTGTTGTGTTGCATACAAATTGAAAACATATTGTCGCACCGACACCACGCAGCTCCTCCGTGCAACTGGGTAGATATAATATAAATAGTTCTGTTTTAAATCGCTTCAACCACAACCGTAGGAATGATCGCAGTCGTTAAAAGCTGCTTACTGGCACATATGGTAATGTGGTGGCGGACTGTCTCTCTCTAAAGGCTGCCTGCTTCTGGCTGTAGAGGGCCGTGGAGCCAAAAGCCTTCCCTGACCCGTTCATGAGTCTCGGATGAATCTCTCCATGGGCCGGTTCTTGGGGGGGGGGGGGGGGGGGGGGGGGGGGGGGGGGGCGTGGGGCAAGAGAGAGCACTGAGCTTAGCTTGTTTTCATTACTGTAATTTATTATTTGTGTTAACTAACTGTAAGTTACTTAAAACAAATACCAACAATGGTATGTTGTTATTCTATTAGGCTTATACACTGTACATGTATTATTCCTATTGTTTTTATTCTTATGTTGTTGGTCATTTTTGAGCAACAACAATTCCCTTGATAAATAAAGTTCTGTCTTAATCTTATCTTTTTAGTTGCGCCATTACTTTATATACTTGAACTAAACATTTTGAAAACAGCTTGAACACTGTATTGTCTCTTTTATCCCGGGTCAATGTGCCCCTCTGACAAAACTACCGCCCCCCCCCCCCCCCCCGGCCTGCAGGCCCCACCCCCCCGGCCTGCAGGCCCCCCCCAGTAAACATGGGTCTAGAGCCACCCCTGCTACTCTCACCAATGGTCCAGCTGCTCATTCATATCCGGGGGCTAAATGTGCTCCTTAATGACGTTTAATTGAATTTAGAAATTAAGGGGGCTAACAGTGTGGCAATAACCAAATTTGCCGGGGGGTCAATTACAATTTTGACGGTTTAATAAGAAATCAAATTACATGAACTATTTTTACTTGACCATTGCACTCGGGTATGCATTATGGGTATTGCCAATTTAAATGGCAGATGAGAGTGACGATGGAAGGTGACCATATATTGATGAAAGATACTTATATTGTTTCCATACCAGAGCTGTGATAACACACTAATAAGAAGTGCCTGGCTGTAATACTCATTGATTAGCCCCCTGATCAGCCAATTATTGACGGTTCACACAGGTATATACACACTCTAAATAAAAACAAGTTAAGTATATGTAGTCAGTCTATTCAAAATCAAATGATAGAATAGAATAGAGCAACATTTGATCCTATAGCTATATTATGCTATATTCTATATTATATACATTGAATGATAGCACATTTCAATATAACAATGTATTTTAGATGTAACAACCTGCTCTTTGTGGACAACATGGTAGCTCTACGAAGCAGAGTTCCTCCGCTTCCTCCTCCGGTTCCCGGGTTTTGTGGTGACAGGTGACACGGGGGGGGTGACAAGCATATACCGGAGTTCAGAGGCCAAGCCAAGGAGGAAAACATTCTCTCGGTAGACGCCACGTCGCTCCCCAGGCCCTTTTCCTTTTTCCTTGCGTCAGACAGCCGCCGTCTGTCCGCCGCCGCCGTCGGTCCCCCCCCTCGGCTCCAACAGGCTGGGGAGATCGATGCGCCGCCTGCCCGCCTCCACTCTTCCCGTGCTTACACCTCTTCATTACGGCGGGCCAGCAAGAGTGGCTCGCGTAATTGGTGAGAGCCACTGGGAGCCGGCGCTCTCGTCTTGCGGGCGCGCCGCTGCCGTAGAGCCACCAGGCATCAGCTGCTCACACTAATGTTCCCCATTATATCCCGCTCAAATGTGGGAGGAAGAAAACAGCCTGTATATTTGTGTGTGTGTGTGTAGTGGCGTGCGTGATAAGTGTGTGTGTGTGGTGTGTGTGTGCGTGAGTGGCGTGTGCTATAGGTGCCACTTGTTGTGTTTGTGTGTGTGTGTGTGTGCGTGCGTGTTGTGTTGCATACAAATTGAAAACATATTGTCGCGCACCGACACACGCAGCTCCTCCGTGCAACTGGTAGATATAATATAATAGTTCTTGTTTAAATCGCTTCAACCACAATCGTAGGAATGATCGCAGTCGTTAAAAGCCTGCTTACTGGCACATATGGTATGTGGTGGCGACTGTCTCTCTCTAAAGGCTGCCTGCTTCTGGCTGTAGAGGCGTGGCAGCCAAAAGCCTTCCCTGACCGTTCATGAGTCTCGGATGATCTCTCCATGGGCGGTTCTGGGGGGGGGGGGGCAAGCGAGAACACTGAGCTTAGCTTTGTTTCCATTACTGTAATTTATATTTGTATTAACTAACTGTAAGTTACTTAAACAAATACCAACAATGGTATGTTGTTATTCTATTAGGCTTATACACTGTACATGTATTATTCTATTGTTTTTATTCTTATGTTGTTGGTATTTTTGAGCAACAACAATTCCCTTCAGGATGAATAAAGTTCTGTCTTATCTTATCTTTTTTTAGTGGGCCATTACTTTATATACTTGAACTAAACATTTTGAAAACAGCTTGAACACTGTATTGTCTCTTTTATCCCGGGTCAATGTGCCCCTCTGACAAAACTACCGCCCCCCCCCACCCCCCCCGGCCTGCAGGCCCCACCCCCCCGGCCTGCAGGCTCCACCCCCCCAGCCTGCAGGCCCCCCCAGTAACATGGGTCTAGAGCCACCCCTGCTACTCTCACCATGGTCCAGCTGCTCATTCATATCCGCGGGGCTAAATGTGCTCCTTAATGACGTTTAATTGAATTTAGAAATTAAGGGGGCTAACAGTGTGGCAATAACCAATTGCGAGGGTCAATTACAATTTTGACGGTTTAATAAGAAATCAAATTACATGAACT
>PIJE02000768.1:108819-123819 GCA_002895965.2 Coryphaenoides rupestris
GGGGGGGGGGACACGACACACACACACTTAGAGGAGTAAAGATCTTATCTCATGTGGCAGCAGATCTGTTGATGTCAACATTTGCTCACTTTGCTATCTTGAACGTCAGTGGAGTTAGTCTAGTCTCCATTTTAACATTGGCAGCAAACTCACCCCATTCTGTGCCAATAATTGCTTGCATTGTATTGTTTGCCCAGCTGTGGTGAAAACGGAAATAGTCCCTCAGAGAGGAAGTGATGTTTTTGCTCTCTTTCTCCTTCACTGAATCAAATATTCTTTTTTGTGGTCTGTGTGTGTGTGCATGTGTAACGCACACCCTTTCTCCATGTACAGCCAGCATATAAATACCTCAGGAAAGGTTGCTTCGCAAAGCCAATCAAAAACACCATAAGAACTGCCTTTCGCTGCGCCGTCCCTTTGCGACCATCCAAAGGCAACAGTTTAGCCCTACCCAATAGCATTAACAGCATAACAACATTGCAGAACGCACACACACACACAGCCCTGCGAGGGTGCACTGGTGCTGCGAGTTCTGAGGGGTCGGCCTGTGGTACAGAATGCTTCTGTTCTCCCCCAGTAAATCGGCTCCTCGCTGCTGGAGTGGAGGTGGCATTCCTCTGTAAAGGCTGTGGTTTCTAGCGGCAACCGGCTGCCACCTTCCTCTGCTCTGCTACTGCCGTCCCAGGGGAATTCAGCCAGGAGAGAAGAAACCCCCCCCTTTATCCAGAACCCCCCTATCCAGGCTTTCAGCAGAACAGACCAGCCAAGCAGCCCATCTGACGCGAGGCTGGAGATGTTTTAAACATAATTTTACCACGTCACTCCCACACTCCCATGTGGGAGCCGTAACAGTGTTAGCCGTAACAGTGTTAGCGTTACATATTCCCATGTTATGAGAGTTTGTAAATTGTATTTTTTTACGTTTACATTTCGGGCAATTATGTTTGTCCAAAGCGACTTACAAATGTACATTTTGTCAAAAGAGAGGAACAACTGACGGTGCACTACAGTAAGATTTGTATTTATATTTTGTTAGTCCTCCGAATACAACATTTTTATTACTAAACATATTTCACGTTACTTGAGCACTATCTGCAGTGCGTCTCCTGGTCTGATATGGCGATGGTGAAACGATGAAACAGATGAAACGATATCCACATCGTGGCGGATTATCCCCCGGGGTAGAGTAGCCTACCTCAAGAGTGTTGGCCCTCACCCCCCCCCCCCCCCCCCCCGGCGAAAGGCTCACAAACGTGGGGAGGGAAGCGGCGCGACCCTCCCTGAACCCCCAAGAGGCCCGGGAGGTGTAGTGTCTGGTTGCCTCAGATCAGAGACACGGCCGCCGGGGTGGGGTGGGGTTATTTTAAATAGGTGGCGATGGGCAGTTATTTATGTCGGATTGCAAAAGTTGGAAGTACAGAGGAACGGCTCACCCATTGCCCAATAACTTGAGTTCACTTGACACTCTGCTGGCTCACGCACACACGCACGCACACACACACGCACGCACGCACACACACACACACACACACACACACACGCACACACACACGCATGCACACACACATGCTTTCACCCCTGACCCACTTTCAATCCTCCTCTTGCCTTGCTTGACACAATCCATGCAATGAGACTGAGTGCCGGGCAGCACGGCGCGGCGATGAGATTTGAGCCGAACCTAATTATGCGCCTTCGGACCGACCGGTTGCAACCGGATCACCAGACACAGATGAAGAAGTAGCCGCCCCATCGAGTTAGTAAACCCAGGCTGGGGCCGGGGCCAGGCCGGGTTGCAGGCCTTGGCACGGGCGACGCCGCCGACCCACCAGCGTCTGTACAAACCAGGGGTTGGCAGCATCATGTCTGGCAACAGGGAGGTTGCTGGTTCGATCCCCAGGTCCACCCCCTAGCTAAGTGTCGACGTGTCCCTGAGCAAGACGCCACCTAACACTAACTCCTCCTGACGTGTTGGTTGTTACCTTGCATGGTTGACACCGCCGTCGGTGGATGAATGGGTGGATGTCAGGCAATACTGTAAAGCTCTTTGGATAAAAGTGATGTATAAATGCAATCCTTTACCATTTACACACCCAGCAGACCTCCGGCTTCTGTCTGCAGCCATCCCATTAGCGAACATTTGAGGCAGGCGCTTCCCCTTTTGCCACCCCTGTCTCCCTCGCGGTGGGTCAGAGACACTCTGGTCGGGCTCAGAACTCGTGTCCCGTTGTGCGTGGAGGAGTGTAGTGTAGTGTAGTCAACAACGGCGAGGCCACGGAGGCGACGGTGTCTGTTCACATGCAGCTGGTTATTAATTATGCATAACGGCCTTACCGCCGCCTCGTTTCCTCAACATCCCCACACGATTCCCCCGCCACCCACTTTACCGGACATGTCCCATCACAGCCGGCGTGAACTGATAGCATTTGTCCCGTGGGCCTGCTGCTTCTTTGTGACTTGTTGGGGTTCGAGATTCAAGATTCAAGATTCAATAACTTTAATGGTCACATACACATAACACAGGATATGCAGTGAAATGAAAAAGTACAAATAACCAAATAATCAAATATCCAAACTATTTTCAGTCTTTACAGCAAAAGGAGCAGGTTTTTTTGAGGGGGGGTTTTGGGAATATAATTCATTTTGAAGCATATCAATAAGGCATATCAAGTGGGCATAGGCATATCAACAACAGGGCAATATGAACGGGCCGGGGTGGGTGGGGCTGGGGGGTGGGGGGGGGACACCTAACTCCCTGGAAAGGTTGGCTGCAGCCAGCAGGTGTGGTGGTGCATGGTTCCTCTCCAGCCCCGCTGTCTGAATGGATGACTGACAGGCAGTGTGTGTTCAGTCCCTCAACAGGCCAAGGCATGAGGAGGGTGATGTGGTGGATGTGTTTGGTTATTATTACATCGTGAATCATTCAGAGGCCGTGCTGTTAAATTTTTGCAACGGAATGGAAGATGCCATCGCCATCGGCTGATGTCAAATCCTCTGTGACTTGTAAAGAAAAAGAAGATATCTGTTTTTTCTTAAATCTGTTTATTGGGTAAAATAAGATCTTAATATGATGTGGCCTTGTGTTGAATGGTGCGACTGTATATAAATAGACTTGCCTTGCCTCTGGCTCGGTCTGTCCCTGTCTCTCTGTCTCTCTCTTTTCCTCTCTCTCTCTCTGTCTCTGTCTCTCTGTTTCTGTCTGTCTCTTGTCTCTCTATATCTGTCTCTGTCTGCTCTGTCTCTCTCTCTCTCTCTCTCTCTCTCTCCTCTCTCTCTCTCTCTCTCTCTCTCTCTCTCTCTCTCTCTCTCTCTCT
Organism: Coryphaenoides rupestris; assembly: GCA_002895965.2. NCBI lineage: Eukaryota > Metazoa > Chordata > Actinopteri > Gadiformes > Macrouridae > Coryphaenoides > Coryphaenoides rupestris. The sequence continues at coordinate 112,131 of PIJE02000768.1, forward strand.
CTCTCTCTCTCTCTATCTGTTTATGTTGCTTATCACATGTGATGCAGCTTCCTGGAGACATCTGCTGTCCTGTCATATCTCACACTGCTGCAAGCCACGCCCCTCACTGCCAACCCCCTGGGCTTCAGCCACGCACACACACGCGCACACACGCACGCACGCACGCACGCACGCACACACGCACACACGCACATACACACATACACACGCGCGCGCACAGACGCACACAATACAATAACGATTGTTTTCTGTTTCCTGCTGCTGCTGGAAAGTGTCAGTATACAGCTGCACGTTGAGATATGGACACGCACACACACACACACACACACACACACACACACACACACACACACATACACACACACACACATACACACACATATGTATCCACCTATGTATCTATCTATGTAACATCCACCTATCAAGATTCAAGATTCAAGAAGTTTATTTGTCACATACACGTACAGGATATGCAGTGAAATGAAAAGTGGCGATCAGAATCAGAATATTTACAACATTTACAATAAAAAAAAGACCAGCAGAAATGAGAAATATAAAAAAAATATATATATAAATACAAAAAATAATGCAAGAAATAATCAAATCTAACATCCATCCATCCATCCATCAAAAAGTCCTGTTCTGTGTGTTTACCCCCCCCCCCCCCCGCTACCATATCCATGCCCAGAGCTTCCATGACTTCATGGCGGTGGTTGAACCCTCTGGCCCGAGTCCACCGCTATTGATGTGTGTGTGTGTGTGTGTGTGTCTCTCCTCACTGAGCCCCAGCACAGCGGCAGCATAGAGATGGGCCTGTGTGTGTGTGTGTGTGTGTGTGCGTGCGTGTGTGTGTGTGTTTGTGCGTGTGTGTGTGTGTATGTGTGTGTCTGTCCGTGTGCGCGTGGAGGCCCGCCTGCCATGCATGGAGAACAAAGCAGCGCCTGTCTGTCACACACACACACACACACACATACACACACACACTGTCAGCTCGCGGGGTCTCTTCTGGAAAACTGTGCGGCCCTTGTTAGCGGCTCGGCGGCCATGTTCTTCCCTTGGCCGACTGTATGCACAACAATGAACAACATCAACAACAACAAAACAAAACGACCACTTCAGCGGTCAAGCTGGACCACTGTGTGTCCCCCCCCCTCCCTCTGCACCCCTGCATTTCGTTTTTTGGTTGTTTGTTGTTTGTTGTTTGTGGTGGATTGGAAAGTGGATGGAACAGTTGTTGTCCGCTATTGTATATTTTGTGTATTCTCGTATTCAATTGATGTGATCGAATAAGTGTTAATTTTGGCAGCTATTTTAGATTTAGTCTTAGTCGTTGTTTATTAGTTTTAGTCGACAACTCAAAACGCTTCATTCCAGTTTTAGACGACGAAAAGTCTTTTACATTTTAGTCAACTTTTAGTCATTACTTTTCGTCTAAATGTTTTCTCTCTTTAAACTAATTCAATCGGGCTAATACAGGTGTCGGAAATTGGAATCAAGGTGACAGTGTCGTGTCCGAGCTGTGTGGGCTTCAAATCCACTCTTAGTACGAACAAAAAACTCAGGAACTTGTGCTCTTGGAGCGACTGGTTAACGCGCCTCCATATATTTATTTCAACGAACACGCAACGACGCCTTCACTCCGACGTCACAAGCCTGCGTCTACTCGCTCCAGGCAACAGTTGAATACTGTTGCTAATGGACGAGATGGGACTGAAATGTTATGAACATTTTAGTCCCATCTCGTCAACGAAGACAAAATACACTTTCGTCATAGTTTTTACTATCAAAGATCTATTTTTAGCTTTAGTCAACGTCTCGTCTTAGTCATGGAAAAATGGTCGTTGACGAACATTTTTCGAGTTTTAGTCAACAAAATTAACACTGGTTTGAATGTTCACGTGGCGTTCAACGCCACAGTGCAAAGTCAAGTCGGAGGGATTTCCCCTCATCTCACGCAAGGCTTGCATGATGCTGCGATCTGTAATCCTCCATTTAATTAATAACGCTCAGAGTAGTCAGAGCAGCGCGCCCTACTTTCATCACCGCTTCTATCGGATGTATTCGGAAAAAAGAAAAAGGAGAGAAGGAAAAAGTGGATTGGAGTGGCACAGCGTGGGTTAGAGACTGGGGAAAGAGTGGGCTGTCGGACTAATTAAAGTGGCTTTTCCATTTTGACTTCTGTGGACAGCGAGGCTGTGGCGATGGCGGAGGGATCGCTGTCACCCTCTGCTCCGTGACCCTGTGATCCCGGGCCAGTTATCAACTCATCGGTCCAACAGACAGACAGACAGACAACAGCGCCCCATGGCCGCCTTGCATGAGAAGACAGACAGACAGACAGGCGGACGGACAGACTCTGTTCCATGGAATGATCTAGAGCCAGGAAACAAGGTCACACAGTGTAGCGGCATGTGTGTGTGTGTGTGTGTGTGTGTGTATGTATGTGTGTGTGTGTGTGTGCGTGTGTGTGTGTGTCTGTGTGTACGCATGAGCGTGTGTGTGTGTGTGCATGTGTGTGTGTGTGTCTGTGTGTGCATGCGTGTGCGTGCATGTGTGTGCACACGTGTGTGTGCATATGTGCATGTGTGCGTGTGTGGATTTAGTGTGTGTGTGTGTGTGTGTGTGCATCCAGTAACGTAAGTCATTGTGTTCGCATGACCCCAGCGGTGGCAGCAGCAGCAGCAGCAGCAGCAGCAGCAGCAGCAGCAGCACGCCCATCTTCCCCATAGCAGCGCTGTTGATTCTGAGAACCACGCTGCTGACTCTGGCGCCGTGTGACCGCATTTGACACCTGTCACCATCATAGTCCCCACAGTCAGCGCTCTGTTTGCCTCTCAGCGGGACCCGGCACAGTACCGCGGGGATCATGACTGTCAGCCCACCGTCAACCACCAACCTCTTGTTTACATCTCACACACATCAGAGAGACGTAATGCTGAGAGCAAGATAGAGATAGGTCCTCTTGTGGTTTCCTTTATTGCGTCATTCCTTCATCCTGTAGTTATTTATACCAGTGGTTTTTACATTTTTACTATTGTAACCCCTTTACGATATTTTATCAGCCAAGTAGTCAAGTGAAGTCAATTTTATTTGTATAGCCCTTAATCACAGGGCTTTACAGGCCATATGATTATGGGCCATGTGATTATGACACCCCCCCAGCCCTATAGCCCCGCTAAGGTCAAGAAACGACTCCCTTAATTAACAAGGAAGAAATCTGGAGAAGGAACGCAGAGTGGGGGGATCCCTCCTTCCAGGGACGGTTCAGAGTTTATCAGTGATATGCTCTCAATGGAAAGAGTTACCAAACTATTTAGATTGACTAAATTGTATTAACAGGGTATCCATTCATTGTCCTTAGGGGAAATTATTTTACAATTGTTCATAACCAATATTAAAACAACATTATTTTGGTTCATGTTCAGAGTACCCCTTGAAAGCCTTCAAAGTACCTCTCAGGGGAACTCTGAAGTTTGGGGTCTCCAAGGAAGGGGCATGGCTTCAAGCTCACTGTAATTGGATGGAGCTAGAGGTCTACACACGTTATGTATAACATGAGGGCAGGCGGAACCACCAGGACACCATAATAACACAAACACAGTTCAGTAACTGTGTTTGTGTTTGCATTTGTTGTAGGCCTATTCATTTATTTTTGTCTCTATCAATCTTGCCCTCACACACACACACACACACACACACACACACACACACACACATACACGCACACAGGGCCAAACACACACACACACACACACACACACACATTTGAATAACCCCAACACATGCAGGACAATCTAGCTTTGTGCTCCTGTGGGACCGTAAGTCTCCAGAGAGGATTTAGTGTGAGTGTAAAACCGCAGGCAATCAAGAACGCTTTCACTTCAGTCGGCGTTGTTGTCCTGTGCAGCTGGGATCAGGCTGCTGCGGATGAAGATGAAGAGGATTTACACACGGCAGGGGGGGGGCATCGGGGGACAGGGAGTGGGTACAGGGTTAGGGCCGGCCGACAGACGCCAGGACAGGAGGGATTTGGCTGACAAACGCTGACCCAACCGCTCCTACCTCGGGGTGCGTTACGTCACAGTAGGAGGAAAGTGCAGTGGTGGGATGAGATGAGAGAGCGACAGTAGGGGTGGCAGTAGCTCAGGAGGTAAGATCGGTTGTCTGGCCTACAGGAAGGTTGCTGGTTCGACCCCCGCGGGCTCCGCCTAGTTAAGTGACGAGGTGTCCCCTGAGCAAGACGCCACCTAACCCTAACTGCTCCTGACGTGTTGGTTGTTGCCTTGCGTGGTTGACGCCGCCGTCAGTGTATGAATGTGAGGCAATACTGTAAAGCGCTTTGGATAAAAGCGGATCCATTTACCATTAACAGTACGGCGAGGGTGATGCTGCCAAAATCGATAGAGGCTATTTAATCTCATCTCAAGAACGATATTATATATCTTGTTGACTGGTCATTCAACAAATACAAAGTCGTTACTACTCCTCTCCTACGTCAATTAAATACTTAAGGAAAGGAAAGCATTAATCAGATTTTATTACGGACTTTACTGCGAACCCTAGCGCTAACTTGCATGTTTGTACGTCTTGGCATTATTGATAGTACTTATCATTGTTCAGCATATTGTATGTTCTTAGATGTTGGTAATGCACTCAGAATGGCACGTCTGCTCTTATCCCAGCTATTATGCAGGTAACCTAGCAATTATTAAACTCGTTCTATTAGCCTCACAACTATGAATGCTTGAAACCTGTTCTATTCTTATCTTTATGTACCACAGCCATATATTCTCTCCTTCAACAAATGTACTCTTTGTCAGTCGCTTTGGATAAACACATCTGCCAAATTCCCTAAATGGAAATATAAATGGAAATAATAGAAGAGCTGGAGACATCACTTGACTGTAATGCAGCCTTTAAAACCAGGAAAGCGATATTACGATATCCACAATCTAAAACGATATCTTGTCTCATACCACCGTCAATATCAATATCAATATCCATTTATAGCCCAGCCCTAGGGAGAGCAACCAACTGACGACTATTAACTTACTACATCTGCTCTTGACATTTTAGCCGATGATTATATTTCCATGTTACTAATACTGCTAAATGAGAGGCTATGTTAAAGTTCCTCTCTTCGTGAGGGCTTGTTAACGTCGTGTGTGTGGTGTGCTTTGCAGGCATTAGCATGCAGGCTAGACAGAGTAGGTGTAAGTGAGTAGCTTCCTCCGTCTCGGCCCATTGTGGACGCCAACAATAGCGTGTGTTAGCATTGGATAGCGTCAAGATTAGCGGTGGCGACAATCCTGGTGGTGTATTAAATAATTCCTGTCGCCGGGAACATCGCAGAGTGTCTTTTTCCCAGGTCTTATGTGTGTGTGTGTGTGTGTGTGTGTGTGTGTGTGTGTGTGTGTGTGTGTGTGTGTGTGTGTGAGAGTGAGTGTGTGTGTGTGTTGACGCGCATGTATTTAATGATGTGATTGTTGTCATGTATGTGTGTGGCGTGCACGTGTATCCGCCACCCTCCCTGGGGCTGCAGCAGAGTCCCCACACGACTGTTTAGTTTCTATAAATGAGAGCAGGCGACATCACTCCAGGGACACACACTGTCTGCTTCCGTGTCTGTCTGTCTCTCTGTCTGCCTCTCTGTCTGTCTGCCTCTCTCTCTGTCTGCCTCTCTGTCTGTCTCTCTGTCTGTCTCTCTGTCTGTCTGCCTCTCTGTCTGTCTGCCTCTCTCTGTCTACCTCTCTGTCTGTCTCTCTGTCTGTCTCTCTGTCTGTCTGCCTCTCAGTCTGTCTCTGTCTGTCTCTCTGTCTGTCTCTCTGTCTCTCCGTCTCTCTCTCTCTGTCTCTCTGTTCATCCACACGTCCTGTATCATCTTGTGTTCTGGAACACAGGTTATTCAGGTTAGGGGTGGGCAATACAGTATACGATACGTATACTGTATACGATGTGGTGATAATATGAGACTAGATGTCTAGATTATTCTTTTATTTTGAACGGCTGCATGACAGTAAAGTGATGTGCTTTTTTGAACTCGCCAGACTGTTCTAGCGCTTCTATTATTTGCAGTGAGGAAAGATCTTCATACAATGAGAGAACACTCTGTACCTTTCATTTGTCAAGTATGTATTTAATAAGTATGTATTTAATTCACACAGGAATATGCAAAAATAGGCTTTACCATATGGCTATTTTGTATAGACTATTCATTTATTGAATTGCCAACAAAACATGCTATGTTGTGATATATATCGTTATCGAGATATTCAATTACCTATATCAGGATAGAAAATATATGTAAGTCAGGTATTATTTACGCCGAATAGGACAATAGGGCCCATTTCATTCAAGCACCGTACATTAAATCACAGGTCTTCAGGTGTAATCATGTGTTTGCGTCACGGTCCCATCGGTTGTTGTTGTTGTTGTTGATGATGTTGTTTTTCTGTGTCTGTGCATCGTGCATCATAACCGCCCTTGGGTAGTAGCACAGGGTCGCCAGGGACGGCAAATAACACCTCGACGGCGCCGTGCAGTCGACACACATGTGTACACATGCACACGCACACACATGCACACATGCACACGCACGCGCACACACACACACACACACACATCGCATCACAGTATGATGCGTGCAAACCAGTTAATGCCAACACTCATTGATTTATAAAGAGGAACAGGAAGTGAGTGTTGAAGAAGGGTTGGTTGGATGACTCACTCTTTCTTCTTCTTCTTCTTTTTCTTCTTATTCTTCTTCTCTTACTGCCCCCCGCCTCCCTCTCTCATGTCTTGTGGTCCCCCTGTGCAGCTGTCTTTAGGTCAGTGACCAGGAGCGGTGAGCCCGAACCGTTGGGCGGATGGTAGGTGGGTTCATCTAACTTATTTATCATCATCATCATAATCATCATAATCATCATCATCATCATAATCATCATCATCATCATCATCATCATCATCATCATCATCTGTCTCTCCGTTCACAACGGCACTCCCCTTTCTCACTGCCGCTAAGTCTGTGGATCGGCCCTTGGAATCTTTTGTGGTAATCTCGAAGATTTAGGCTTCGTGCTCTTTGGTGACACTGATGGTGAAACGCGGGAACTGCATCCAAACAGTGTCACATGGGTGAAGTCAGTCCGCTGGCAGGTGGCACCTGGGCCACGCCTCCATAACAAATTGCGACTCGCCACCCAGTCCGTAATATATCAAAAAATACTACAAATGCAACACCTTTCATCAGCGGACCATAGGCCCAGTCACCATTGTGTTAACTCGTTTGGCAACAGATAGTGACTTCACAGAGGTTTACTTCCAGGAAATTCTTCGACATTATTACTTTAAAGAAAATAAAAAAGTAATAGAGAAATGCTTTTTAAGCGTTTTTATAGTTCACTGGCTCCTGCTTTACTTCCTCTACTTCCAATGTCCACCAATATAATTTTTATATCCTCGCCGTCCACCATAATGGCCACCGAGAGGCTGATATCCTCACAGCAGGAGGGGCTGCCTTCATTAAAACTCACAGCACCGTAGCGTAGCATGGTGGCAAAGCATATCGGCTGGTGTTACTCAGCTCGCTAGAATGGGGAAGTGTCTGTAATATTTCTGCAAACTTGCAGAAATATGTTCCCTTGCTTTCTTCGACCGTCGCGTGTGCAGCCGCCTCTATAGGCCTTCATTACCTTCACTCATTCACTCACACTCTCTTCCTCTGTGTTAGAACAGCATGCTGGCTTCTTGTTCCTGACGCTTTGGCGCGTGATAGACCACCGACCCCCATCTCCTCTGATCCTCCCACTACTCCACTCTACTTCATTCAACTGTCTTCCACTGCATCCCAACCCCCCCCCCCCCCCTCCACCCGCCTGCCCTGAGGGACGGTAGAGTATTGTCTCATTAGACCACACCCCCAACCACCTCCCCCCCCCCCTCCCTCCCGTGGATAGCAGTGCCAGGGACGCCAGGCGATGCCTCGCACGGGCGGTACCCACACCCAGAGGGAGACGGAGCTAGCCGGCTCGAAGCCATCGGTGGGGGCCCCCGGGCAGAGGAAAGCCACGCCCCCTTCCTCCTCCTCCTCCGTGTCGCACACGACCCGGGGCGGTGTGGGGCTTCTGGGCCAGGGGCTCAAACAGCTGTTCCAGCAGCAGCGCAAGAGACTCTCCTCCGCCCCGCCCCGCTCCATCCTCACCTCCTCCTCTTTCTCCTCCCCCTTCTCCTCCTCCTCCTCCTCCTCCTCCTCATCCGCCTGCTCCTCCGCCTCCTCCTCTGCCTCATCTTCCTCCTCCACGCTGTCAGTGGGTGGCACCGCTCCCGCTCCCGCTCCCGCTCCCGCTCCCGAGGCAGCGTCCTTGCCCCCGCTGCCGCCCTTACCCCCACCCCGGCCCCCGCGCCGGCTCCGGGACCGGCCCAACTCTGACCGTCTGTGTGTGGTTCCCCCCGCTGCTGTGCTCCCCCTCCCCCTCCCCGTTCCCCCCTCCACCACCACCCCCCCTCCCCGCAGCTGGCCGGGACTCCGCAGCTCCTTCGGGCCCCAGGAGGATGAGGCGCGGCGCCAGCCTGCAGAGCCGCCGCAGCAAGGGGGGCTCCAGCTCGGGCTCGGCCAGCGGGGATCGGGACCCGGCACCGGCACCGGCGGGTCCCCAGCAGAGCGGCAGCCCCCAGCCCGCCTTGCACCGGCGCCACACCCACGACCCCCAGCACCACACCAGCCGCCCGCGATCCGCCTCCTCCAACAGCGACCACCACCACCACCACCACCACCACCTCCAGAACCACCAGCACCACCCGGCCACGGCGGGCAGTAGCAGCAGCAGCAGCAGCCCCCTGGGCGGCTCGGGCTTCGCACCCATGTCCCCGCTGTCCCCGCTGTTGCCGGGAGACGCGACGATGCTGCTGCTGCTGGCGTCGCCCGGGGGACAGTCCTCCGACGAGACAGACCGGGTGAGTGACAGCTGGGGAGCAGGGGAGGGGAGAGGGTAGGGTGGGGGGGGTGGGGGGGTGGAGAGGGGAGGGGAGGGGAGAGGGGGGATTCGTGTTTTTTCCTGTTCCTGTTCCCAATGATGTCCGATCCCTTGTCTCTGATTGGTCGCTGGGTTCTGGTGTTGGTGGTGTTGGATTGCCGGGCTTCAGGTCAGGTGTGACAGCTACAATGCCAGATGTGGTTGCCGCGGGTGTCGGGTGTCCTCGGTTGATGCTGACGGCCGTGAAATGCTGTACTTGTGCGTGTATGTGTGTGTGTGTGTGTGTGTGTGTGTGTGTGCCTGACGAGATCACGTCACGTGACTGTTTGGATGTTTTTAAGGTAATGTGAGATAAGCTCGTATCCTGTAATGCCCCGTGAGCAACGGCTCCTTCTAATCCGGGGTTGAGAACACACACACACACACACACACACACACACACACACACACACACACACACACACACACACACACACACACACACACACACACACATAAAGATAATGAAATAGGCTCGACAGACAGACAGACAGACAGACAGACAGACAGACAGACAGACAGACAGACACACTCACACAGATGTTTAATTGTACATAATGGTAGCTGGTATTAATTACAGAGCCCATTGAACACACTGAATCACTGAATCACTGAATCATGACATTAAAAACAATACAATACTCAAATCAACAAGCCACCCACACACACACACACACACACACACACCCTAATCGCATAATTTGTACAGATACATTTAGAGTTGGTTTCTATCATTTGTTTAGCATAACTCCAACCTCCTGGATTTCTCCTAATTAACACATTCAAATTGCACCATGGGTGAGAACCACGAGACAGAAACCAAAATTAGCAATTAATCGCCATGGCGACAGACAGACAGGCAGGCACACCTCCTACTGCCCATGCTGCAACTGCGATTTTGTATTTGGCCAGCAGAGGGCGCTATGAGATCATCTCACCTCGTGGCACCGATCAGCGCTTGACTGTGCCAAGGTTGTGTATTTGCACCAATGAAATAACGCTTGTGGAAGGCTGAGATTGCAAAGACTTGAGCGAGTTGATGGAGTGACTGGTTACAAATTAAATCTGTCGCCACCAGGACCCCCCGCCGGGTGGATACCTCTCTTCACATGAGATTGACACCTTATATTTCGGTGCGATGAATTGTAATGTCGTCCGCGATCTCCTGTCCCAGTCTTATGATCGCACATTATGAGCTTTGGCTTGACCTCACCTGTGAGACAGAACTTGACAGATGTGCTTCATTTCGTTTGGCCGTCAAACTAACATCAAAAAGTAGGCTACATTATACAGTAGCCTTACAAAACACACACACACACACACACACGCCGGCACACCCTAGCCTATGATGAAGCAGAGTCATTGAGGTCATTTGATCCGTCGCCGTGGTTACCCCGAAACGCACTGCAAGCGGTATGGAGCAACAACGCCCTACGGCAGTTTCCATGGTAACAGCGCAGATAACCTTGGAGGTGTGTGCGTGTGGCATCCTCCCGATAATGGAGGTCAAGTGTGTGTGTGTGTGTGTGTGTGTGCGTGTGCATGTGGGGTAGATAGTATCAAAGCCACGCCTTGACCACGATTCTCTAAGTGTGTAAAGGTGCTGTAGCTGAGCCGCAAAGATAGAGTTAGAAGGTAGAAAATACTTGATACAAAATGTGTGTGAGCTGATGTTTAATTTGCTCTGGTGGATGCATCTGCCCCCACTAACAACCCCCCCCACCCCCCTCCATCCTCGTTCAGACAGATTTCCAACCGACCAATCGCAACTGCTTATCTAATTGTGGACTGGGTTTGATATGATATGATGACAGAAGATCTACAGAGGATCCTAGCACTAACTTGCGTGTTTGTATGTCTTGGCATTATGAATAGGACTTGGCATTGTCAAGCATTCAGAGTGTCAATGCACTCAGAATGGCACATCTGCTCTTATCCCAGCTATTATGCAGCTATTATTACATCATCATCCAATGATGTCGGGAACAAGAGTTTGAAACTAAACAGCCCCAAAAATGTCCCCTCCCTCTCTGCTTCCTCCCTCCCTCTCTATGTTTTCTCCACCATGTATTGAGAAGTATTGACATTTCACACTCCTGTGATTGACAGCCAAGATGGATTGCCAGAACCAATCAGGGGGTGGGGTGGGGGGATAGAGGCTCTGATTGGTCAGAAATGAGCCGGGCGCAGTCTCTAATATCTAAATAGCCCCACACAGAGGCAGACGCAGTCAACTTGAAGATAGATGTTATTATTATTATTATTATTATTATTATTATTATCACAGCTACTCACTTGTAGCTGATGGATGTCTGTGACATTTCTAACACATGACACTCAAATTGTAATCCTACCCACAGCACCTTTTAAAAAAATTACCCCTCCTTACATTTCTCTAGCACCCCCTCCCTCCTTCTTCTCCTCCTCCTCCTCCTCCTCCTCCCTTCAAACTCGACATTTTTATTGATTTCTATTTTCTCCCGTTCTTTGTGTCTCCCTACTTGCCACACCTCTCTTTCTCTCCCACCATGCCCCCTCCTGTTGGTGTACTCTGTGTTCCTGTCTCTTCTGCTCTCCTCTCCTCTTCCTCCTCCTCCTCCTCCTCCTCTTCCTCCCCACCTCTCTCAGTCCCGGGAGAGAGAGAGGCTCTGACACAGACAGCCCACCAGTTCCCTCTT
>PIJE02000768.1:128819-146319 GCA_002895965.2 Coryphaenoides rupestris
GGTGGAGGAGGAGACAGTGACAGCTGACGACGAGCATCACCTGGTCCCTGGAGGCTTGCACCGTCCTTGAGCTCTTTAAACAGCCCATTAGCGTCACCCTCACCAGACCTGGAATAGCCAGGTATCGGGAGACAGCACTAGGGAGAATATGAAAGTGTTGCAGGAACAGCCAGTCTTGAGATATTCGGCAAGAATAAGCAAACTAAGAGAGAAGAGGTCAGAAAAGGTGGTCTTACGAGCACAGATACCCCCACAGGAATTAAAATACGATAATGAACAATGGACTTTAGCTGTCATTTAGCACAGATACCGCCACAGGAATTAAAATACGATAATGAACAATGGACTTTAGCTGTCATGTTAGGTGAAGACAGGCTATGTACGGAAGCTACCCATAAAAGGTTTGGGACAGTAACTGTAGGAACGGATCAGTGTGAAATAAATATCTGGAAAGGAAATGAATATTGGTGTTTGACAGTAACATTAGAAAAACAGTGGGACCAGGTCAACAATAAATATGAAGTAGAATTGAGGAGAGGTCAGTTTCCAAGTGTAGAGTTGGAAATAAAAATAGATCTTAAACAAAAAATTGAAGCCCCTTGTATGATACAAGAACAATATAGTACAGCTGCTCCATCTGAACAAAGCAAATCAGAACAAATCTTAATACCAGTCACTGATAGGCCAGACAGTACCCCAGGTACTAGTGAAGTGGATTCAACTTTGGTTGCTAGTGAGGCAGATTCAACTTTAGTTACTAATAGAGTAGATCTAACTTTGGTTACTATTAAAATGGATGAAACTTTAGCCGTCAGTAAAATAGATAGAACCTTAGTCGCTAATGAAATTACAGAGACTCCAATTACCAGTAAACTAGAAAAAGTCTCAGCTGCTAGTAAACTAACACAAACTTCAGTGACAATTGAATCAAGAGCGATTGTAACTAGAAAGGCAATTCCTGAAGAAATTGCGGTGTGAATGCTGTATTCTGAAAGGCTAACGCTAGACTGAATTGCTGTCTTGAAGTTGGAGCTGAAGGACGAATTGAATGGAAGTATGAATAAGAAGTATGTATGAAAGATGTAGAAAATGTAAATGTTTGAATGAGGTTTGTAGCTGAAAGTAGGAATAAGTTGAATGTTATTGAAAGGCTGACGCTAGACTGAATCGCTGGCTTGAATGTGGAGCTGAAGGACTATGAAGAATTGGAAATCTGAATCACTTGTTTTGAATATTTTCTCAAAGTATGAATGGGAATGTATGAAAGATGTAGAAAATGTAAATGTTTGAATGAGGTTTGTAGTTGAAAGAGGAAAAGAGAGAGAAAGAAGGAGAGAGAAGGAGAGAGAGAGAGAGAGGAAGAGAGGGAGGAGAGGAGAGAAGAGAGAGGGGAGAGGAGAGAAGAGAGAAGAGAGAAGAGAGGAAGAGAGAGAGAGAGGAAGTGAGAGGGGGGAGAGAGAAAGGGGAAAGAGAGAGGGGGGGAGGGGGGATAGGGGAGAGAGAGAGACTCCTGTACCCACGTGCCCTTGGCGTGACCCATTCTGCTGTTTCCACATTTCTGTCATCATGTCCTCTCATGCAAACCCAAACCCAAACACAACACACACACACACACACACACACACACACACACACACACACACACACACACCTTTCTTCCTCCTCTGCGTGCCATCCACCCCCCCGGACTAAGCCTGGTCCTCCTCCTCCTCCTCCTCTCTAGTCCTGAGTATTGTAAATATTGTAATGTTTGCCGCCTGGTCTGTTCTCCACCGAGGGGGCGTTCCTCCTCCTCCTGCTCTGACTGCCCGTGGGCCTCTCTCTGTCTCTCTGTGACAGCCGTGAACAGATAGCACACAGGCAGCACAGACAACAAGTCAGAGAGAGAGAGATACTGAAAGATGTTCCCTTGAGCAAGCAGCACATAGTAGAGCCTTTTGTTCTGTGTGCGTGTGTGTGTGTGTGTGTGTGTGTGTGTGTGTGTGTGTAAGTGTATTGTCAGGACAGAGTATGTTTGAGTTATGTGTGTGTGTTTGTGTGTGTGTTGTGTGTGTGTGTGTGTGTGTGTGTATGTGTTGTGGTGTGTGTGTGTATGTGTTGTGGTGTGTGTGTGTGTGTGTGTGTGTGGTGTGTGTGTGTGTGTGTGTGTGTGTGTGTGTGTGGTGTGGTGTTGGTGTGTGTGTGTGTGTGTGTGTGTGTGTGTGTGTGTGTGTGTGTGCGTGCTGTGTGTCTTGTGGTGTGTGTGTGTGTATGTGTGTGTGTGTGTGTGTCTGTGTGTCTCCTGTATGTACACTGTGCAAATTTATCTAAATTGAATGAATAGAGAGAGACAGAGAGAGAGACAGAGACAGAGAGAGAGAGAGAGACAAACCAATCAGCATCCACTTCACCGTAGTTAATGTAATGTAATCAAAGTCGACAAGAGTTCCCTGGACTCCGCCCACCATCTGGAGGCGGACTTCACTTGGAGTCGGTCCAGCCCCCCCTCACCCCCCCACCCCCCTCCCCACCCCCAGCCCTAACTCTCTCCCTCGTGATGTTGTGATGTCACTAATCCCTCGCCAAGTCCGTCAGTCAGCAGAAGATGGCGCCCTCTAGAGGAGGGAGGATTATTCAGAGAAGGGATTGGTCTCGAATGTCAATGAGAACGATGCACAGTTAAAGGTGCTATATTTAACTATTTAACAAAAATGTTCAAATGGGCACTGCAGTACAAATTCACAACATTGTAGAGACTTGTCTTTGCCCAGAGACCCAGAGAAGTCTCGAGGTCAAGTTGCCAGGGTTGAGAACACTGAACTTGAATGCACAATGTTCATATCTGGCAACCCAGGGTCTCGAATTAAAGTGTGGGGGTGGAGTCAACTCAGAGAACAGTGAGTCACACACAGACCAAAACCAAAAACACCCTGGATGCACATTTCAAAGGGGAACATACTGGCTGTATCATTGTTATCAGAGCAAAGCCAGTGTGTTTCAACGTAATCTCTGATGACACGTTATCATGGTCAGTTCACGATGATTTATTTAGTGCAGTACATTCGTTACATAGAGCTCCTTTAAGCTCCTCACTGGGCCCGATAACATTGGGCCGATGCAGCGTAAAATACTGCAACAGAGTCAATACAGTACAGAACTTTTTTTTTCTTTCTGCTGCAGCATTATGCCGTAGTGCAGCTCCGTCCCGGCACCCTGTGGGGGTTCTCCGTGGGTTGGTTGGCTGGCTGGTTGGTTGGCTGGTTGGTTGGCTGGTTGGTTGATTGTTTGGTGCAGGTTGTGATATTCTCTCAACCTGGCCGGTGGAGGGAGGGGGAAAGGAAGAAAGCTATTACCGAACCGCACACAGGGCTTACACACTCACACACACACACGCACGCTCCTAAATAGGCCATTTAGTTGTCGGGTTTCGTGTTGACATCGGAGTCTCTGAGGCCTCTGCTCTCCGAAATAATTGGACATACTCGGGCAGAATATAATACGTGTCAGCAATATCCAGAAGCCCTGTGATGGTGGGGGGGGGGGGGGGTGTTGGTGGTTGGTGGGGGAGTGTGTGGTGGTTGGGGGGGGGGGGGGGGGGGTGGGGGAGGGGGCGTTGAGGGCGGGGGCGCGCGTGTCATTGAGATGTAAGTAAACGTCAGACACTGCTGCGGCTTCCTGTTTCCTGTTATTGGAGCCTGCGCGTGTGTGTGTGTGTGTGTGTGTGTCTACTGTAATTGGGTGAGAGAGGAATAACTAAGTTCAATGTCAGTCCTAATGACAGCGGAAGACTCGATGAAAACAGTGGTGTTGGATGTGTTGAGTATAGAGGTCCTCTGTTGTGCGCTTCAAAGAGACGCAATGCCATCTGCACCAGTCATCGTGACTATGTTGCAGCATTGCATGGACATACTGGTCTGTGTTGTGTGTGTGTGCGGTTGTGGTTGTGTGTGTGTGGGGTTGTGTGTATGCAATCTGTGTGTGTGTGTGTGTGTGTCTTTGTGTGTGCCTGTGTCTATTTCTGTTTGTGTCCGGTTGTGTGTGTGTGTGTGTGTGTGTGTGTGTGTGTGTGTGTGCATCTGTGTGTGTGCCTGTGTGTGTTCGGTTGTGTGTGTGTGGTGTTGTGTGTGTGTGTGTGTGTGTGTGGTGTGTGTGTCTGTGCGTGCGTACTTGTGTGTCTGTGTGTATTCGGTTGTGTGTGTGTGTACGGTTGTATGTGTGTGTCTGTGTTTGTGTGCGTGTGTGTGTGTGTGTGTGTGTGCGTGCATTCGTGTGTGTCTGTCTGCATGCGTGTGTGTGTGTGTGTGTGTGTGTGTGTGTGCCTGTGAGCTCTCCCACACCCTGACCGGTTTGGTTTTCCCCTTTGAAGCATCGCCCCAGCCCCGTTTAATGAGGCTGCTGAATATTTATGGGCCGAGTATTTACACATCCAGGCCAACGCCCCCGCGACCACTCAGCACCCACCCACCCCCCCCCCCCCCCCCCCCCCCCCACACACACACACCCGCTCTGGGATTAGAATCCAAACGCACCACAGAAGAAGAACCCCGTGCAGAGTGCTTACTGTAACAATTTGTTCCACCGTCATCATCTCTCGGTTCGGTAATGTGCAAAAAAAAACGCTTGAGGGGCAAGGAAAACGAAAAGAGGAAGAAAGATAGATGAGGAGGATAATGATGATGCAAAATAGGCCGCATGCATGGATGTCTGAATAATGACTCCTCAGTTCTGAATCTGTGCTTGTGTGTGTGTGTGAGAGAGACAGAGACAGAGACAGCGAGACAGAGTCAGGTGAGGCAGAGCGGTGCTGTTCATTTGCGGACCACCAAGGTGAAACAAAGGAAGGAAAGGAAATGAGGAAGCTCGGAAGGAAGGAAGGAGGGAAGGAAGCGAGGGATGAAGGGAACAGACTTAAAAAAAAGAAAAGAGACAGATTTTCCGCCCTTCCGTCCCGGTGTGAACGTTTTCGGTGTAACTGGGTCCGCGGGGTAAGGGGTCCTGTCTCTGCTCTCTGCGGGCCCCTCTGCCCGCACTATTAATAGCCCAGCCGCCCAAAACGCCGCAGGTCAAGTTCACCACTCAAAGACATCTCGGGGAACGCACATCCTCTATCCTCTATCCTTGTTATGATACGCTAAAAAGTCTTCATATAGATATACTGTATATATATATATACAGTATAAACAAAAGGGGAGGGGTTTCATTCTCTGCAATGGCGTTGCATTATGTCCCTTTCCTTGATGGTGAAGGATCTTGATGTGTGTGTGTGTGGTGCGCGTGTGGTGCGCGTGCGTGTGCATGTGTGTGTGTGTTACGGCTTGGGGTCTTAGATCATGTGTGTGCATGTCAGTGATGGGTCACTATGGGTCAACCCATGTGCATTTATTTTTGACCCCACAGCTGGTCCTTCCGCTTTGGTTTTTTGCGTGTGCGTGTGTGTCCATGTGTCCCTTCCTCTTCTTCGGCACGTTTCTTTCTGCCTGCGTGCCTGCGACTGTGTGTGTGTGTGTGTGTGTGTGTGTGTGTGTGTGGAAGGGGGGGCCCCACGCACGCCCCGCCGCCCGTGTGTGTGTGTGTGTGTGTGTTTTCACAGCCGTTGCCTGGATTGCCACATATTTGGACAGTCACTCGGCCTGTTCTCACCCTTTACCCACATGTCTGTTTCCAGGGACCGGGACTCACTCACTCACTCACTCCTCCAGTGCCTTCAGCGCAGATTGCCTTCGATCGCCACGGCAGCCGACTTAAGTTGACAGCGAGCCTCAACTGATGCCCTCGCAGTGTCTCCTCTTTAAACAGTAGCCTCTTGTGACCACGGTCTCAAGTAGTGGGAAAGGATTTCTTGGGAGGGGAGAGCGAGACAGATACAGAGAGGGAGAGGGAGAGATGGAGACAGAGAAAGAGAGAGACAGACAGAGAGAGAGACATACGAAGATAGAGACAGAGAGATGGAGAGAGAGACAGAGAGAGACATAGAGACAGAGAAAGAGAGACAGAGAGACACACAGAGAGAGTGAGAGACAGACACATAAAGAGAGAGGGATATAGACAGAGATAGACAGAAAGAGGCAGAGAAAGAGAGACAGACACATAAAGAGAGAGAGGGATATAGGCAGAGAGAGAGAGAGAGAGAGGACAGATAGAGAGAGAGGGATATAGACAGAGAGACAGAGAGAGGACATAGAGACATTGGGACAGAGAGAGAGATAGAGATAGAGATAGAGACAGCGAGAGAAATCGAGACAGAGAGAGAAACAGAGACACATAGAGAGAGAGAGAGAGGGATATAGACGGGCTCAGAGGACCCACCCAGCGGCCCGTGACACTGCGTCTGCCACTCCCCGATCGTTGTCTGTATAATTGAGTGAGTCGAATGAATTATAGATGAGGTTATGGATCGCCGCGTGCGCCCCCCTGCCCCACTGACCCACTTTACAGGCGAACACGTGTGTGTGTGTGTGTGTGTGTGTGTGGTGTGTGTGTGTGTGTGTGTTGTGTGTGTGTGTGTGTGTGTGTGTGTGTGTGTGTGTGTGTGTGTGTGTGTGTGTGTGTGTGTGTGTGTGTGTGTGTGTGTGTGTGTGTGTGTGTGTGTGTGTGCGTGCGTGCACGTGCGCGGCCACATGCTCTCGGAGAACGCCGACGACGACACACGCGTCTGAAATTCACGTCGTCGTCGTCGCCGCGTTCGCTCTCTTCTGCCCACCAATCAACAGCGAGACATACTGTACGTCGGACACGTGCTCAGACGTAAACCAGCCAATGGGAATACACTGTGCTCCCGTTTCCTAAGCGATGTTCATCGTCAGGTAAACTTAGCTTCCCCTATCGATCCAAATCATGCCGCGTGTCATGTGGGCTCCCATGCACCATGACACAAAGGTGGTCTATTATCCAGAATCATTAATTCACATCATCATCATTCTGCTGATCTATTATCTTGACTTGCCTGCTGGCTGTCCTTTCATTTCCTTTATTTCTGTTTCTGTTCTGCCAATGCACAACACCCCCCCCCCCCCCCCCCCCACCCACCCATGTCGTATCATATAACTAACTATGTGTGAACCTGAAATGTGGCACAGAAATAATTTTTTCAGGAAATGGCAGCGGCTCGCTCACCACGCAATCCAGTGGTCACACACACACACACACACACACACACAGACAAAAGATTGGTTCATGTTTAGTTCTCAGCTGACCTGTCGTTAGACTAGTTTTGGGGTTACAGCTCCCCCCGGTGGCCCACACCTGTATCTGCATCCATGTTATAACTATCGTCCGGTTCACACTCCTTACCTCTATTCCGGCATTTCTATCTCTGCTCTAAGTGAGAGTGTTTCCAGTAGGCTAGGGACTGAGTCGGTCACGCCCCAGATCTTTTCCCTGTCGTCGGGGCAGGATATACATGAAGTGTCCTTTATACCTGACTCTTGGCTGATGGTTCGAAGGCCTATCAGGGGCCTCGGGGGGTGGCAGTAGTAGCTCAGGAGGTAAGAGCGGTTGTCTGGAAACGGGACGGTTGCTGGTTCGATCCCCGGGCTCCCCCAAGTGTCGAGGTGTCCCTGAGGCATGACCTAACCCTAACCGCTCCTAGCGTGTTGGTTGTTACCTTGCATGGTTGGCACCGCCGTCGGTGTATGAATGGGTGAATGTGAGGCGATACTGTAAAGAGCTTTGGGATAAAAGCACTATAAAATGCAATCTATTTACCATTTACGTGTCTTTACAACCTCATGTGCATTGGAATGTCTTTTGTGATGGTTGCCGAGATTTCCAACCCGAGGGACGCCGGTGAAGAAGTCACGTCTGGGAGAGATTTTCCTTTTATATGCCAATGGAACGGGGCATGGACTGTAGCTGTAAAAGTATACACATGGGTGCACGAAAAACCACACAAAGTAACAGGGAAGAAGACAGGGATGACTTCATAAATTGGCCTTTTCGGTTTTGGTTTTCAAGCTAAAAAGGTGAAAACGAAAGCTGTGCTTCAAATGCGATGTGGCCTTGTGCTTTCCATTTCACCATTCTCGTTCTCCACTTGGCACTTTCATTTATTAACTCAAGAACACTAAAGAATATTTCTGAGATAATTCTTCCCATAGGCCCCTCAGTCCCCCATCAGTCGATCAGTGTAGCCGTAATACCTGTTAAACACCAATGGCTATACCGCTGTATTCAGAGTTAACCTTTCCATCGACGGGCTACTGGTTCTACTGGTTTGGCGTTGGGTTCTGACGGACGTGTCTGACCTTCATGATGGAGACGTTCCTCGTAATCTTGACAAAAAAAGGTCAGCGCACAGCACACACAGGATGTGATGTGAAGTCATGAAGACATCCAAACCCACGTCCCCCTAAGCCCTGCAAAGGGTGGAAGAACTCCCTGAACCCAGACCTTGCTGTCAGCTTTCGTCTTGTTTTCCGAAGCCAGTTGTGAGGTCAACTTCCGGTCACGGTGGTCGAGAGATGCCGCAGAGTGGCATCAAAGTGAGGACACAGCAAACACACTTGGGGGTGTGGGGCTGGGGGCAAACTGTGTGGAGCGATTGTCCTTAATCCCTGTAGGACCCTGCCTATGAATAGGCTGGCTGGCTGCTGGCTGGCTGGCTGGGTTCTCTGTGTATTGTACAGAACCAGAACTCTCTGCCCCGACTGCCATGTTGAACCTGTGCCCTGGTTGCCTCTCCTACAGTATATTGCGTAACCGTGTGAGCATGGGATCGATGTAAACAATAGCCGTGCCAAATGAATACCAGCGCTTTCTAACAAACATCAACACATTCCTTGGCACCCGATGTTCACAATGGTGTGGAGGGCACCATTGTCAATAATGGTCAACGATTACTGACAATAGGGAAGTTATTTCACTTTAACTGCCTTTACCTTTTGACCCAGAACAGCTCCACATGCGTCGGGCCGGAAGGTATTCCTGTGTGCTTTGGCCTCTCAACTTTAGTGTTGTGCACTTAGTTTGGTCTCTGACGGTCTTCACCTTAATTCGCCACCAGCTGAAGGAATGTCCACCAGCCACCAGTCATAACAACATGGCTGCTTGTCGGCCCCGTTTTGTGTTCGATCTTCCTGCCTCCAGCTCATTTTGACGATGCCAGTGTTTGGGTTGGCCCACGGCGACGACCCCCTTCACACGATCCGACCCCCTTCACACGCTCCGACCCTCCCCCAGCCCCCCGCCATGTTGGGTAGCCTCCGTGGCTGAAGTGCAGCCCAGCCGTTTATGTAACCGCTAATAGGGCTCCATTGATCGGGACAGGAAGTGGAACGTTTGGGGGGGTTTGGACAGCCAGTGATGGGATGGGATGTTGTTTAGTGGTGGGGGCCCCTCGGTCCTCCCGGGCCCCCTGACCCCTGTCCCCCACCAGCCGGGACTCTCCCCCCCCCTCCCCTCCGTCCTGTCGCAGGATTGAATCATCCTCGCTCCAGAGGAACAAACCGCTAGCTCTTCTTCATCTTCTGCTGCTTTTACGTAACGACTACTCAGCTACTGCCAAGCATCACCCATCTGTATTCATATGGGAGTAGATACTAGATATACTATACTGTACTATAGTAGATAAAATATACTGTATGTGTTTAAAGTTAATAAGTAGTAATGTTTCATCAAAACTTATTCTAAACTTATAGTCTGCCAAATGCCCTAAATGTAAATGTACTGGAAATGTAAAATCATCTGGAACATACTCTATGTATTAGGCCTATTCATTTTATACTTACATGTGTACTTTGGTACTTACATTTAATGTAATTCATGTAAATACTCCTTTGTTTTGGTCCTATATCAACTAAACACAAGTGCAGGCACAACACTGAGGTCTGAGGCAGAAGACTATCTATAGATCTATATTCCCATTTCCCATGGGTTCACGTGGACTCCAACGCAACGTTTCCCATGAACCCTGCATCCTGGTTGTTCCTTCCTTCCTGTGTGGGGTGTCTGTGTCCTTCTTCAATTCTTTCAAAAAGTCATTAGCGTTTTAGGTTAGTCTTTTATTTTTTATGTTGCAGAGGGAAACAATCTGTATATTTTTCGTCCCCAGATGCTCACGTTGTATCCTGTTGACTGTGATTCCTGGCAACATAATACACCCGATCATATCATCATGCAACACACTCTGGAGGTGTGAGTCCAGATCTCCGTTACTTTTTTGCTCCATCGAGGGAGATTGCTTTGTGCACACCGAGCCTAACTGGTATTGAATGTGAGGCCACAGTCCCAGCCTCTAGCAACCACATCATCACCATCATCATCATCATCATCATCATCGTCGTGTGTTTGTGTGTGTGTATGTGCATGTTATCCTATACTCTTCATCAGCTCTCACCGGGGCCCGGGCTGTAATCTCAGTTGAGGGAGTCTGACGAGGAAAAGAGAGAATGTATGTGTGTGTGTGTGTGGTGTGTGTGTGTGTGTGTGTGTGTGTGTGTGTGTGTGTGTGTGTGTGTGTGTGTGTGTGTGCGCGCGTGTGCGTGTGTGCATGTGTGTTCAAAACAAACTGTCACATCACATGATTGTTTCACATGATATGAGATATGACATTTATCCCGGAATGTGGCGTTTCTTATGTGGTGTTTATACCCTACATTTGAAAAGATAGCTGGACAGATAATCTAACATTCAAGGTCATTACTGTGATGGGGGATCACTGACATCCCGCACAACAACAATAATACAAACAGTTTGTAGTTGGGTTTTCCAGTTCATTCGTTTGTAACCCAATGTTGATAAAGACCTATAGATTCTTATTCTACAGACTCAAACTTTTATTTACAGTGCCAGGCCGCCACTGTCAATAAGAATGTGTTCTTCGTGACTTGCCTGGTGAAAGAAATGGATTGCATTGATACATCGCTTTTATCCAGAGTGCTTTACAGTATCGCCTCACATTCACCCATTCATACACCGACGGCGGTGTCAACCATGCAAGGTAACTCCTCGTCAGACTCCCTCAACTGAGATTACAGCCCGGGCCCCGGTGAGAGCTGATGAAGAGTATAGGATAACATGCACACACACACGACGACAACGACGATGATGATGTGGTTGCTAGAGGCTGGGACTGTGCCTCACATTCCAGTACCAGTTAGGCTCGGTGTGCACAAAGCAATCTCCCTCGATGGAGCAAAAAAGTAACCGAGATCTGGACTCACACCTCCAGAGTGTGTTGCTGTTGCATGATGATATGATCGGGTGTATTATGTTGCCGGGAATCACAGTCAACAGGATACAACGTGAGCATCTGGGGACGAAAAATATACAGATTGTTTCCCTCTGCAACATAAAAAATAAAGGACTAACCTAAAACGCTAATGACTTTTGAAAGAATTGAAGAAGGACACAGACACCCACACAGGAAGGAAGGAACAACCAGGATGCAGGGGTTCATGGGAAACGTTGCGTTGGAGTCCCACGTGAACCCATGGGAAATGGGAATATAGATCTATAGATAGTCTTCTGCCTCAGACCCTCAGTGTTGTGCCTGCACTTGTGTTTAGTCGATATAGGACCATAACAAAGGAGTATTTACATGAATTACATTAAATGTAAGTACAAAAGTACACATGTAAGTATAAAATTAATAGGCCTAAATACATAGGGTATGTTCCAGATGATTTTACATTTCCAGTACATTTACATTTAGGGCATTTGGCAGACTATAAGTTTAGAATAAGTTTTGATGAAACATTACTACTTATTAACTTTAAACACATGTACACACATACAGTATATTTTATCTACTATAGTACAGTATAGTATATCTAGTATCTACTCCCATATAACTACAGATGGGTGATGCTTGGCAGTAGCTGAGTAGTCTGTTACGTAAAAGCAGCAGAAGATGAAGAAGAGCTAGCGGTTTGTTCCTCTGGAGCGAGGATGATTCAATCCTGCGACAGGAGGGGGGAGGGGGGGGCGGGAGAGTCCCGGCTGGTGGGGGACAGGGGTCAGGGGGCCCGGGAGGACCGAGGGGCCCCCACCACTAAACAACATCCCATCCCATCACTGGCTGTCCAAACCCCCCCAAACGTTCCACTTCCTGTCCCGATCAATGGAGCCCTATTAGCGGTTACATAAACGGCTGGGCTGCACTTCAGCTACGGAGGCTACCCAACATGGCTGGGGGCTGGGGAGGGTCGGAGCGTGTGAAGGGGGTCGGATCGTGTGAAGGGGGTCGTCGCCGTGGGCCAACCCAAACACTGGCATCGTCAAAATGAGCTGGAGGCAGGAAGATCGAACACAAACGGGGCCGACAAGCAGCCATGTTGTTATGACTGGTGGCTGGTGGGCATTCCTTCAGCTGGTGGCGAATTAAGGTGAAGACCGTCAGAGACCAAACTAAGTGCACAACACTAAAGTTGAGAGGCCAAAGCACACAGGAATACCTTCGGCCCGACGCATGTGGAGCTGTTCTGGGTCAAAAGGTAAAGGCAGTTAAAGTGAAATAACTTCCCTGTTGTCAGTAATCGTTGACCATTATTGACAATGGTGCCCTCCACACCATTGTGAACATCGGGTGCCAAGGAATGTGTTGATGTTTGTTAGAAAGCGCTGGTATTCATTTGGCACGGCTATTGTT
Source organism: Coryphaenoides rupestris (assembly GCA_002895965.2). Taxonomy (NCBI): domain Eukaryota; kingdom Metazoa; phylum Chordata; class Actinopteri; order Gadiformes; family Macrouridae; genus Coryphaenoides; species Coryphaenoides rupestris. The sequence continues at coordinate 141,385 of PIJE02000768.1, forward strand.
TACATCGATCCCATGCTCGCACGGTTACGCAATATACTGTAGGAGAGGCAACCAGGGCACCGGTTCAACATGGCAGTCGGGGGCAGAGAGTTCTGGATCTGTACAATACACAGAGAACCCAGCCAGCCAGCCAGCAGCCAGCCAGCCTATTCATAGGCAGGGTCCTACAGGGATTAAGGACAATCGCTCCACACAGTTTGCCCCCAGCCCCACACCCCCAAGTGTGTTTGCTGTGTCCTCACTTTGATGCCACTCTGCGGCATCTCTCGACCACCGTGACCGGAAGTTGACCTCACAACTGGCTTCGGAACAAGACGAAAGCTGACAGCGAGGCTGATCTGGGTTCAGGGAGTTCTTCCACCCTTTGCAGGGCTTAGGGGGACGTGGGTTTGGATGTCTTCATGACTTCACATCACATCCTGTGTGTGCTGTGCGCTGACCTTTTTTTGTCAAGATTACGAGGAACGTCTCCATCATGAAGGTCAGACACGTCCGTCAGAACCCAACGCCAAACCAGTAGAACCAGTAGCCCGTCGATGGAAAGGTTAACTCTGAATACAGCGGTATAGCCATTGGTGTTTAACAGGTATTACGGCTACACTGATCGACTGATGGGGGACTGAGGGGCCTATGGGAAGAATTCGCTCAGAAAATATTCTTAGTGTTCTTGAGTTAATAAATGAAAGTGCCAAGTGGAGAACGAGAATGGTGAAATGGAAAGCACAAGGCCACATCGCATTTGAAGCACAGCTTTCGTTTTCACCTTTTTAGCTTGAAAACCAAAACCGAAAAGGCCAATTTATGAAGTCATCCGTGTCTTCTTCCCTGTTACTTTGTGTGGTTTTTCGTGCACCCATGTGTATACTTTTACAGCTACAGTCCATGCCCCGTTCCATTGGCATATAAAAGGAAATCTCTCCCAGACGTGACTTCTTCACCGGCGGCCCTCGGGTTGGAAATCTCGGCAACAATCACAAAAGACATTCCAATGCACATGAGGTTGTAAAGACAGGTAAACGGTAAATGGATTGCATTTTTATAGAGCTTTTATCCAAAGTGCTTTACAGTATTGCCTCACATTCACCCATTTCATACACCGACGGTGGTGCCAACCATGCAAGGTAACAACCAACACGTCAGGAGCAGTTAGGGTTAGGTCAGCTTAGGTCTTGCTCAGGGACACCTCAACACTTGGGGGAGCCCGGGGATCGAACCAGCAACCGTCCCGTTTCCAGACAACCGCTCTTACCTCCTGAGCTACTACTGCCACCCCCCGAGGCCCCTGATAGGCCTTCGAACCATCAGCCAAGAGTCAGGTATAAAGGACACTTCATGTATATCCTGCCCGACGACAAGGGAAAAGATCTGGGGCGTGACCGACTCAGTCCCTAGCCTACTGGAAACACTCTCACTTAGAGCAGAGATAGAAATGCCGGAATAGAGGTAAGGAGTGTGAACCGGACGATAGTTATAACATGGATGCAGATACAGGTGTGGGCCACCGGGGGGAGCTGTAACCCCAAAACTAGTCTAACGACAGGTCAGCTGAGAACTAAACATGAACAATCTTTTGTCTGTGTGTGTGTGTGTGTGTGTGTGTGACCACTGGATTGCGTGGTGAGCGAGCCGCTGCCATTTCCTGAAAAAATTATTTCTGTGCCACATTTCAGGTTCACACATAGTTAGTTATATGATACGACATGGGTGGGTGGGTGGGGGGGGGGGGTGTTATGCATTGGCAGAACAGAAACAGAAATAAAGGAAATGAAAGGACAGCCAGTAGGCAAGTCAAGATAATAGATACGCAGAATGATGATGATGTGAATTATGATTCTGGATAATAGACCACCTTTGTGTCATGGTGCATGGGAGCCCACATGACACGCGGCATGATTGGATCGATAGGGGAAGCTAAGTTTACCTGACGATGACACCGCTTCGGAAACGGAGCACAGTGTATTCCCATTGGCTGGTTACGTCTGAGCACGTGTCCGACGTACAGTATGTCTCGCTGTGATTGGTGGGCAGAAGAGAGCGAACAACGACGACGACGACGACGTGAATTTCAGACGTGTGTGTCGTCGTCGCCGCTTGTGCGTTCTCCGAGAGCATGTGCCGCGCACGTGCACGCACACACACACACACGCGTGTTCGCCTGTAAAGTGGGTCAGTGGGGCAGGGGGCGCACGCGGCGATCCATAACCTCATCTATAATTCATTCGACTCACTCAATTATACAGACAGCGATCGGGGAGTGGCAGACGCAGTGTCACGGGCCGCTGGGTGGGTCTCTGAGCCCGTCTATATCCCTCTCTCTCTCTCTCTCTCTATGTGTCTCTGTCTCTCTCTCTGTCTCGATTTCTCTCGCTGTCTCTATCTCTATCTCTATCTCTCTCTCTGTCCCAATGTCTCTATGTCTCTCTCTGTCTCTCTGTCTATATCCCTCTCTCTCTATCTGTCTCTCTCTCTCTCTCTCTCTCTCTCTCTCTCTGCCTTTATGTGTCTGTCTCTCTTTCTCTGCCTCTTTCTGTCTATCTCTGTCTATATCCCTCTCTCTTTATGTGTCTGTCTCTCACTCTCTCTGTGTGTCTCTCTGTCTCTCTTTCTCTGTCTCTATGTCCCTCTCTCTGTCTCTCTCTTTCTGTATCTGTCTCTCTCTCCATCTCTCTGTCTCTATCTTCGTATGTCTCTCTATCTGTCTGTCTCTCTCTTTCTCTGTCTCCATCTCTCCCTCTCCCTCTCTGTATCTGTCTCGCTCTCCCCTCCCAAGAAATCCTTTCCCACTACTTGAGACCGTGGTCACAAGAGGCTACTGTTTAAAGAGGAGACACTGCGAGGGCATCAGTTGAGGCTCGCTGTCAACTTAAGTCGGCTGCCGTGGCGATCGAAGGCAATCTGCGCTGAAGGCACTGGAGGAGTGAGTGAGTGAGTGAGTCCCGGGGCCAGACAGCGCTGCCCTGGAAACAGACATGTGGGTAAAGGGTGAGAACAGGCCGAGTGACTGTCCAAATATGTGGCAATCCAGGCAACGGCTGTGAAAACACACACACACACACACACGGGCGGCGGGGCGTGCGTGGGGCCCCCCCTTCCACACACACACACACACACACACACACACAGTCGCAGGCACGCAGGCAGAAAGAAACGTGCCGAAGAAGAGGAAGGGACACATGGACACACACGCAAAAAACCAAAGCGGAAGGACCAGCTGTGGGTCAAAAATAAATGCACATGGGTTGACCCATAGTGACCCATCACTGACACGCACACACATGATCTAAGACCCCAAGCCGCAACACACACACACACACACATGCACACGCACACACATGCACACACACACACACACACACATCAAGATCCTTCACCATCAAGGAAAGGGACATAATGCAACGCCATTGCAGAGAATGAAACCCCTCCCCTTTTGTTTATACTGTATATATATATATACAGTATATCTATATGAAGACTTTTTAGCGTATCATAACAAGGATAGAGGATAGATGATGTGCGTTCCCGAGATGTCTTTGAGTGGTGAACTTGACCTGCGGCGTTTGGGCGGCTGGGCTATTAATAGCGCGGGCAGAGGGGCCCGCAGAGAGCAGAGACAGGACCCCTTACCCCCGCGGACCCAGTTACACCGAAAACGTTCACACCGGGACGGAAGGGCGGAAATCTGTCTCTTTTGTTTTTTTTAAGTCTGTTCCCTTCATCCCTCGCTTCCTTCCTTCCTTCCTTCCGAGCTTCCTCATTTCCTTTCCTTCCTTTGTTTCACCTTGGTGGTCCGCAAATGAACAGCACCGCTCTGCCTCACCTGACTCTGTCTCGCTGTCTCTGTCTCTGTCTCTCTCACACACACACACAAGCACAGATTCAGAACTGAGGAGTCATTATTCAGACATCCATGCATGCGGCCTATTTTGCATCATCATTATCCTCCTCATCTATCTTTCTTCCTCTTTTCGTTTTCCTTGCCCCTCAAGCGTTTTTTTTTGCACATTACCGAACCGAGAGATGATGACGGTGGAACAAATTGTTACAGTAAGCACTCTGCACGGGGTTCTTCTTCTGTGGTGCGTTTGTTCTCTCCCTCACTCTCTATCGCTCTCGATATCTATCATTTTCTCTCCATCTCTCTCCCTCTCCATCTCTCTCCATCTCTCTCTCTCTCTCTCTCTTCGATTAAGGTTATTTGTGTGTGCAACGCCTCCATCACTAACAATCAGGATCAAACCCATTTCGTTCTATTTACCTTGTCGGTGAGCGCTCCCCTCATCGCGGCCGAGGGCCCCTGAGCTTCCTGTACCTCCGGCTCGAGTTTCCCCCGCTTGGCGTGGCCAGGTGTCGGCGACATACATCCACAGGGGATACTGTGACACCCCATCTCATTCCGGGAACCCACCCCACCCGCCCACCCCCACAAACACACACGCACACACACACCCTCAGTCAGTGTCGCATTACGGCCTTCTACGAAGTGCTGAAAAGATGACGAGGTGATTCAGCGGCGGGTTTGTGCCCCGGGTTTAGCTACAGGTCACCGTTTCCGAGAGCACGGGATGAGAGGACATCGTTGTTGTTGTTGTCCTTAACAGTCCGAGCCCACGGCGGCGAAGAACCATTCCCGTAAATGACTCGTCTAGAGGAGTACGTGGCTCTCAGCTGTCCTCTCTATCTCTCTCTCCACTCTTATGGCCTCTGTCTCTCCTCGGCACGACACTACACTCCACCACCACTGGGGAGGCCCGTCATCGCCGGCCGGCTGGACTTCAAACCCCAGCTGATTAGCTCGCCCCGGCGCAGAGATCTTGCGACTGACCTACGACCTTGGCCAGACGACGTCATCCGCGTGGGGTCCGTCAAAGAGCGCGACCGAAACCTGGCTGGGTGGCCCGCCGTGGTGTGCCGTGGTGCGGTTACGGTGACATGCTG